>CM076579.1:658195533-658369444 GCA_034641835.2 Pinus albicaulis | reverse complement strand
GCTGTTGATCATCGTACTATATGTAGATGATCTGATTTTGACTGGCGATGAGCAGTTGATACTTTCATGCAAGGAGGATCTTGCACGAGAGTTTGAGATGAAGGACTCGGGCATCCTTCATTATTTCCTGGGATTGGAGATTTGGCAGCGTAGTGGAGGACTGCTTGTTTCTCAGGGCAAGTATGCTCGGGAGATTCTGGAGAGGTTCAACATGCAAGGCTGCAAGCCTGTTGACACTCCTCTTCCTGGTGGTTGGAGGAAGGAGGATGCTACTTCAGCGGAGGTAGTGGATGCCACTGCCTATCGACAGTTGGTGGGGTCGCTTATGTATCTGGTCAATACACGACCCGATATATGCTATGTTGTTAACCAGCTTTCGCAAGCTATGGTTAAGCCTACCAAGCTCTTTTGGAAGGCAGGCAAGCATGTATTGCGCTATATTAGAGGCACATCGGGATATGGTTCATGGTACAGATAGGAGGATCAGTTGAGGCAGCATGGCTTCACAGATTGGTATGTCAAATATTATTTACCCTTAATAATATTTTGACTATAAACAGCAGTTTACTCTCTTGGCGCACTTCAGTTTGAGTCATGGAGGTGACTCATGCAACCGACACAAGGAATCACGTGGTTCCTAGGGTTTGATGGCATCTTGCATGGTTGGCTTCAGTTAGACTTCAGTGGCAGGAGTTTTGGAGGAGTTAACGGGACAAGTAGTGGAGTTGTGTTCTGCTTGTTTTAGTTGAACTAGTTGGGATTAGTTAACTAACTAATCAACTAGATATGAGTGGAGTAAATTAAATAATATTTAATTTACTAAATATTAACTCATTAGTCAACTCAAGAACACTTCAGTTCACTACAGTGCATGATCAGTTCAGTGGAGACCAGTGGAAGAGGTATATGAAAGGGTGAGTAAAGCTATCAGTTGGTAGATTTGTTTTGCATGAGATTTGCATTACACTTGGAGGAATTGTCCATGACAATTATGCAATCAAGGCAAAGGGATTCGAACCTTGAACCTCTTCATATACAGGCCATGATTGCGCAATAGAGGCAAGGCAATTGGCGGGGAGTTTTGAACCTCAGACTTGTTCAAAACTGAGTCAGATTGTGAGTAACTTCATGAGAGAGTACCGAGTACTTGTGAGGAGTATTGTACTTGTTTGGTTACTTGATTTCTCCATTATAATATACACAATAGCTGCGGGGTTTTCAGCTATAGGCTTTCCCCATACATACTGAGTTAATGTGTGATTGATTTGATGTGAGATTGCTTCTGTTATTTCCGTATGTGACAATTAATTGTAGAAGAAGGTTATGTGTTATGTATGCAATTCGAAATCGATATATGACCAGGTTAATCTTCAGTGAATAAGTGATTTATTCAGCTAATTTCTGCTGGTGTAACGGTGGCTAAAGGAGATTAATGTACATGTAGTTTTCAAAAGAGGGCAGGGGTGGGATTTTGGGGCTTTTTTTGCTTCTGCATTTAGGAGGTTTGGATCCTCAAAGTAATGCTTGGAGTCATGGTGCCTTTAGGTGTCATTTATTTCTTGGTCATTTTTTAAATAACTAAAGCAAGATTAAACACTTTGCGTAGTTGGATTTGTTGAAACAAATATGGTAATTGGAGGAATCTTATAGGCAAATATGATGACAAGGTGCTTCTGCTCAATTAGAACTTATCATATGCAATGGGTAAGCCAACCAAAACACAGGCTTTCTGAATGTGTATAAATGCAAAAGAGACTTTATAGGTGTTCTGTAGGTTTTAAAACCTTTTCAAACAGTGGAATTGATTTTTCAGGGGTTTTAGATCGAGAATTTGGCTTTTAATGATTTTTTTATGAATTAGAGAATTCTGGAGAAAATTTGCAAGGGTTTGCCCTGTTTTTTGAATGTTTTGGACACCCCTGGATGGAAAAATTCTCTAATTGTAGCTCAATTGGTTCCGTTGAAGGTTTAAATTGTTAAATTTGAAGGTTATAATTTCGAAAAATACCTTAAATGCAGGTATTTTGACAGTCGGGAGGGTTTCTGGCAACTTATGTGGTTGAATTTGATCTCTAGTTTGAATTGCTGGAGCCAAGAAGGTCCTTACTAGTCTTCAAATAAGGAATTTGGATTCAAATTGGAGTTTAAGGTAAGAAATCGACCAATGCAGTTTAAAACTAGGATTTGGAAGTTTAAAAGGGCTAGGCGGAGCTGTTTATCAGTCGGGAATATGCAAATAATGTTAATAAAAATCATAACAAAGATTTTAACCTTTGATACAAATATTTAAAAAATGTAATAAATGTTGGTCACATCAAAAGAGGGAAATGGTTTTGTTTTCGAATGCGAAAACAAGAAAGGGTTTTCATGTTGGAATGGAGTGGTAAGTTGTTTTAACCAAATCGAATGCAACGCAAAAAGAATGTGATAGGTCACTGGAGGCGGAAATGGGAAAACCACCCATTTCGTGTCCATTTGGGCATCGGGTTGTCGTTTGGTTTATGAGCACGAAACTCACCATCAGGCGTCGGATCTGGAGGATCAGAGCGAATGGTTGAGATCAACTATAAATTTGCGGTGAAAAGGTTGGGTCGGGCCCGGTTGACTTATGCGATGGCGCATGTAATAAAACTTTATATATATGTGTTTATAACCAAAGTTTTCATGAAAATAAAATGTTTTATGTATAGACAGAGTCAATACATATTTTTCGAAATGGGTTTAATGTGGATGTTATATATATAAATAGAGTTTATATATATGGTTAAAAATGCGCGTGAAGTGGGGTAAATTGGCAAGTATATTGCAAAGGCCTGGGGGGTGTTTTTTGTTTCCAAAGACATAAGATATGCCCGAAAATCATATTTACATTTTTATTTTATTATATAGTTTAGAGCATTTGAAGGGTCTATAACCATAGGGGGGCGTGAGTATTTAGTTAAAGGTAGTTTTAGACCAAAGGGGTATACTTTGGGATTTTATTTCATCACGTGGATAATATTTTTTTCCTAAAATCTTATAATAGTGGGTTTAAAAGGGTATTAATATAAAGGGAATTATATTAATAGGAAAAAGGTCATTTTCAGGATTTAATATATAAATTAGAAGTTAATATGACAAGGGACAATGCTATAAATCAAAAATATAATTATATGACTAAGTAAAGTGAAAATATTAAAGAAAAGCTTTTATCATTTATAATTTGACCACTTTTAACTTAGGATATAATGTTTTTGAGGGTTTTTATGCTTTTATGAATGAATGGAGTTATTCAAATGGGGAATTTCATATTTCATTAAGTAGAAAAGGTGCTTACTTATGAAATTGAATAGTAATGAGTGTATGAAGGGTAAATGATGATAATTAGGGATTTAATATAGGAATTCAACACTTTTAACTTATCAGTCATTGAGCTTTGGGTCCGGTCCCAACAGAAGTCAGAGAAATACTCTGAGCCTCTTTGACTGAAAGTATAGAATGTAGAATAACTATAGGGGAGGGGAGATTAGTGATTATTTGCTCAGTGATGAATATTTACATGCTTTTCCCAATTTTTTCTACTTACCCAACTTTAATCTAACATATTTTCTTCCATTTTGCAGGTGCATTTGAGCTAGCAACCTTGAACATTTTATTCTTTTGAAAGCATAAAAACTATCTAAATATACCTTATATCATCCGAGGGCTTATATTAAACTGAAGAGATCCTCTTTATTCTCTACCTATCTACTGATTAGTTAGGATTAAACTATCCGACTAATATTTATTCACTATTCTACAACAATAAAATTGAAATGATGATAAATCAAGTTTAAGCAGTTTAACTCATCATGGATTATGGCATTTATTGACACTCTAGGGTAATATGATACTTGTGACAAAAGGCAATCATTTTCTTAGATTTAAATGTTGCTGCATTATTAGTGATTATTTTCTGTGGGCATCCAAATCTAGATAAAAGGTTGTTTTCCATGAAAGAGAAAAGGACTAAATCAGTGGCTTTTCTGGTAGGAATGGCTTCAATCCACTTGGTGAAATAATCTGTAGGAGTCAATATCCACTTGTGTTGGCCAGAGGATGGAGGGTGAATTTCTCCAATGAAATCTAAACCCCATTTTTGAAAAGGCATCTCAGTAGAAATAGGTTTGAGGGGTAAAGGTAACAACTTATTTTTTCCTTCAAAAATCTTACATTTGTGACATGAAGTAAAAAAAAAAAAAAAATTGCATCAGCAAATAAGGTAGGCTAGTAAAAACTAGCTCTAAGAATCTTATCTGCTATACTTTTCTAGTATAAGTGTCCTCCACAATCACCTGCATGAAATTATCCAAGAATTTTGTCTGCTTCTGATTTTAGTAAACAGTTCAGTAATATCCCACTTTGTTCTTTCCAATAAAGCACATTATCTAGAATACAATATCTCATTGCTTTAAGTTTGATGAATCTAGTTTTAGTTCTAGTTAATCCAAGAGGAGCTTGTAAATTTGTAAGTACAAAGATAATATATGATTACCATGGTGAGTCTAGAAAGGATTCACTGATCAATGGAGTCGCCATCTCTTCCTGATCATCAATCTGGGCAATAAAATTTATATCCAAAGCATTACAATTGGATTCAACCATCAGTCTGGCTAAACCTTGTCCTTTTATGAGCTTGGTTGGTTTAATCTCTATGTCATATTCAAGGATAGTGGCATTCCACTTTCCTCTTCTTCCATCTGGCCCATCCTATGTTAAAATATCTTTGACTACAGAATTAGGGACATAGGCAATAATGTGGGAGTAAAGAATGTACATTATGAAATATTTTATGGCTTTAACCAAGGCTAAAGCTTATTTTTCCATTATTTTATATCTCAAAGGTGCATCTCTAAGGGTTTTACTGAAAAATGCTATAGGCTGTTCAAAACCTTCGTCATTTTTCTGCAATAGAACTGTAGCTATGGTATGTTCTGAGGCAAATGAAAAGATTATAAAATCTTTCTTGAAGTCTGGACTGATTAGGACTGGAGTTTTTGTTAAAGCATGTTTAATGGATTCAAATGATTGTTTTGCTTCAACTGTCCATTTTAAAACAGAGTCCTTTTTTAACATGTTATTCATTTCTTTGATGATTTCTATTGGATTAGAAATAAATCTTCTCAAAAAGTTAATTTTACCTAAAAATGCTTGTAACTCTTTGATGTTCCTAGGTGGGTGAATTTTCAATATGGCTTCTATCCTTGCTGGATCTATCCTAATACCTTCCTTTGAAATTATGTGTCCAAGTAATTTTCCTTCCTCTAGCCCAAAAAGAGTTTTCTTAGGATTTAATGATATACCAAATTTTCTACACTTAATGAAAACTTGTCTCAGATGATCCAAATGTTCATTATTTGTTTTAGAAAAACATTAATATCATCTAAATATATAACCAAGAATTCATGTATTTCCTTAGCAAAGGCTATGTCCATAGCCCTCTAAAAGGTAGCTCCAACATTCATCAAGCCAAAAGGCATTTTCACATACATGAAAGTGCCCCAAGGAGTGGTAAAATTTGTTTTTGGTTGGTCTTCCTTTTGGACAAGTATCTGGTTATATCCTAAGAAACCATCCAATAAAGAAATCCTGGAAGAACTAACTACCCTTTGTAAAATATGGTCCATTTTGGGTAAAGGGTAATTATCCTTCAAAGACACTTTATCAAGATTTCTGAAATCTACACATAATCTGATTTCACTAGTTTTCTTTCTTGTAGGTACTAAGTTAGAAACCCAATCAGAATATCTGATTGGTGCAATGATTTGGGCATCATACATGCATTTAACTTCTTTTTCAATCAAAGGTAATAAGACAGGATTAATCCTCCTCAATTTTTGTTTAAATGGTTTCTGATCATCTTTTATAGGAATTCTGTGTTGAATTATGTTTGTGTCATATGCTTTTAAATCTTCATAACTCCATGCAAAAACATCTTGGTATTCCTTTAAAAGTTCAATGTATTTTTCTTTTTCTTGAGGGGGTAAATATTTTGACAATTTGATCATTTTTGGTTTTGTTTGTGTCCCAATGTTACACTCCTCAATGTCAGACCTGACTGGTTCCATTTTAGGCTTTTTGGGCACATCATTGGAATCAAACAAGTCCTCCAAAGGAGTTAAACCCTTAGGTAAAAAATTATCTTTTAAATCTAACATCTCAATTTCATCTTCAATTATTTCCTCTATATCTACCTTCTCTAAGTTATCTATGTCAAATTGAGTAAATACAGTGGGTTTGGTAAGTTTATGTAAATCTATGTTATTTATTTCACAATTAGCATCTGAATCTATATTAAATTCTGAATCTAAATTACCATCTGTGTCTATCTTACAATTTTGAAATTCATCCTCATTATTCAAAAAATGATAAATCTGTTCATCTTCAGAGAAAATCTGCCAGTATTTGACATTGTCTGGGAAAATGGGTCTATATTTAACTTCAACAGTATATCTATGTGTTGGTTGAAAAGGTAAATTACATGTGCTAGCAAAAGTTGCTAGGCAATGCGCTTGCAAATTTTGCTTTCTAGGAATAGTAGCAAACTTACATTCTAGTAAATCATCAACCAAATCAGTTGCTGCATCTTTATATCTGGCTAATCTAGGATTATGAACAGAATATTTATCATTTATTTGTTTAATGAATAATTCTGAATCTCCCATGATTAAAACTCTTTTACCTCCTAAATTTCTGATGATTTGGAGGCCTAAGATAAGTGCCTCATACTCTGCCATGTTGTTAGTACATTTGAAGTTGAGTCTAAAGGCATGTCCTTTCGAATGACTGGTCTCAATGTTTGTGATCCACACTCCAGCTCATGCTCCTGACTTGTTCACTGAGCCATCAAAGTCTAAGTGCCAAAGGGCTTCATGAAAAATGTTATCATTATTTGTTTTAGGATTTATGTCATTTAATTCAGTTTGGATTTCATTATTATCATAGTTACATAAAATGAAAGAATCAATATTAGTTGGTGTTGAGTAAATTGGGTGATCTATTGGTCTCTCAGCACTGCTAACCATGTATTTCATTAAAGTTTCTCTATAAAGTTTCTTAGGTTGTCCAAACACTGATATGGTGGCATAGCTCATGTCTAATTGTAGAGATCCCTGCAACTTCGTTCCCCATGAGCGAGAAAGAAGCATACCATAATTTGGTGGGATGTCAGCCACTACAATATCCATAACCATACTTTTACCAGGATACTAAACCAAATTCACACATAAGTCTTTTATCAATCCTATGCACTTAACCTTGCTTAAATCAAAAGAGAAAAAATCTTTATAAGGCCTTTTTATTTCTAAATTCAGAGTTTCCATGATAGCTTTTGGAATTAAATTGTGGGAAGCTACTGAATCTAACATTGCATTGTGTAAAATATGATCGTGAATAGTAAGACTGATATAGAAGGGAGGAACTGATCCATCTGAATGCTTACCATTTACATCAGAGCCAAAAATTAATTCAGGTTGATCATAATTTAGATTAATGGCATCTTCACCATCATTCATATTCAAAGTTCCAGTAATTGTTGATTTATATAAGTCATTCTTTACCAATTCTGTTAAAGGAATTGGTATTTTTAACTTAGCTATTTTAGTTTGAATATTAAATGTTGATTGAGACTTACTAATCTGAATTAGTTCATCTTTTGTGACGGTTATCTAAGTGGGTTTTTCATGAATTTCAACAGATGTACTTTGATCTTGAGTTTTTCTTTTATTTTATGTCTGAGTTTCTTGACTTTTTCTATCTTTAGTTATCTTTTCAGGGATAGATTTAGGGGCAGCAGAAGTTTTTTCAGATTTTGAACTTTCAACAGAAGCTTTGGTATTAATAGTTTTTGGATTTTCTGCTGATTTAGAATCAACAGGATTCTTCTTAGGATCAGGAATTGTTGATTTTACTTAATTAGGGGCTTTGGTAGTGTTTGATTTTTGGGCATTATTGGAGGATTGGGCCACTTCTTCAGTGATGTCAACAATTTTTGGACTTGGCTATTTTTTGGGACTGGGAGGATTGGAATTTTTCTTGTTTTCCATTGGGAGAATTTGTAAAATCTTTGTTTTTGGTGCTTCTACATTCTTTTTAGTTTGATTTTGAGAAGTGTTTCTTGTAGAAGTTTCATTTTTTTTATTTTTTTTTCTGTTACTAAGTTTATACTGGCTGTGAATTACATTAATGGCGAAGTCATAACCTTGTTTGAAATCAAAGGATTCAATAGATTCTACTTTGAGTTGTTGAAGCTCAAAAAGTTCTTGATCCTCTTGAGTGAGGAAAATAGTGTTTTCTTCATCTATCCCCATTATTAGATTGATGTTATCCTCATCTTCATCATTATTATGAGAACTTTCAGCATAGTTCTCCTGAAATGGGGGCCTAATGTTTTGATTTGGAGGAGCTTCTTTAGCTTTTCCAGGGTTATTGTTTTTTCTGAAGTTGGGATTTTTTATTTGTGGTTGGTTATCCCATCGTGGTTTTCTCTCAATATTTTCTAGTCTATCAACTACCCTTTCTAAAGTTTTAGCAAATAAATCTAGTTTAGCATCTTAATTTGAGGTTTCTTCTTTGATTGTGACTCTCCTTTCATTCCTAAGTCTGGCTTTTTTAGCTAGAATACTAATTTCTACACTAACAACATCTAATTGCATCTGTTCTAATGTTTTAGCATCCCTTTCTCTTAGTTGATAAGCCATATCTGGATCAAACCCATCAGGGAATTTAAGAAGTACAGAGTAGGGTGTAGGTTTAAGATCAACAGGAATGGCATTATAAACACTATTATACCTAGTGCAGTAATATTTTACAGACTCATTAGGGGATCTTTTTAAAGCATCAAACTCAGAAAAAAATTGCAAAGGATTCTTTTTATTTTCCCATTTATTTGAAAATGCTCTATGAAATGCAGCTAAATTAGTTATAATACCAACAGCTAAATTTTTAAGCCATTTCTTAACATCTCCCGTTAAACTTTGAGCAAATAACCTCATCTAAACATCTGACTCATCAATTTCATAGATTTCATAGTAGTTTGTCATTTTTGTGACATTTTGTTGAGCAGTATATTGTGACAGGCCATCAAATAGTGGTATATTTTTCTGGTAATCTTGGGGCATATCATGGAGGTTTTGGGGTCAGACAAGGGGAGCATATCTAGTAGCCATGGCTTGAAATTTTGCTGAAATGGGAGGTATAACAGTAATGATAGGAGAAGTGCTAGATATAGTAGCTGATGTGCTAAAAGATGTACTTGAAGAGCTTGGAAAAGAAGCTAGTATATATATGGAACTACTTGGAAATAAAGATGTAGTGCTTATAAAACTAGTGGATGCAGTGGATTGAGTGGATGAGGGGAATAATATCCTAGGCTGAAAGAAAACTTAGGACTAAATTTTTCTGTGGATGAACTTGCAGTGGAATCTAAAAATGAGGTAACAGTATACAGAGTTGAAACTACTGCTGGAATTATTGTTGTGTGCAATTGAGAAACTGGAGGCTTAATGTGAGATAATAAATGGGCTAATTTAATAGCTTCATCAATGTCTTTAATCAGTGTAAAATTAATCCTTTCTACTTGACTTTGAGATTCAGATTTATCTTATTTTATTTTTGCTGAAATAATGTTTTGTTTTTCATTCAAAAATGAAGTAAAAACATGATCTATTACAGTATATTTTAAATCAGTTTCAGATTTATTTTTAAACAATGATTGTTCAAATTTTAAATCAAAGTCTATATCAGTTAAGCTCACTGACTCTTTGGGTAAAGAATTAGCTTTTGCTAATGGTACTTCAGTTTCTAAATTGACAATTTGTTTTTTTTTTCCAATTTGTTCTGGGTTGTCTACTATCACTGCAGGGTTAGGATCTAGATTAAACCTGGCGTAGTAGGTTTTCCTAGAAGCCAGAATGATTGTTTATGAATACCCACAACCTTTAAAAATAATCTTAAAGTAAAAAGATAAATAAAAGATCTTCCTTTAAGACTAAATTTAAAACTGGAGATTGGTTAGTTCCCCAGTATGGTCGCCAATATGTTATCACCTGAGTAATTTCTCAAGATTGTAGGCTTTTGGTTTTTAGTTTAAGAAAAATAGGGGTAACCGCAAACCTACTTTGGAAATTTAGGATGTAGCCTTCCTAAGTTTTAGAGAGGGCTCTCTATTTATAATTTAAATTTGTTTTTGTTTAGTGTTTTAGGCTAGTTATGATAGAACAATTGGTTTGGTGGGAAAAAATCACTTAAAGGTAAACTAGGGAGAAATCTACTTGACCATTAGGCTAATGGAGTCTAAGTCTAGATAGTAGTACTAGAAGGCAAGGCCAAAAGGATGCAAATGTATTCAAGGCAAGATAGATAACCCTCAGAGCTTTGGGTAAAAGGTTTTTGATGAAATAGTGAAGTCGGGACAAAGGGCAATGAAGAATCCTTTGATCTGGACAATAAAGGAAGGAGGTAGAAGTAAAACGGGAGTAGGAGCAGTTAAGAATTCCTAACACCAGAAATCAGTTGAAAACATTTAAATGGTAACTTAGTTAAGACAGGAAGCTATAAGCTAGTCCTGAAGTAATATTCCTAGTTACTCATTAAGAAATAACAAACACATAATGAAATGAATGGAACTCAGAAAATAAACAATTACAAGATAGATGCAATTTACTCTTTAAATTATCATGAGAATCCTGAATTATGATGTCCAATTAGCTTTTTCCAGTCTGCTACTTTCGAAATCAAAACCTATAGGCCTCCAATGTATCAACAAAAATCTATAGTAATATTAGCAATTTTATTCCACACAAAATACTTCAAAGATTGAAGTATTTATACAAAATATTGTTTACAAAATATCCTAGAGAGATCTAGGAATAACTCTAGGAAAAATAAAATATCTTTAAATATAAAGAGGGACAATTGCTTAATAATTTTGCAAGTTGTCCTCTTATCCAAAAAAATATAGAACAACTTAAACTAATCAAGGAGCCTTTATTGGCTAGATGTCTTGCTTGCTGGAAAATTGGAAAATATATTTATTGGAGTTGTTTTGACTGACACTCTTCCTCTTGATACTCTTTGGCTCTGCTTATTTACTCTTTTACTGCTGTAAAAATAACATTTCCAGTAGTAAAAATCAAGTGACTATTTTATTTTTCTGTTGACTGTTTCACTTGCATTTTCCTCACTGATTTCCTTTTTTCACTGCTATATTAAGTATGTAAAAGCCTACCATTGTTCTGCTCTTGGTATTTTTACAATATTGGGCTTTCTGAAGTTTTCATTAGCATCTGTATACTTAGAAAAATTTGGTTTGAAGCCAAACAGATGCTTGATTTCATTTTGAAGAAAAAACAAGTCTTTAATATATTGTAGAATGACCTTTCCTGTGGGAGAGCCCTATGGTAGTGGCTTGTTGACTTGTTCTTTAGCATGATCCCTTATCTTCTTGTCATATTCCTTTTGGTTCATCAAATTCTCATTGAAGACATAAATATCTGGAATACCATCTTGTCTTAGCATGGTGTATTTTTTTAAAAGCTTAGTGATTGAAATATTCATTGCATCACACTTCTCCTCCAAACAATTCTTCAGATTTCTTTTTGTCATAACTTTCTTGACTTGTAGAATGGTCTCTATCCTATCTTGTATTTGCAATTCTTCTAAATCTGCTCTTTTTTTACCATTCAAAAAAGTGATAAGCTTCAAAGCTTGTGCTGGTTTGTCTGCCAATTCTTCTTTTGTTTTTTGGATTTCAACTTGAGCTGCTAGAAGTAGGTCTCTCTGTTCATATATGATCTAGATTGATGGCCACTGAAGATGTATATCCTCAATTATATTGGTCCATAGATAATTTCTTAAGTAATAAATTTTTTCAGTGAAACTCAAGTATTTTTGAACGCTTTTGATTTTCTCTTCAAGTCTTTTTCCCCTTTGCTCATAACTGTTAGCATTGATTAATGCTGCTTTGTTGGAAACTTCCATATTTTGAATCATTTTCTTCAAAATATTAATTTAATTGTTTTTCAATGAAAATTCCTCCATAGCCTTTACTATCTGCCCTGCATCATCTACATGATGTACCTGTGTGGTTGAAGAATATGTCGCTGATGTTGTGGTTGATTGTACTGGCACTGCAGTTGCCAATAACTCTTTTGGTGCCAAATTTTCTCCCAAAGTGGAGGCCACAACTATAATGATTATAGGTATAACTGTAGGGATAATTGGAGCTTTAGTTTCTTTGACAATTTCTTTCTCTTTCATAAGTTGATCCAATTGTGTTTCCATTTCTTTGGTTTGGGTAGTCAGTTTGATAATCAACTGCATCATGTCTTCTTTCTCTGCCTGTTCTTGAAGAATTTCTTTAGTTTGAGCGTGCTCACTTTGAGGAAGCTTCAGTTGTTTCCTCAAAGCTGCAATGTCCTAATTTTTCTTTTTAATCAATATTTCTACTACTGAAACATCTGAAGGATCAACTCCCACCTGCAAAACTACGTCTTCTAAGGCTTTTATCCTTAAATCTTTGGCATGCAAAGAGCCTTTATCAAGTTTCATTTGGTCTTGCATGTTGATAATAGTATTCTGCAACTTAGTGGCACTCATAGACTTTTTTACCACAGTTGAATATAGCATCTCAGAGCTATGTCTGTGGAATTCTATTTGATCTAGTTCGTGCACATTTTCAGTATCTACTTCAAATTCAACCTTTTTGTAGTCTGCCACTGTCTTAGTTGTTGAAGTAGTTGGTTGCATATATGACATGATCATTTTATTTGTGGAGTAATCAAATGTTGTAAGTAACATGTTCTAATTCCCTGGCTTCTGTTTGAGAAATTGAGAATAAATCTCACTTTTAATCTCTTCATTCTTTTTTTTTTTTTTTCTTATATCTTTCTTTGATGTCTAGGTCTTTTTCCTCCATTGTGTGTGAGGAAAAGGCCTCCATGTTTTTCTGCCTTTCAATCATTTGAGTATCTTTTTCACCTGTTATTTGATCTATTTGTATGTATGCAAGAGTCTCTTTTATTATTTCTGTAGCCTCATCATTATTTACCTCAGGCTCATTGGTATCTTCAACATAAATAAATTTTTCTTTCCCTATGGAACCGAATTTGAGCCTTTTGTTATAAATCAACTTGAATTTAGTATCTGTGGTGGTCTCTGCTGTGTAGGCTCCTCATCGCTACCTCTTTTTGTAGAGGTTTTAGTCTACTTTGAAGCTATCATGGCAAGTGTGATATCCATCTTTTGTGTTGGCTCTGCATTGATGGTTGTATCTATTAATGTGTTTTCTACCCATTTTTTTTTATTTTCAAATTTCCCAATATCAGGCTTGGGTTCATGTATGAAAGGAGGCAGCTTACATTTGACCCTTATACTGCTAACAAGACCTTGAGGGTCATAATTCCAAGGGAAAATTACCTAAAATTTTAGCTCTAACAATATTTTTTCTATCTCTTTATCAGCTTCCCTATTATGTACAATGAAAGGCCCAATTTGATTTTTCAACTTGAACTAGGTCTTCTTTTTGGAAGCCAAGAAGTTAATGGCATCAGAATTCAAAACCTGCCTTAAATATTCTAATGCAAAGACTCTGATATTCAAATACTTGGGTAATTTGTAAGGCTATAAATTGGACCCAAAAATTCTCAATTCTGTGTGCTTTTCATATAAATACTAGTCTCCCATCTTGCACTCTTTTGATAACTGCAAGATTCTCTTGATGTCCTCACTTATCCTAGGCTGATCTGCTTTGTACAATAAACTCATAGCTGGTTGGATGAACAAATCTGAAAAGTTTGAATAACTAAACTCATTTTTTTCTTTTCTCAACAAAGATGTCCAATAGATAATGGATAGAGGTTTACCCTCTACATCCATTTTTTACAATGTTATTGGAAAATGATCAGTTTGTGAAAAAAAAACAAATGGAATAAGAAGGAAGAGTATCTGAATACCCCTTCAGTGGGAAACTGGGTTAACTGGTGATGGATAGAATCAACTATAAATATGGCATAGTCAAAAAACATTTCAGGAGGCTGACCAGGAGATAGAGTAGATAAAAAACCAAGGATGGATTCATCAGTGAATTCATCAATGAAGTAACCTAGTATGAAAGATAAAATTGAAATCACATGCCTAGAACCCTTAGGAAACTTGGAAGTGGAGTAAGGTGGATTTAGTTTAGGAATATCCACATGACCAGGCATAAAATTATAGAAAATCATAAATATTTTAGGGAAATCTAATCCCAAATATAATTGAGTTAATGCTTCAATGGATAAGGGGAATGCCTTAGGGTCAAACTGTAGTTGCAACATTTCATTAATAGACTCTGCGGTGATAGAAAATAGAATCTCCCTATCAGCATTTATAATTTCTCTTTTGTATGGAACATATTACTTTTGACACAATCTTATCAGGTCTTGACCAGGGTGTTTTAATGGAACTACATATTTGGGTAAATTTGTTTCCCAAATAGGCATGTCATATTTATCTAGGAATTTTTCACAACACTAATTGTGAACTTCTAATAGGTTGAATTCTATCACAGGGTCCACAATTTTATAATATACATCAATCAAGGGGATGCTTTATTCAGTAGGTACTGGTGGCTGAAGGGGATTAACAGACACAGTAGTTTTTGCAGTGAGGGTAGGGGTGGATTTTGGGGCTTTTGCTTCTTCAGACTTAGGAGGTTTGGATCCTCCAGGTTTAACAGGCCTAGAGCCTCCAACTTTAGGTGTCATTTATTTCTTGGTGATTTTTTAAATAACTAAATCAAGATTAAATAGTTTGAAGTAGTTGGATTTGTTGAAACAAAGGGTAATTGAATCTTATAGGCAAAGATGATGACAGTGGGTGCTTCAGTGCTCAATTAGGAATCTAGGACATATGCAACAGGTTTAAGACAGAAAACACAGGCTTTCTGAATGTGTATGACTACAAAAGAGACTTTATAGGTGTTATGTAGGTTTTAAAACCTTTTCAAACTGTGGAATTGATATTTCAGTGATCTTTAAGTGAGGAATTGGGTTTTAAAAGAGGCTTTTATGAATTAGAGAATTCTGGAGAAATTTTGTGAGGGTTTTCCCTGTTTTTTTAGTGTTTTGGACAAACTTGGATGAATAAATTCTCTAATTGAAGCTTAGTTTGTTAACAGAAGGCTTAAAATCTTGAGATTGCAAGCTATATTGGGAAAAATACCTTGATTGCAGGTATTTTGATAGTCGGAAGGGTTTCTAAATATTTCTGTGGTTGAATTTTAACTTGGTCCAGATTGTAGAAATTTGAATAATAGCTGAATTATTCAACGAGATTATCCTGATTACACACTATTTAATCTTCATGCATAATACATAACCTCTTCTACAATTGATCATCAATATGCGGAAATAGAAACAGTCGCATGCGCACATTAAAACATAATCAAACACACATATAACACAGTATGTAATGGGGAAATCATACAGCTGAAAACCCCCAACTATCTGTATATTATAATGATAGAGAACATGTAACAATACATAGCATAAATCTCCTCATAGCTCTCAGCACTATCTCACATGCTACACACAAAACTAGCACGGAAGATGAACAAGTCACAGGTTCAAATCTCCTCCACAAGTCTGCCTGCCTCTACTGCGCAATCCAAGATGAATAATGATGAGATCAGTTCTAATCATGGCTTCAATATGTTCTGTTAGATATCTCAATTACCTACTGCAAATCTCATACCTGACTATAGTCACAAGCTGATAGATCACACTCACCCTTTCATTTCTAACAATTTGGTCTCCTTTGAACTATCCATGCATTGCGGTTAAATGATGTGTTCTTTAGTTGATTATGAGTTAATAATTACTGAATTAATTAATAATTAATTCACACCACTGTCACTAATGTATCAATCAGTTAGACTAGATACAACTAGCTCAACTATGTTTAATTGAGTTAAACTGAATACAACTCCACTAACTTCCTCAATCAACTCCACCAAACTCTGTCACATGAGTTCTACTTGAAATCGATAGCCATGACTCAACTAACCCCTTAAAGGAAAAGCATATTTCCTTCTATCAGCTGCATGTGCCACATCCAGGCATCAAACTGAAGTGCTTCAAGAGAATAATATAATGTTTATAGTCCAAATATTATTAAGAGCTAATAATATTTAGTACAATTCTATTTTTAATACAATAGATCTAAGTAAAGCTTAGCCAATGTCTAAAAATAGAGGTCCATCTATTTTTACCAACTCGACCAATCATCCATAAATATCATATTGCAACTCATAGACCATGATCCATATGTCTAAAAATATACATAGTCTAAAAATAGACTTTGCGCCAAAAATAGCCTGCGGGCCCACTTAGTGAAGGCGACTTATTTTCACTAAGCTCCATCATCTTCATACATTTTCAGCATAGCACTCCCTCTCAACAAGATATGGATTATCTACAACCCTATCCACCTTTTCTGTGGTATTATTAGAATTTGCTCCTGGTAGTGCCTTCCTTCGAATATCGACATCCCGATCCCCTCTGAGCAGGAATATATGAAAGTAACATGATTCTCAAGGCGCACACAATCTCTGATATGATGGTACCTGATGTCGATGTGTTTAGATCTATCATGAAATACTGGATTATACGAGAGTTTAATGCAACTTTGGTTATAACAATAAATCACAGTAGGCTCCAACTGTGACCCGAACAATCCGACCAGGATCTTCCTCATCATATGGCCTCGCATGCTGCCAAGCTTGCTTCCATATACTCAGCCTCTACTGAACTAAGTGCCATGGATCTCTGCTTCCTGTTGTACCAAGAAATTGTTGTCGACCTGACACTGAAGATCCCTCTAGATGTGCTCTTTCTGTCCATTGGGCTCCCTGCCATTCTGCATCCATGAAGCCACATAGCTTCACCTCATCCTCCTATCTGTACCAAAAACCATATCCCGATGTGCCTCTAAGATAACACAATACATGCTTGCCTACCTTCCAGAAGAGCTTGGTAGGCTTAACCATAGCTTGTGAAAGCTGGTTAACATCATAGCATATATCGGGTCGTGTATTGACCAGATACATAAGCGACCCTGGCTAGTAGATGGCAATCACACCTCAGCTAATCGCATCCTCCTTCCTCAACCTCCAGGAAGAGGAGTATCAACAGGCTTGCAGTCATGCATGTTGAACTTCTCCAGTATCTCCCGGGCATACTTACCATGAGAAACAAACAGTCCACCACTGCGCTGCCAAATTTCCAATCCCAGGAAATAATGAAGGAGCCCCAAGTCCTTTATCTCAAACTCTCTAGCAAGATCCTCCTTGCATGAAAGTATCAACAGCTCATCTCCCGTCAAAATCAGATCATCTACATACAATACAATGATCAGCAACTTCCCCTCCACCACAATCTGGTACAGGTTAGGATCCGCCTCACTCTTGGAGAATCCAAGTCTAGTGAAATAACTGTCTATCCATGTGTACCAAGCATGAGGTGCTTGTTTCAACCCATACAGTGCTCTGTTGATCTTGCACACATGTGACTCGCTGCTGAAGATCTCAAAACCTTCAGGCTGCTCTATATACACCTCCTCCTCAATGACTCCATTGAGGAACGCAGTATTCACATCCATCTGATGAATGTGCCACCCCATCTACGCTGAGAGAGTAAGAATCGTCCGTATGGAAGAATAGCTTGCGACAGGTGCAAAGGTGTCCTCATAATCGATCCCCTCTATCTGTGAGAAGCCTCGGGCAACAAACCTTGCCTTGTACTTCTCCACACTCCCATCAGCCGCCTACTTCACTTTGTAGATCCATCGCGAACCCACCACTGATTTCCCCTCCGGTCGCGGGACAATCTCCCATGCACTGTTTCTGACAATAGAATCATATTCTTCCACCATGGCATCTACCCATGCGGGGTCCTCCATAGCTTCCTCGAAAGAGGATGGCTCTATCATGACACATTTGCTCTGAAGCCATGTGTTTGATTAATAGGTCAGGTGTTGTCTAGACTCTCTATACTGTGACATCTTGGCTTGTGCTCCTACAACCTTCTCTGCATCTTGAGCCAGTCGCTCAGCTTTTGTAGTGCGCTTCCGCCCTCTGATGGTTGGCGCTGCTTGAGTGGTCTCTTCCACTCCATGAACCTCATCTTGTGGCTGATCCACATCCTGAGACTCATCCTTAGGAACTAATAGCTCCTCATCTGCATGCGAGTGTGGCTCCCTCTCAAGCGAACACTTCATGGCTTTCTCCTCATGAAATTTGATATCCCGTCGCACAACAGTCTTCCGACTGTCTGGAAAATACACACGATAGTTGTGAGGTGTATCAGTGTACCCCATAAATATCCCAACCTCCGCAGTCGGCTCTAGCTTCTTCCTGGCATCCTTTGTCACATGAATGTAAACAGGTGAACAAAAAATCCTCAAATGGGAAATATCGGGCCTCTTACCAGAAAACGCCTCCTCTGGTGTACTCGTGCCAAGTATCGTGTGAGGACAACGGTTCTGCACATATACTGCAGTATTGCATGCCTCTGCCCACAAGTGAATGGGTAGGCCCTGATCATGCAACATCACCTGTGCAGCACCCACAATTGTTCTGTTCTTCCACTCAGCAACCTCGTTTTACTGTGGGTTATGAGGTGCTATGAGCTCTCTTCGAATTCCTTCTGCACTGCAAAATTCCTTGAATTCGCCAGAGATGAATTCACCACCATTGTCTCTCCTAAGAGCCTTCACCTGCTTCCCCGATTCCTTCTCAACCAGTGCCTTGAACTCACAGAACTTTGAGTATGTCTCGCTCTTCTTCTGCATGAAGAAGATCCAGCACTTCCGAGAGAAATCATCAACAAATATCACATAGTACTTGTTCTTTGCTGTCGAAGCCACTGAGAAATTTCCACACATGTTTGTGTGGATTCTCTCAAGGATTGTCGTGGCATGACTATCCTTCTCGTGAAAGGTGGCTTTCATAAATTTTCCCAAGGTACACCCCTTGCACTGATCTAACTGCGCAAGAGTGCCCTTAGGAAGCCCAGTAGAAATCTGCTGCAGTATCTTCAAAGCTCCATGGTGAAGGTGGCCCAATCTCCGGTGCCACAGCTTGCCATAATCCCGGCTCACCACTCCTTCCGCCTTGCATGCCATTGCTGTGCAGCCATCTACTTACAACTGATAAAGGTTCTTGACTCGAACCCCTATCTTCCGGGTTTCACCAGTTGTCTTACTGCGCAGGAAAGCCTTTCCCTCGCTGAAGACCACATCATACCCCTTGTCTTCCAACATCGCCACAGAGATCAGATTATTCATCAATCTTGGAACATGCAATAATTCCTTCAATACGAAGGGTTTACCAGACTCCCTCTCAAAGGAAATGGTATTGATACCGGTCACACTGTATCTACCATCATCGCCTATCTCGATGTGCACTCCAAGATCTTTCTCCTCCAGATTTGAAAACAAATCTCGATCTCCAATCATGTGAAAAGATGCACCACTGTCCAAGAACCATATTGATCCCATCACACTTGAGACCAAGCATGTGATCAGCGAAAAATATAGCTTGAACTGGGAGGCCAATGCCTCTCCCACTGCAGATCCAGCAACCGTCTTATTTTTCTTCTTCTGCGGACAATTTGTGGCATAATGTCCGTGCTGGTGACAGTGAAAACACTTCACCTTGGACATGTCTTGCTTCTTGCCTTTCGCACCAGAATGAGAAGCTTTCTTGTTCTTCCCCTTCTTTGCTTTGGCAGCCAAAGCACAATTTTCTTCATCAGATACCTTTGATGAATATTCCTCCCTGGTAGTCCACCTTATCTCCTCTTGCATGAGATCCGACCAAAGTCGCTCCCATCCCGGAAACTTCTCCCGACCATTGACAGAGTCCTGATAGGAATGCCAACTCTTCGGAAGACCAAGGAGAGCCAGGTACACCAAGTCCTCATCATCGACAGTCACCCCCACACTTCCCAGCTCATCTCTGCATTGAGTGAACTTCGTGAGGTACTTGGCGATACTGTCACCTTTCTCCATCTTAATGTTTCTGAGTTTATCCTTGAGCGCCAACTTCCTCTGGTCGCTCTTGCTCTGGAATAGATCTGTCAACACTTTCCACATCAATTATGGAGAAGCTTTTCCATGCAGGCTGAATACAATGTGATCCTTCACGCCCTCCAACAGAACCCTTCGACATTTCGCCATCTTCTTTTGCCAAGCCTCAACTTGAGCAGCATCAGTAGGCTTTGGGACCTCAGCATCTATGAACTCCTTCAGCTTGTTATCATCTAATATCGCCTCCATTCTGTCCTTCCATGCAACATAATTCGAACTGCCCTCAAGGGAATATTCCAGTCGCAATCCGTTGAAAGACATTTCAACTCTGGCACCGAGAAAACAAACTGCTGCAAAATTCGAATTCCACCAGCTCAAACTCAACCGCTTCTGGATCTGTGAGAAAAAAGTATTTCTAGCACAGAGATCGACTGTAGGGGAATTTACTAGATACATCACCTTTCAGAGAAAGGATGGATCCAGAGGCTACCTGGCCTGCTTACAGACTCTGTCTACCGAAATAAATTGTAATCACTGTAATAGATCTGATGATCAATTCTCGCTTTGATACCATGTATAAATTTGAATAATAGCTGAATTATTCACCAATATTATCCTGATTACACACTATTTAAGCTTCATTCATAATACATAACCTCTTCTACAATTGATCATCAATATGCGGAAATAGAAGCAGTCGCATGCGCACATTAAAACATAATCAAGAACACATATAACACAGTATGTAATGGGGAAAGCATACAGCTGAAAACCCCCAACTATCTGTATATTATAATGATAGAGAACATGTAACAATAAATAGCACAAAGCTCTCACAGCTCTCAGCACTATCTCACATGCTACACACAAACTAGCACGGAAGATGAACAAGTCACAGTTTCAAATCTCCTCCACAAGTCTGCCTGCCTCTACTGCACAATCCAAGATGAATAATGATGAGATCCAAGTTTGAATCCACCTGGCCTATACTGCGCAATCCTCATTGGAAATCTCAATCCATGTGTGTGCAAATCTCATGCACAGCCATAGTCACAACTGATAGTAGACTCGCCCTTTCACCCACCTCTAACACTAGTCTCCACTGAACTGTCCATGCATTGCAGTTAACTGACGTGTTCTTTAGTTGATTTATGATTTAATAATTAGTGAATTAATTAATAATTAATTCACACCACTCATCACTAGTGTATTTTCCAGTTAGACTAAATACAACTAGTTTCAAGTAAGTTAAACCGGACACAACAACTCCACCAAACTTGTCTCATCAACATGCACCAAGCCTACTTATACATAGAACACTGTGCGCTAAAGGCAATCACGATGACTCAGCACAACTAACCGCCAGAACGTGACTCGCCATTAATTTGCATGTGTGCCATCCAAGCATCATGAGAGTATAAAGAGGATAAGATAATGTTTATAAATAAATATTATTAAGGGTTAATAATACCTGACTGTTCTATTTAACTCAATTAGTCTAAAAATAGAAGCAGCCCCAATGTCTAAATAGAGGTCCATCTATTTTTACCAACTTGACCAATCATCCATAAATAGCATCCTGCAACTCATAGACCATGATCCATATGTCTAAAAATATACATAGTCTAAAAATAGACTTTGCGCCAAAAATAGCCTGCAGGCCCACTTAGTGAAGGCCACTTCTTTTCACTAAGCTCCATCATATTGTTGTATTTTCAACACAGCTTACTGGTGCATCAAAAGGCTTACCCATTCTTCAAATGAGAAATTCATGGTCAAATCCGAGTTTTTAATGAAAATTGGTAAACAGGGTCTTGAAAGGATTAATTACAGTCAGGCGGAGCTTTTTTCATAGTTCAAATGCATGAATAAACGATAAAAATAATGTATCAAAGCTTTTAAAAATTTGATATTAATCACCATCAATGCATTAAATGCATGTCTCATCAAAGGCGGGAGTGATTTGTGTTTTTGAATGCGAAAACAGGAAATAGTTTTAGCGTTGGTAATGGGTAGTAATTGGTTTTAAGCAAATTGAACGCGACACGTCACCAGAGGTAGAAATAATAAAACCACCAATTTCGCACTCGATTTCTGTTTGGGTGAGCGATTGGTTTATGCGTGCGATATGACACTAGAGCCATCGGATCTGTAGCACGGGAGTGAATGGTCAGGATTGAAAGGAAAGCTGCAGTTGAAATGTTGGTGGGACCGAGATTCTTTATTATACATTGGGCGATGGGTTATATAATAAAAATTTTATGTATTTTCATTTTATCCAAAGTTTTATTTATATGATTTTGGAAAGGGGTTAAGTGGTGGTACTATATATATAAACAGAGTTCATATATATGGTTTAAAAAAAATGCGTGTGAGGCGGGGTTTTTTAACCAAGTGTTTAGCTTATGTAAGGCCTGAGGCTTTACATATGGGGAAATGAGTGATAAACCTTAGTCTCAAAAACTTTGGTTAAAAAAGGTGATGTGGGAAAAAATGGCAAATATATTGTAAAGGCTCGGGGGTTGTTTTTTTGTTTCCAAATACATAAGATATGCCCGAAAGTCATATTTACATTTTTATTTTATTATATAGTTTTAGACCATTAGAAGGGTCTATAACCATAGGGGGGCGGGATATTTAGTTAAAGGTAGTTTTAGACCAAAGGGGTATAATTTGGGATTTTATTTCAGCACGTGGATAATAATTTTGGCCTAAAATATTATAATATTGGGTTTAAAAGGGTATTAATATAAAAGGGAGTTATATTAATAGGAAAAAGGTCATTTTAGGGATTTAATATATAAATTAGAAGTTAATATGACAAGGGAAAATGTAATACATCAAAAATACAATTATATGACAAAGTAAAGTGAAAATATTAAAGCAAAGCTTTTTTCATTTATTATTTCACCACTTTTAACTTAGGATATAATGTTTTGAGGGTTTTATACTTTTATGAATGAATGGAGTTAGTCAAATGGGGAATTTCATATTTCATTAGGTAAAAAAGGTGCTTTCATATGAAATTGAATATTAATGAGTGTATGAAGGGTAAATTATGATAATTAGGTATTTAATATAGGAATTCAACACTTTTAACTTATCAGTCATTGAGCCTTGGGTCTGGTCCCAACAGAAGTCAGAGAAATGCTCTGAGCCCCTTTGACTGAAAGTATAGAATGAAAATAACTATAGGGGAGGGGAAATTAGTGATTATTTGCTTGGTGATGAATATCTACATCATTTTTCCACTTCTTTCTACCTACCCAACTTTAATCGAACATTTTTTCTTCCATTTTGTAGGTGCATTTGAGCTAGCAACCTTGAACATTTTATTCTTTTAAAAGCATAAAAACTATCTAAATCTACCTTATATCATCCGAGGGCTCATATTAAAATGATGAGCTCCTCTTTATTCTCTACCTATCTACTCATTATTCAGGATTAAACTATCTGACTAATCTTTATTCACTGTTCTACAACAATAAAATTGAAATCATGACAAGTCAAGTTTAAGTAGTTCAACTCATCATGGATTATGGAATTTATTGACACTCTACCATAATCATTAGTAACAAAGTAAAAAGTAATGGCATTTGAATTTGCACACTTTCATGTTTTATTTCTTTTTATTTTGGGGTCTATATTTTTCTAAGTCCTTTGATCTTTCTTTTAGGACTTTTACCCTCTTTTTGATTTTCTATTTTTTATTTTTTACAAAATATGGGAAAACAACTTGCAGAAAGCAAGGTATGTACATATTTTTACAAGACTATCATAAGTCAATTCCAAATTATGAATCCTATACTTATAGGACCCTAACAGGAACAAACGCTTTACATAGAGAGCATATGTGAAATCTCAAACCATAATAGTGAAATTGTAGAGTGCCTTGAAGGCCAGCAAACAAACTATGGCATTCATGTCTTTTACGATCTCGTGGTTGCTTGTATGGAGGGTTTTTTTAGCTTGTGTGTTCAGTCATGTTTTCACCATGGAGAAAATATCTTTCATGAGCAGCCATTTCCCTTACATTTTTAAGTTTTCATTTTGTTGAAGCATAATCAAGGAGCTACATTATTTGAGAAGCTACTGGACTGGTTGCATTGGCATTTTTCTATCATTTAATACAACAATTCTTTCAGCAGCTTAGACTAGGTAGGTGATATCAATAAGCTTGATGGGAAAGCATCTCTTTTAGCATGTGCATTTTCAGTTTGCTGCATTTTTTAGTTTCATTTTACAGTTTAATGTACAATTTTGTTTGGATTACGGTTTATTTTTCAGTTGCATAATAAGTGCAAGTTGCAAGTTGCAGTTATCAAGTTGGGATCAGCCCAATGGATTAAGCTTATGGTATATGGGATTATTACTAACATATATGATAAAAAATATCCCTATGGAGTCATCTATTGTCACAATTTTAATTCAATAATTTGTAAAGTGCTGAAAAAGGGGAGTGTCAACACCAATTTGTACAAAACAATGTAAAAGCGTTGAAAACTGGATTATTAGTGTTAATTTAAAATTGTGATCATGTGAGTGCTAGACAAATAAATGACTCCTATTTTGGTGGATTTGGATCTAGCATCATGGAAAAGCTACTGGATTATCAGTGTCAATTTAAAAGTGTGATCATGTGAGTGCTAGACAAATAAATGACTCCTATTTTGGTGGATTTGGATTGAGCGTCATGGAAAAGTTACCATTTCAAACATTATGACACAAACTTAGCATTCAAAAGGAAAAGATGCCAAAGCACGTTTTGTTTTCACTTGACAAAACTCTGCTTTTTAGACGTTATTTCCCGTAATAAGAAGTAACTTCGAGCATGGTTTACAAACATATGGAAACTAATTTTCCAAATATGAAAGATACTTTTGTCTAAAACATACCCATTAACCAAAAAATCTCTTAGGTTTTAAACAGGTGTCACGGTTTGAGATATTCAAAGGGATCTTTGAAACCTATTTTTCAGGATTTTGCAATCCTATTTTAGCCATTGTTTTAAAAATAAGTTTCTGAAAAACTAGGGATTAGTTTTTGAAAACCCAAAGAGGGTTTTTCAGGAAAGAACCCATTAACAAATACCCATCGAATATTTTTCACAGTTAGCACAATTTGATAGATACTAAGGAATATTTGGAGACTAATTTTTCAAGAATTCGCTAGAATTAATCTTTTCTATATTTAGAAAAAATCCTTATCTACTTTCAGTTGAAGATCCACCTCATCAAATTCCACTTGGGGATCCTTAACTACATCCATGAATCTAGCCAAAACATGATATTCATATGCAAAATATTATTTATTTATTTTTTCAATGATGGAACGAATGTAATGTATTAGTTTGGATTAGATATGCACTTTTTTATTTTTAGAAGATTGTAATTAAGTAGATACTAGAAACTTGTTGTAAGTTATAATATTTTCTATAAAGACAAGCTATGTAGAAGGAAGAATAGTTCGGAATTTTTTGAAAATTAGACATGGTGTAT
Source organism: Pinus albicaulis (assembly GCA_034641835.2). Classification (NCBI taxonomy): domain Eukaryota; kingdom Viridiplantae; phylum Streptophyta; class Pinopsida; order Pinales; family Pinaceae; genus Pinus; species Pinus albicaulis. The sequence goes on along the minus strand of CM076579.1, from coordinate 658,343,861 downwards.
ATTATTTTTGATATTAATAGAACTCATTGCAAGTAGTATTACAAAATTTCAGAGATTCACGTTTTGAATGTTTCCAGTCAATTTCCTATTGTGTGCTTCCTCTTTCTTAATCAAAACTTGAATCCATAGATATTCAGTAATTTGAATAAAGGTTATGAAACATAATTCTATGTAAACAATATATTTTAGGTTATTCATATTTCTCATGTGTTTTTCAACTTAAATGTCGCATTGAACCTCAACCCAATCCACCTTTTTTTCGTTTCTTCATGGATTTTTTCTAGAGTGGGATCCTAGAAATCACATCTTGGAGACTGTTGAGGGAGTGTGGCTCTCAAAATTAGAGCCCATGAGGAAGGGACTGCCAAATCCTTTGGAAATCCTTACCTAATTTATCCCCCAAAAAAATAAGATTATTCTAAAAATATGCAATGGCCTTCTCCTTCCTATCCTCCCAAATTGGAGCTACATCTGAGTCCGTGGACAAACTATCATAGATAACCAAGATGTTTTCTAGTTTAGGGACCTAAGCCTTAATCTAGAGAGGGTTTTAATTTTACTTCTCTCTATATTTATTCATATCTTCTACACTTAGATCTTCATGCTTCATCCAAAATTTTAATTCCATTAGTTATGCATCACTCACATAGTGTTTGAGATCTAGGGAATGAGGGTGAGAAAGGATAATATTGTGAATGTAAAATTCACATAATTTTTCCTTTTCTTGCATGTTGTTTCTTTGATAAGATTCCAATAATGCTCTATTCATTTCAATTTTGAATTCAAACACAAGGAAATAATTATTGGTTACACTCACCCAGCCTAATTCTAATCAACGAGAAGATAACTCTTACCAAATTCAGAAAAGTAGACTAGGGTCGGGTCGGACTGGGCATAGCTATAAATGCATGGTTCGCAACACAACAAAATTTCAATGGAAAAGTAGACGAAGTCAAGACATAAATAATCAAGGCATAAATAAAGGCCAGTTGCAGTTCAAGGTCGATATGGTGATACATATGAAGATATAGATCCATACTCAATTGACTGGGTCGAACCAGGGATCTTCTATAGGTGAATACTAATCGAATGGGTAATTTTTTATTGGTAATGAGAGTATTAGTTCCTTGGTTAATGTGGAGTATTTGTGTGAACGAATGGTTCTTTAAAGGTATTTCAATCATCGATATCTATTAAACTTCCTGCCATCCAATACATACATAGTTAGGTGACCGTGTGGGGACTATGCAAAGCCATCAAATATAGGAGCTGACTGGTTTGGATAAACAGAAATAGGGGGTAAATAAAGCCATACATAACATAATGGGATTGGGAAAGTCTTAATGAATATTAGGAACTGAAAGGGGTACAACCTAAATAACATAATTTAATATATAACTGAAAGATTCATATGTGTATTTCCTGAAATAATAATGTGCATATGTGTATAAAAGCATGTATCGTGTTTCCCTCTCATTTATTATGGACAAGGGAGAAAAGGAATGGATTAGGTAACTGAGCGAGATCCACCCCCTACCATTCAAGAGATAGGGTTGGAGCGAGCCAAAGCTAATCATCGGGCGAGATCTCTCCCCCCGCCAATCAAGAGCTAGGGGAGGGAGCGAGCCTATAGATGCCTTTGTCCAGTTGAAGTAGGGTAATTACAAATGGAACTATTCTTTGGGAACAATAAAGGGGTAATTTTTGAAGTGATCTCCCACGTCCTCAAGCTGTAAGTGAATCCATAACTCAACAGAATAAAGGAAGAAAGTGAATGCTCAAGCCTCATCAAGCCTAAAGTGAACAATTTTCCCAGACCTAATGAAAAAAGTGACTAATCCCTATCTCAAAGCAGGTTCTCTAAAATTTAGCATTCAATACTATTCAGAGGATCTGGGGTTATTATGAGGGGCCCGGAGCAAGTGTTGTAGCTATCTGTTCCTATTGTTGAGCGGTTCATTTTGTAGGCCCTATCCTTTGGGGAAAGTAGCTGTAACTATTGTTGAGCCTCGAGATTGTGCTTTCTTTCATCTTACTTTACCTCATTTTCCTTTGTCCATTGTTATCCTAGACCCAATTGATCAATGAATTTAGTTAAAATTACTTTTAGAATGATTAACATGACTGAATTGCTAAGTTTTGTGATTTTTTCCATTGTAATGCATTTTGATCGGAACTAGCTGCAGAATGCAGACATTTCGTAGCTAACGGTAATTCTGCAGCTGTCTTCACGTTTGGGTATGTTCCAGGTGGCCTCTCAAGAAAAACCGCATATGGGCATATTCCACGTCATGTCTACATTGTTCGTTGCTCACCATGAAGGAAGAAGCAGATACTGGATATGGTTTTGGTACGTGGGAACAAATTTAAGAAGGCAGACTTCTAATAGGACTGTCTTAGTCCAGATTTCCTTTTCCTTTTTACGCAACCACTTCAAGAGTCCTAATGTGATTTCGATAAGGAAAGACAATGATCCTAGAATTGTTGCAAGTCTTGTTATGTACATTTGTTATATAAACACTTGGGAAACCGAGAGCTAGGCTAGATTTTGTTCTAGATTTTGCTTAGATTCTGTGCTACATTTCTGAAGACGCAGAGTGCTCTGTTCAAGTTATTTCACTTTTAATGAAGCAGACAGTGTTGTTTTAAAAGCGTTGATTTGATTTGGAGTTAGATTCTGTCAGGTGGTAGAGGGCCCCTGCCTCTTGCACGGATTTATTTGCGTAATTTAGATAAGTATTCTAGCTGCCTTTACGTTTTTGAAGTTGAATTCGTAGTTGTTTTCATTAGCTACTATAGTTATACTCATTCTAAAAACTCTTCCAAAAGATCATGATAATGAATGGGAAATGGCTATAGTATTGTAGGATTTAATTGCAATCTCTTTTGTTCACCATCACAGTTATACTTATGCTAAGTACTCTTCCAAAAAATCCTTGTAATGTCTTAAGCATGATTGTGATCTTGAACGTTTCAGTTGTGTGTTTGCACTAAGTACCATAGTTGTTCTTGCTCTTAAAACGCTTTTCCAAAATATCATAATGATGGGTAGGAGATAGCTATGATAACTTAGTTTTTAATTGCTTTCAGTCTTTATGTTTGAATTTGCACTGAATTGTACAGTTAGGATTGTTCTAAGAAACTCTTCCAAAATACCAATCATGATGGACAAACAGACTGTATAATTCCATAGAATAATGCATGATAGCTTAGTTAGGATACTCCGGAGTCTAATTGCACTTAACTCATGTTTAGTTATTTTATTTTAAGTTTGATAATGACTTGGTATTTCAGCACTGTTTTAGACTAGTGACATCTTAAGTTCATTTTTATCTTAACTCATTGCATTTGCACTCCACATTCAGTTTCCATTCACTGCATATTAGATTACTTCAGTTGTTAAGCTTAAAAAAACAGCCTTCATTATTTACAAAAATCTTCTTGTTCTAAAATCTGTAATTGATTCATAACCATATGAACAGAAGACAATATCATTTTAAGGCCTGAAGTACTTCTGCAACTTCCTTATCATCTCACAAACAAACATTTCCTCAAAAGACTATTTTAAAAATCTATAACCTTTGAGTGAAGTGTAGTGCTATCAAACTAAGTTGCAGAATAGAGTTAGGAACTAGTCTTAAAATAGAGATCTTATGATGGTATCAATGTTTTACTCCAAATATGCTTCAAAAAATCTCTAATCATGGATAACATGTTGCATCATTATAAGTTAGTTGTTTAGCTGTTTAGTTAGGAGAATTTGCATGCTTAGCTGACCATGTCTCAAGCTCTTTCTCAAAACACCTTTGATGAAAGAATTTGACAAGTTGAGTTTATGTTTTGAATCATTTGCTTAAAAGTCATTATCAAGCTTTGTTTTTGCTCAGTCATAGTCTGGATTTGATTCTGTTACAATATCTGCAATTGCATTTGTCATTTGTCATCAACCAATTAGGCTTTACTCTGTTTTTAATCATTAGCTTCTTTCCATTAGCTTTCTAGTCATTTTCCTTGTGAACATAAAACCACCAACATATCAAAAACATCATAAATCATCACAAAAGACCAAAAACATCACAAAACACTACACACAATGCATTAAGAAACAAACACCTAGGTACATACAGTACACTTCACTTCAACAGTTTACCAACCCTGGTTGACAATTAAATGAGCTCAATTTAGGAGACTAGATTGAGACCAAACATTTTGGCGCCGTTGCCGGGGAAGTGAAAACTAGGTAACCTTTGTTTCTTAGTATCTAAAAATAATTATATGCGTAGGGAGACATATTCAAGGGGAAGATTCATAAGCAGCAGAGGCAGAAGTTTGATTTCTAGAACACCACTTGTTTCATCTAGATCCAGAGCTAGTACACCTTCAACTCATACCCATATTCCATCCTCTCCTGATCCTGGACTTATAGAATATCTAAGGTTAACTATTCCATTAGAGAAACCTTCCACTTCATCCATTGAACCTGCCATAGAAGAAGATCTAAAAACTCTTGTTAGGGACACAAACCTTTCCACTTCCACAGGAGAGTCAACCATGGCAGAAGAAGGAGGAGGAGGAGTTTTTAATGGAGAAAATACACTATTTGGAGGTAGAGGTAGAGGTAGAGGTGAAGGAGGTAGAGGTGCAGATGGAGGAAGAGGTAGAATAGGAAGCTCTTTTGGGTTCCCTATAATTGATGAAGAAACAAATACAACCATGAAAAACATTTCACCCTCTGTCCTTCCAAACTTCTATGGACTTAAAACTGAAGATCCTGAAACCTTCTTATTCGAATTTGAAGTGCTGTGTAGAACTTATGACTACTTACAAGATGCTCAAAAACTGAAATTATTTCCTTCAACCTTGAAAGGAGCAGCATTGAAGTGGTTCATGAATCTGATCAACAGTTCTATTAGAACATGGGAAGACATGAAACAAGCATTTCTAGAGAGGTATTTGGATTATTGTATGCCGGTTAATCATAAGGAAGAAGTGTTCAAGATGTTACAAAAACAAGATGAAAATTTGGAAGATTTGTTGGAGAGATTTAATTACAACATCAAAAGGGCAAAAATGGAAAACCTAGATCAAGACACCTTAAAATCTCTTTTGTTGAAAACAATTAGGGATGAATGGTTGGATATCCTTAACATGATGGGAAAAGGGAATATATCACAACTCACATTACCTGAAATATCTGAGTTATGTATCAACCTTTCAAGAGGGAAATCTAAAACTGTTAAAGGTCAAAGAGATCCCGCTCTTGCAAGGGCAAGTAAGTCTGCTTCTGGGATAGTAAGTAGATCAGAAATAGGACACATGCTTGATGATTTTAAATCTAACATCTTAGGGAGTCTTAGTGAACAAATAGACACCCTTAAGATACAAAACAAGCAAAAGGCTGAATCTGATGCCTTGGCAATCTTTTGTCCCAAATGTAGAAAGAAACATGCCTTGAGAGAATTTCCTTTGGATGTAAAAGTTGTAGAAACCTGTGTCATTTGTTCTGAAAAACATGAGACCAAGACTTGTCCTTCTCTTCCTGGTCTCAAAGCCGTCTTTCAGGAGGAAACTCATACAAATTCCACAGAGTCTCTCAATTTTGTATCTAGAAGACCTTGGCAGGGACCTCAAACACAAGGATTCCATGATCAAATGTATAATCAACCTCCACCTTGGAATTCTTGGCAGCAACCTTGGCCCCAATTTCAAAATCAATCTCAATCTTGGGCACAAGGAACACAAAGTCCCTATGGAATATACTCTCCATACTATCAATATCCACCATCCTATCCACCATACCCACATTTTTATCCTCAAAATCCTCAACAAAATTTTCCTCAAAATCTTCAACAAAATTTTCAACAAATTCCTCAACAACATCATCAGAACCAACCACATCAAAATCAACCACTCCCATTACCATTTCCTCAAAAATCAAATCAATTGCCTGCTCAACCCATACCAAACCCCAATAATAAAAATCCTCAGAACACATACATGATAGAAGGCCAACAGTTTCCAACTTATTTAATTACTCCTCTAGACCTTAGTGAAGTACAACTTAGGTCTGGAAGAATACTTGAAAAGAGGAAGCCTTCTGTGATCATACAAGAACAAGATAATTCTGAGGAAGACTCTCTACAGGTGAATAAAAGTCTTGAGAAAGACACATCCTTTCAAGACCCAAACACTGAAAAATTAAAGCAAAAAGATCCAATAAATTCAACTCCTGTATTAGAGCAACCATCTACATCTACTTCTATACCTCCCTTTCCGGAAAGATTACAAATTGATAGAGGTGTAGAAAAACAAATCATGGTGCCTAATTATGATTTCCTAGATGAGCCGAGAAATGTTTGCATTAAAATTCCATTATTACAAGCCATCAAGGAAATTCCAATTTTAGCCAAAACAATAAAGGAGTTGAGTATGAAGACAACAAGAAAAAGAATAAGAGAAACCAAGAAAATTCAACTGGCAGGACAAATAGCAGACATTATGATGGGCAAGATTTCTATTCCAAAGTATCTTGACCCAGGAAATCTAGTTGTCAAAATTCACATCAATGGAATTGAAATCCAGAACAAACTCATTGACTTAGGAGCAGCAATCAATATCATGAGTAGACAAATCATGGATAAACTGAAACTTCCTAATCTTCTCTTTACACCCACACTATTACAATTAGCAGATAGATCTGTAATCAAACTAGATGGGGTAATAGAAGACATTCCATTGTCCCTAGATTCTTGGGAGTACCCTGTGGATTTCATGATCCTAACTCCTAAGAATAATCTAGGAGGCCATCCTGTTATATTAGGAAGACCTTGGTTGGCTACAGCTGATGTTTTTATTAGTTGTAGATCCGGTGATATGTACATCTCTGATGGTAGTTCAACTAAGAAGTTCACTTTATATCCTCCAGCTAGGACAATTACAAATCTAGATGACACTCAATGGATAGAGGATGAGGAAGATTTACAACCTCTCTTCACAATTTCCGAAATTAGTGAAGAAAATCAAATTCTGAATACTCTAGAAAACTTTGAATCCTCTCCAGAACACAAACATGAATCATTTCAAGAGGGATCCAATATTGAGTTTTGTCATCAAGACAGATGTCTCTTCATTCTATGGACAAATTTGGTAGCTCTACAAGAGAGATTTTTCCAGGTAAAACTTTGAACATAAACAAGAACCAAGAAAAATCTCAACAAGAAGAGTTAGTCAAAGTATTACAGAGACATTCTTCTGCATATACATGGGAATACACTGACATGAAAGGGATAAGCCCCAAGACTTGCACTCATCACATCTATATAGAGGAAAATTGCAAACCAATCAGAGAACCTCAAAGACGGATGAATCCAAATCTTAGGGAAATTGTTAAAGAAGAATTGCAAAAATTGTTAAATGTTAATTTCATTTATCCTATTTCAGATAGTCAATGGGTTTCTCCTTTGGTAATTCCTTTGGTAATTGTGCCAAATAAAAATGGAAAATGGAGGGTGTGTGTTGACTACCGAGAACTAAATAAAGCTACTCTTAAAGACCATTTTCCCTTACCTTTCATAGATCAAGTATTAGATACATTAGCTGACAAAAATTACTTTTCATTCCTAGATGGGTTTAGTGGTTACAATCAAATTCAAGTAGCACTTGAAGATCAAGACAAAACCACATTTACCTGTCCTTGGGGTACTTATGCTTACCGAGTATTGCCATTTGGATTATGCAATGCACCTGCAACATTCCAAAGGGCAGTATTAGGAATTTTCTCAGATCTAATACATGATTGTGTAGAGGTGTACATGGATGATTTCACAGTTTATGGAAACTCATTTGAAGAAGCTTTAGAAAACTTGGAAATTTTTTTAAAGAGATGTTAGGAAGAAAATATTTCACTTAGTCATGAAAAATGTTTTATGATGTTTACTGAAGGTATTGTTTTAGGGCATCACATTTCAGGGGATGGGATTAAAGTTGATGAGTCTAAAGTTGAAGTCATCTCTAACCTATCCATTCCAAGTTTTCAAAGAGATGTTAGAAGTTTTCTAGGATTTACATGATATTATCGGAGATTTATAGAAAAGTTCACCAAAATAGCATCTCCACTCTTCAAATTACTCACCAAAGATTGTGAATTCAAATGGACTTCTGATTTCCAGTTAGCTTTTGAAACCCTGAAAACCAAAATTTCTGAAGCACCTATATTAAGGGGACCTAATTGGAAGTTACCTTTTCATATCTCCATAGATGCCTCCGATACAGCTCTAGGAGCAGTATTGGGGCAGAAAGACTTGATTCCCTATGCCATCTATTATACTAGTAAAAATTTGACTCCTGCAGAGTTAAACTATACTGTAACTGAAAAAGAGTTTTTAGCTGTTGTTCATGCCATAAACAAATTTAGACACTATATAACAGGCTATGAGACTTTTTTTCACACTGATCATTCTGTAATTAGATATTTAATGAACAAATCAATCACTAATGGCAGAGTTATAAGATGGTTATTTCTCTTACAAGAATTCAACATCACCATTCTAGATAGGCCTGGAAAACAAAACACAGTAGCTGATTTCCTATCTAGACTCCAAAATATCAAAGATGACACTCCTGTTGAAGATCAATTTCCTGATGAATATCTTTTTGCAATCTTTACTCAAACTCCATGGTTTGTTGATATTGCTAATTATTTAGTTTTAGGAAAATTTCCTTCAATTATGAATGCAAGGGATAAAAGAAAAATCATTTTTGATAGTGCAAAATATTCATGGGTTTCTAATGAGTTGTACAAGACATGTCCAGATTTGATCATTAGAAGGTGTGTTCGTGAAGGTGAGATGCTTGAGATTCTCAAGGCATGTCATGATGAACCTTGTAGCGGACACTTTGTAGATAAGAGGACAGCCTATAAGATCCTTAATTTAGGATATTATTGGCCATTTTTGTTTAAATATGCTAAAGAGTATGTCAAAAGGTGTGACAGTTTCCAAAGGGTAGGGAAACCTTCTCCTTTAGGTGAGATGCCATTACAACCTCAGGTACATATTGAACCTTTTGAAAAATGGGCTTTGGATTTTGTAGGACCTATTAGTCCTCCATCAAGACAAAAGAAATATATATTAGTTTGCATTGATTATGTTACTAAATGGGTAGAAGCTAAGCCATTACTTGTTGCTAATGAAGCATCTGTAGTTACTTTTCTTTTTGAGGATATTTTTACTCGTTTTGGTGTCCCAAGGGAAATTGTTACAGATCAAGGAGCTCAATTTACATCAAGGCTAGTGGAGAAAATGATGGAGAGGTACAAAATTAGGCATAGAAAATCTACTCCTTATCATCCACAAGCAAATGGTCAAGTGGAATCTACTAATAAGGTCATTGAAGGAATCCTAACAAAGACTGTTCATTTACATAGAAGAGATTGGGTAGATAGGCTTCCTGAAGCCTTGTAGGCCTATAGAACTACATGGAGAAACACAACAGGCCATACTCCTTATGAACTTGTTTATGGAAAGCAAGTTTTGTTTCCCATAGAGTTCCAGATTCAAACTTTCAAAATGGCAGTTCAGCTAGGACTTGATTTGACGGAGGCACAAAAGCATAGAATGGAGCAGATTAATGAATTGGATGAGATCAGACAAGATGCAGTTCAGAAAACAAGTCTAGTTCAACAGCAAAGAGCTAGATGGCATGACAAGTACATCAAAGAGAAGAAATTCAAAGAAGGTGACTGGGCTCTCTTGTTTGATTCAAAATTCAAGGATTTTCAAGGTAAATTTCAGACACATTGGCTTGGGCCATATGAAATTGTTGAAATTTTTGATAATGGGGCAGTAAAAAACAGAACTATAGATGAAGAAGAGGTCACTTTTCTTGTGAATGGTCATAGATTGAAGTTGTATCACAAACCACTCTCAAGAGAAGAATTTGTCCAGAAGTTCCAAGAAAGCAGTGATGTGAAGTTAATGAAGAAGAATCTTTCTTCTTCATCAACTTGATTGAATTTCTTTTGAAAAATAAATAAATAAAAAATAAAAATAAAGGTATAAACATGAAAACCAATCATTGATTGACATGTTTATACAGAAAAGATAGGGTGAAAATCAGAGTCTCTCTGACACTCTAACTTTTCCATTTTGTTTTTACAAGCAACTGTTATAAAATCATAAGTTCAGATCCATAGTGCTTATGATCCATCTCATTTCATTTCACTCCATTCACTTATCCATCCACACCTAATTTCATTCATTCATTCATACTCTACTTCATTCCATATTTCATTCATCTCATTCCATAATCCATCCACCTCATTCTCATGTCAAAATTTAAAGTCTGATGTCTTACTGCAAATGAATAACAAATGTCATGGATTGCAGGGCAGTTCTTATGTTCTTCCACTCCATTTCATAAACTGAATCCATTCCATTTCATCATCCATTTCATACATATCATGTCGCATCATCCATATTCATTCATGCCATATAACATCTCACTTATATCCCAAACCACTCCATTCCATGATTAAAATGCTCTACAGGTACATTCTGCAGCTTAACAGACATTCTGCAGCTGATCAGCCTTTCTGCAGCCAGACAGTCATTCCGCAGCTACAAATCCTGAAGGCATTATTCAGCAGACATTAGAATTGCAACAAAATGATCCAGTGTATCCATGAATAAGAAGAATCAAGAAGGATTATGAAGACTCTTCCAAAGGATAACAAAGAAGACAAAGACTACAAAAATCAAATGAAAGGCAGAGGTAACAAGTTTAGATTATAATGGCATTTCATAAAGTTTAGCATAGTTTTAGTTATGAATTGTTTGAAAAGGTTGTTTTAATTATTTTTATTGATCATGACCAATAAACCCTCCACAAACTTTGGATTAAAATCTCTCATTTCAAATTCCATACCCGACATCATTTAAGCGGTTAAAATGGCTGAAGTGTTTGAATTCTTCATGTCACCCAACCAAATCATTCAATGATGATTCTCTTTTCCGTTGTAAAAATCTCCACCGTCTTTTCAATCATTAATTCATTTCCTCCACCTCACTCCACTTACTCATTTCGTAACTACTTCCATCACTCCATTCTGTAGCCAGCACTTCATTCAGCAAACAGAGATATTCTTATCACTGTGAGCAAAGAAAAAGGGTATATCAGTTTGAATATCAAAGCATTATCACCATGGGCAGAGAGTGAGCATTATCACTGTAAACGTAGAGGTATAGCAGTGTGGAATTTGAAGTCATTTGTCACCGGGAGACAGAGGTATAACAGTGAAGAATTTGAAGCCATTTGCCACCGAGAGACAGAGGTATAGCAGTGTGGGAATTTGAAGCCATTTGCCACCGAGAGACAGAGGTATATCAGAATAGAATTTGAAGTTGTTGTCACTGTCAACCAAAGACATATCAGTCCGAAGTTTGAAGATGTTTTCATTGTCAACCAGAGGCATATCAACCTGAAGTTTGAAGCTGTTGTCACTGTCAACCAAAGGCATATCAGTCCGAAGTTTGAAGCCATTGTCATTATAACGCAGAGGTATATCAGTCCGAAGTTTGAAGCCTTTTCAATTCGAAGGTGAAATTTATTGTTTCAGTGGGTAGAAAGAGTATTAATATGAACATTGAAGAAGAAATTATGGGTTTCATTGTAAGAACTGAACCAGTGGGTAAAAAATACCTAGAAGGCTACCCTCAATGTAAAGAAATGTTGCAACAGATAGGATGGCTACAATTTCTTGAGAAGTTTAATGGCTTCCACAAAGAAGTCACTAAAACATTTGCAAGGTCATTTCAAGGAGCTGAGGTTGAAGTGGGAGATGTCAAATTCACTGTCACTGAAGTTGTCATTGCAGAAGCTACAGGATTGCTTAGAAATGGAGAGAGATGGTTCAAAAACAGAGAATTCCATAATGAGTCCTGGAAGCAAATTCCAAAATCACCAGGTATGGATGTCACTGTGTTTAAGAAAGGAATTCCAAGTTCTGCCTTGAAAAATAAATGGAGAAACATACTGCTTATTCTGCAAAAATTTATTACATGTGAGGGTAGATATGGCACATTTTATGTTTACCACATTAGACTGATAATGCATTTTCTGGGGGAAGACTTAAACCTACCCTATTTCTTGCTTCAATTTTGAAAAAGATGGCTTCTTGTGTTCAAAGAAGGGTTCAATTTTTAGAGACAACTCTATATCATCATGGCTTGGTTAAAATTTTGATTGAACACCATTTAGCCAAAACAAATGATACTTGGGACAATTTCTTGATAAGAAATCATTTTGAAGAGCCAAAAGAGCCCTCACCTGAACAACAACCTACAAGGAGAAGCAGGAAATGGAAAGCTTCAAAAATTGAAATTGACAAAACAGTCCAGGAAAGTAGTGAGGAAATCATTTTAGAGAAGTTGACTCAAATCAAGAGACAACTTAAGAAAGAGAAGGTAATCAGGAAATCTGCCACAGAGAAAGGAGAAGGATCTTCTCAGCCAAGAAGAAGCCATAGACTAAAGGGGAAACTAAGGAAAACTCAAATTAAACAAACAGGGGTGATAAATATAGAAGATGAGGAAACATCTATTGAAGAAGATGTTGAAGAGGATTTTAATGAAGGAACCCCTAAAATTGACCCTGCTCAGCAAGAAGTCTATGACTATGTTGAAACTTTGGAAAGGAAAGCTTCAGAGAGTAGAGAGAGAACCCCTAGTCCTCCACTGTCCGAAATAGATGTGTTAAGAAGGGATAGGTATGAGCTGGAAATACTTACTAGACACATCAAAAATGAGAATGAAATTTTGAAGGAACAAGTCAAGCTCAAAACTGATATGAACTCAACCTTATCCCTACATATAGACAAAGTGGAAAAGGCTAATGAAAAGTTGAAAAAGAGGAACAAGAAGCTAATCAAGGCACTTATCAACTTAAGGTTCAAACTTGTCATCAAAAAACCCAGAAGATCTCTAGCTTCCAGGCAAAGGAGAAGGAGAGGATTAGATGTTCTTGCAGAAGCCTCTGAGTTTATAGGATAAGTTGCATGAGGACATGCAAGAAGTCAGCAGTGGGGGTATGTTGAGCGTCAAGATTGTGCTTTATTTCATCTTACTTTACCTCATTTTCCTTTGTCCATTGTTATCCTAGACCCAATTGATCAATGAATTTAGTTAAAATTACTTTTAGAATGATTAACATGACTGACTTGCTAAGTTTTGTGATTTTTTCCATTGTAATGCATTTTGACCCGAACTAGCTGCAGAATGCAGACATTCCGTAGCTAACCGGCGATTCTGCAGCTGTCTTCACGTTTGGGTATGTTCCAGGTGGCCTCTCAAGAAAAACCGCATATGGGCATATTCCACGTCATGTCTACATTGTTCGTTGCTCACCATGAAGGAAGAAACGAATTCTGGATATGGTTTTGGTACATGGGAACACATTTAAGAAGGCAGACTTCTAATAGGACTGTCTTAGTCCAGATGTCCTTTTCCTTTTTACGCAGCCACTTCAAGAGTCCTAATGTGATTTCGATAAGGAAAGACAATGATCCTGGAATTGTTGCAAGTCTTGTTATGTACATTCGTTATATAAACACTTGGGAAACCGAGAGCTATGTTAGATTTTGTTTCCAGATTTTGCTTAGATTCTGTGCTACATTTCTGAAGACGCAGATTGCTCTGTTCAAGTTATTTCTCTTTAATGAAGCAGACAATATTGTTTTGAAAGCATTGATTTGATTTGGAGTTAGATTCCGTCTGGTGGTAGAGGGCCCCTGCCTCCTGCACGGATTTATTTGCGCAATTTAGATAAGTATCTTAGTTGCCTTTACGTTTTTGAAGTTGAATTCGTAGTTGTTTTCATTAGCTACTATAGTTATACTCGTTCTAAAAACTCTTCTAAAAGAAGAAGCTCTTCCAAAAGATTATGATCAGGAATGGGAAATGGCTATAGTATTGTAGGATTTAATTGCAATCTCTTTTGTTCACCATCACAGTTATACTTATGCTAAGTACTCTTACAAAAGAAGAAACTCTTCCAAAAAATCCTTATAATGTCTTAAGCATGATTGTGATCTTGAACGTTTCAGTTGTGTGTTTTCACTAAGTACCATAGCTATTCTTGCTCTTAAAAAGCTCTTCCAAAATATCATAATGATGGGTAGGAGATAGCTATGATATCTTAGTTTTTCATTGCTTTCAGTCTTTATGTTTGCATTTGCACTGAATTGTACAGTTAGGATTGTTCTAAGAAACTCTTCCAAAATACCAATCATGATGGACAAATAGACTGTATCATTCCATAGAATAATGCATGATAGCTTAGTTAGGATACTCCGGAGTTTAATTGCACTTAACTCATGTTCAGTTATTTTGTTTTAAGTTTGATAATGACTTTGTAGTTCAGCACTATTTTAGACTAGTGACATCTTAAGTTCAGTTTTAGCTTAACTCATTGCATTTGCACTCCACATTCAGTTGTCATTCACTGCATATTAGATTACTTCAGTTGTTAAGCTTAACAAAACAACCTTCATTATTTACAAACCTCTTCTTGTTCTAAAATCTATAATTGCTTCATAACCACATGAACAGAAGACAATATCATTTTAAGGCCTGAAGTACTTCTGCAACTTCCTTATCATCTCACAAACAAACATTTCCTCAAAAGACTATTTTAAAAATCTGTAACCTTTGAGTGAAGTGTAGTGTTATCAAACTAAGTTGCAGAATAAAGTTAGGAACTAGTCTTAAAGTAGAGATCTTATGATGGTGTCAATGTTTTACTCCAAATATGCTTCAACAAATCTATAATCATGGATAACATGTTGCATCATTATAAGTTAGTTGTTTAACTGTTTAGTTAGGAGAATTTGCATGCTTAGCTGACCATGTCTCAAGCTCTCTCTCAAAATACCTTTGATGAAATAATTTGACAAGTTAAGTTTATGTTTTGAATCATTTGCTTAAAAGTCATTATCAAGCTTTGTTTTTGCTTAGTCATAGTTTGGATTTGATTCTGTTTCAATATCTTCAATTGCATTTGTCATTTGTCATCAACCAATTAGGCTCTACTCTGTTTTTAATCATTAGCTTCTTTCCATTAGCTTTCTAGTCATTTTCCTTATGAACATAAAACCATCAAAAGATCAAAAACATCATAAATCATCACAAAAGACCAAAAACATCACAAAACACTACACACAACACATTAAGAAACAAACACCTAGGTACATACAGTACACTTCACTTCAGCAGTTTACCAACCCTGGTTGAAAATTAAATGAGCTCAATTTAGGAGACTAGATTGAGACCAAACAACTATATGGAGTGGCCTGAAGTAAGGAAGCATAAGTTCTAATTACATGGGGTAAAGCACTAAAGCTTCTTCCTGGGAATTTGAAAGGAGAACGTTTGAAGGTTTAAAGATCATGCTCTAATCCTCTATCGTGTGTCAAGAACTCTATTCCCAGGCCTCTATCGAGTGTTAATTGAATCCAAAATTTGATATTTGACCCAATGAAATGAATAACACTATCTATGTCAACCAATTTATTTTATGTTTGCATGTTGCATCTTTAAGAAATAAGGTGTAGGTCTTGGTGGGTTGTTTTTAGTAGAGAATTTCTCGATACAATTGGGCCATTGTTCTTAAAGAAGATTTTGTAACTCTAATTCTTTCATTATTGGCATCTATTTTTCCTCTGAGATTTTACAATTCCTATTTTATTAATTTTTTTTTTTTTAGTTTCTCAATATCATCATTTCCTCCCTTAGTCGTTGAATATGATCCTATATTTTTCCTATGTCTCCATCACCTTGATTTATTTCTATTCGTTTCCAAGTGTGAGCCTCTATCATGGATCTTTCTATCTCCAATAGGGCATGAAGTAAAAGGAAGGTCGCTTATGGATTTCCTACCCAACTCCATAATATTTTTAGTGTTTCCTATGTTGCTCTAGGTACCTTTTCTTCTTTAGGTGCATTATCCCCTTTTGGAGGATCTTACGCAAGGATAGAAAAATCACCAATTTTAACAATTGTTGTAGAGAGAGGAGTTGTCTACTTGGGGACATTTTGGAATCTAGGTATTTTCATTCTATAAAATTAGGGACCAATATTCAAAATTGGTTTCTTCTCCATTGGATTTGGAGGTGACCTTAATTAGGCTAATTTTTTGACTACTTATTTCTCTATAGTTGATAATTTATTTGCGTAGGTTTTCTTTGCTTTGAGGGGCATAAACTAAGGGCCACCTCTTTTCCATTCTCTTTATCCTCTTTTATAATGGTCCAAGCCCTCATGGTTTCCTAGGCTTCTAGGACAAATTTTTTTTCTATGTCTATGAAATCAATCCATGGGAATTTATGCTCTAGGATATTTAAGGCACTACAAACAAATAATTTGATAAGACCATGTTGAGCTAATGCCTTAGGTTTTCCAACCCTTCACTTTAATATCATCATTTAGAGATTTCAACAAGAAATAAGGTATCTTAGGTCTTCTATTAGCTCTAGTTGGGATAAGTTTCTTAAAATATGAAGAATCCTAAAGTGGTAGGCATACACCACATTAATTATACCTTCGCGGAAGATGTATTTTAGAATATGGTAAGCTACTTCATGCCAAGGTGTAGGGAGGATTTCACTCTTGCCTCCATTCTTATCTTCCATACACTCTTCATGATCAAGGAAGTTTTTTTCTTTGCATGGGTAGCTTCCTATCTTTCTTTTCTCTCCCATGGTAACCCAATGGGGAACCTTGACACATTGTTAATTTTTTCATCATGTAAATACATCCCTAGGATACTTACTATAGTAAAATTATCATGACCTATGATATTTTGTAAATTTGGGGAAAAATATTTGGAAATTTTATCATCAAAGTCCCTTAGTCTATTAAAATATTATATCCATTGAATGCTCTGAAAATATCAACAACCTTTAGATTTTATCAAACCATGGATGGTTTTGTGGGTTCTCTTGTATTGAACATCACACCCCTCTTTAAAATTATGTAGGGTTATATTTTTCTACAATAAGGTGAAGGAACAAAATGGCTCTTATAGAGAGTTTCCTATAGGTTGGGGTTGAATGAAAGTATTTATAGTGGTTCTCGATTACATATACTAAGGGCTATTATCTTGAGAAAAACGATTAGAATTGTCTTTTTGGAGAAGAAAATATTACAGAGAATCGAACAATGGTCTAATTATATGAGAATTATATCAAGGAAAAAAAAATCTTTGATAGAAATTGATGAAATAAGATGAAGGTAATATTGGATGACTATTAAGGATGAAAAATATGGACCAACATGCCCTTCTTATTTCTCAATTTGTATTCTTGTTGCATTGTTGAACCTTGTTGTCTTCTTGTAGGCGAAAAAGATATTGTTGGACGATCTAAATATGGCCACCACCTTTTACTGCAATGAGAATTCAATAATAATACTATGGATGTATCTCTCAGATGGTGGAATAGTTCATGTTTTCTGATTATTGAAGGTGGAAATTTGAACTTGGAACAATACTCAATTATATTAATTGTTGAAATTTGAAAACTAAAAAGTTTCTTGCAATCCCAGCCCAGTTTTAATTTCACCTTATCACTCCCATTCAGTTAAATGCCCTTTCCCATAAAAACACATTCAACATATAGAATTCTGGAAATGAAAACACATGAGACTATGAACACATGCTGAAAATAAATATGGATATAAACAAACCAGCAACACATAAAAATACACAGATTTTTGGTCAACTTAGACCCAGGCAAAACCCCTTCAATATTCTCCGGGGAAAACCTATTAGAGATCTCTTAAAATTTATTTATATTTGAAGTTCAAGAAAAATACATTTGCAGAAAAAACAAAACATAAAAATACAACTTATCTCTTCAGGCCAAAACTCCTTGAAAATTGTGCCCACTTTGCCTCGATTTTCATGCCCACTTGAAGCTGAAAATATGTACTATATGGATACAGAATATACTATACGGACCCTATATGAACTATAAATATTTATGTACCGTTGAACGCACTCTATGGATTTTTGAAAAAAAAATCTCTAAATAATCTCTCGAATTGCATGCAGATTACAACATTAATTTTTGTTTGTATTGTACCTTCTTTTGTCTTCTATGCCCTGATTTCCATGCCCATATTTACCCAAAAATCACTCCTTTAGATTTTTGCAACAAATTTCTCCTTGAGAACTTTTTTCCAGCCCTCAACCTCCTTTCTCCAATCTTCTCATGAAGAATGAATGAATGCAGTCTCTCTTTTCTTTCCCCCTTTTGTTTCCCTAAATTACTTTTGGTCAACCCTAATATCTAATGGCTTAGATTCATTTAGATCAAGGGATGAGAATAAATGTGGATTTAATTCTCACTTTCTATTTTTTAACTCACCCATTAAATAAAGTACCCATATTGTACTTTATTTCTAAAGTCACTTTTCACTTTATAATTTAACATTGACTTTACTACTTATAAAGTCACTTTCACTTTATAATTTAACATTGACTTTACCACTTATAAAGTCACTTTCACTTTATAAATTCAGACTTAGGAAAATAATTATTTTGGAAACTTTTCTCTAGGTAGAGACTAACCCATGGGAAACCACTTGTCCAAGGTACATTAAAAATTAACACTCCCTCTTATCGAGGAAAGTTTTTCTCACCACACCCATCTTGTACCTGAAATGGACATGCTTGCCTCTTGGAAACGATTTCGTGAGAACATCGGCCACCTGCTCATCTATACATATATATTCCAGCTTCAATAACCCCTTCTAAACATAGTCCCTAATAAAATTATATTTGGTGTCAATGTGTTTTGACTTGTCATGAAACATTGGGTTCTCCGTGAGTTGTATGCAACTCTGCTTATCACAATGAATAATTGTCGGTCTCAACTCCTGATCAAATAGTCCATACAAAAACTTGTGAATCCAAATAGCCTCACAAATGGCCTAGCTAGCGGCCATATACTTAGCCTCGTAAGAGCTCAAAGAAACTAACTTTTTCTTTCGATTGAACCATGACACAATTGTCGAACTCAATCCAAAGAAACACCCTGAAGTGCTTTTCTTGTCAGAAACACACCTTGACCCATCTAAATCGGTGTAACCTGAAAACCTCACTCCATCTCCCTACCTATAGTCCATACCATAATCAATAGTCCCCTACACGTAATGAAAAATGCGCTTTGCATCTACCCAATGAATCCTTCTAGGCTAAACCATGAACTGGCTATGTGTGTTCATTGCAAAGCATATATCTAGCCTAGAGTTGACCAGATACATCAAGGACCCAATAGGATTTATATATAATGTGGGATCCACCAAACTAGAATCTGAAGCATGAAGCTTATTCCAATTGGTGATCATAGGTGTAGACATGGGTCTACAGTCTACCATGTGAAATCTCCTCAACACATCCACAACATATTTCCCCTACCCCCGAAAGATATGCCCCTTCTCTTGCCACACCTCAAGCCCAAAAAATTAATCCATCAACCCAATTTCCTTCATCTCAAACTCCATATCAAGATCCTCCTTGCAACCACTACTCAGACTCCCTGCCCCAGTAATGAATAGGTAATCAACATATAGCACAAGAATGAGCGGATCATCCCCTACAACAATGTAGTATAGGTTCAGTTCTACACCAATCTTTGTGAAACCCATCTGTTGCAACTAATTATAAATCCTTGAATACCAATCTCTCGGATCTTTCTTAAGTCTGTAGAGTTATCGCCTCAACCGGCATACATGGGTCTCTCACCCAAGTACCTCATAGCCCTCTGGCTGCTCAACATACACCTCCTCCTCTATAACTTCGTTCAAAAATGTGGTCTTCACATACATCTAATGGATCTACAAACCCATCTCTGCATCAATATAAATAAGGGATCCGATAGAATTTTACCGAGCTACAGGAGCGAAGCTCTCATCATAGTCAACTCCCTCTATCTATGAGAACCCTCTAGCCACGAACCTCACCTTTAAATTCTCAATGCTTCCATATGTGGCATGCTTGATCTTGTAGAGCCACCTAGAAGTCACAATTGGCTTGCCCTCAGGCCTAGTAACCACCTCCCAGACATTGTTCTCAATGAGAGAGGCATACTCCTCCACCATAGCCTCTCTCCATACCTTCTGGTTGGAAGGATCCTCACAGCTAGTAGGCTCAGAGTCAACAATGTTGGTAGCCTTGGCTCTATAGCTACAAAACCACTCAAGTGGCACACTCTTCCTGTTCACCCTCTTCAGAGTACCAATGGACTTCGCTTCCTTTAAGGTGTCTTAAAGCCACTTGGGCCTCCTTTTCCCTGAATAATCTTCTCCATAGGGAACCTCATCCTCTGCCCCCCATTCTAGTGACCCTGAATGTCATCCAACTGACCTTGGTGTGCCTATACCAGCACCTTTCCTCGAAGAACCTGTACCGGCACCTATGCACGTGTCAACTGAAGTGCCATGTGAACTCTGTACTAGTGGACTCCCTAAAGAAGTGCTTGGTGAACTTGTCACTCGAGCCCCAGATGTCACTGACATTGAAGTACCTCCTATACCAGTTGATCCAGAACCCTGAGGTCCTGCTCCCTATACCTGACCTTGTTGTTGAGGAGAAGTTTGTGACTCTCTCTCATCATACTCCAGTTATCTCTGATAGGCCCTATTCTCCTCAAAATTCACATACCTCTTAATCACCACTCTCTATTTAGAAGGAATGAAGATCTTATAGGCCTTAAAAGTCTCGTTGTAACCCAAAAAGATACTCTTCTCTGCCATGGGTTCCAGCTTTGTCCTATACTCCTTGGAGATATAATAATATATGATACATCCAAAGATATGAATATTTCCCACATGTGGCTTATCTCCATTAAAATCCTCCTCCATATTTATATTCCCCAATACTCTGTGAGGACTCATGTTCTCAAGATAAACAACAGTATTGCATGCCTCAACCCACAAAAACAAAGGCAACCCTTGATCATGAATCATCGCTCTAACAATCCCAAAAATAGATTTTTTATTCCTTTAATACACCCCATTTTGCTGGGGGTTGGAAGGAACAGTGAACTCTCTCCTAATGCCCCCCTGTGCACAAAATTCATAAAACCCACCATTAGTGTTGTTGGATCGGGGTCCCCTGGGGTACACTTTTTGATGTATTTTTGTATAATTTTTGTATATGCACATTGCAAAGAAATTTAAAGTGGCTTTGGGGTTGGTCAAAGTCCCTCTTTGATGTAAAAGGCTTTTAAGGGTAAATTGTGGGCCTCAAACCCTGGTTTGAGACCATAGTATCTGCGTGCAAGATTGGATATAAATAGATAGATTGATTCTAAATGATGGGTAACTTGATATGATGTTATGATCTAAATGTTTATGCATCTGTAATACTTTTGTAAGGGTTCCAATCTGGGTTGGGTAGAAATGCTCCTGATGATTGCGTGCATGAAGACTTAAAGTGTAAGGGAAATTCTAATGTACTAAGTTGATCTAAATCTAATACAAGGACTGATTTTGGCGAAGGAATTGTGTTATCTATCTAGGTATTTGTTTACTGTTTGGTCTTAAGATCACTATACTTCTATTTTTCTTACTTTTATCTGCATTGTATTCAACTTAAGTAATTATGCATTATATTGATCTTTATTTGGTTATGTTATGATCATATATCTACGGAAAATTGATCTGCGATTATGTTCTATGTTCTGATAAGTATTATTATATAAGTGTGCATATATGTTAAGATCTATATAAGTCTGCAATCAATCTGTTTAGGGCCACTACATTATTTTCTTCCTCGGGGTGCAGAAACCTGGTTCTAGCACCCCCCCCCCCCATACTTCTTCATGTGAGACTTTGATCTACGCATGCAAGTCATTTCCAAAAGGGCCAGTAGTTGGAGGATTTTTTGGTTGCATCATAAACTCTGAACTTGGGTCAGGACCCCTCAAGCCAACAAATGGTTCCTTTGTCAGGACCAGTATCATTTTTAGGGATATTTGATGTTGTGGCACCCTTCGCAGAATAAATTACAAGATTGGTTGTGTTGGGCCCAAATTAAGGTATGATTCTCACCCTGTAAGTATTTCAAATTATGTTATAATTTCGAGAGAATCCCTCTTCATATTAACAATAAAGAATAAAATGTTATGAAAATGGGAACAATCAGACTAATGATGAAAAGGATTTTTTTGTAATAGAAAATTGACTTCTCTTATCTTAGCATGCAGGAAGGCAAAATGCTTGGACCAATAGGAAATGGAAGCCAACCAATGGATGCAAGCATATGAAATCCTAGTAATTCCCAGCTACCTGTAGAAGGCAGATAGACGAATTCGAGTCCAAGAACTCAAATGACAACCACACGCATCGGGCTATAGTTTGGAAAAAACTTTCGAATTTTTGAAATCACCTTTAAAAAGGAAAAGGAAGGAGGAGAAGGGGAGTCAGAGACAAGACAAGAAATTTATTCTGTAATAGAAAAATCAGAAACAATCTATCTAATTGTGTTTTTGTAACATCACTGGATGTAATATAGCACTTTGAACAATCATCCTTTGAAATTTTTACGGTGCTAAGGCTTCTGGTGGTCTGGGCCCAACCTCTAGAAGCTCCACGCAAGTTTTCATACTCTGTGTATTTGCAGAACCAATGCTTAAGAATCTAATGCAGTTGTAAAGTATATTTCCATTCAATAAAATACAGTTCTCTTTCTTCGGGATTGTTAGAAACCGCGTTCTTAAAGTAGGACAATCGCAATCGTATTTTCCAACTTACGATAATGCTTTGTTATCAATAGATAGTTCCAGCTCTTTTAATATCATTACATTTGAATTAAAGATCATAAAATAAGTTGATTTCAGTATTATCTGTCTTTATGAATTGTGTTCTCCTTCTAGCATAACGAAGCGTTCAACCATCGATCAATGTTAATTAATTAAGTCATAAAGAGAACTCCATTGCAAAATTACTTAATTACTTGTTGTACGAGGTATTTAATTTTCTTCAGTCGTACTGATGTTCCATTACTGTTCAGATTAGTTATCCTGTTGTTCCATTACTACTCAACTAGTTATATTGTTGGTCCATTATTACTTAGTTAGCTAGAATGCTAATTCAATTTGATTCCATTGGACCATTACTGATTAGCTTAGTTAGACTACTGTTCTAATCAATTCCATCGTTGTTCAGTTGATTTTCAAATTCAATTCAATGTCTGCTTGGTTTATCTAGATTGTTGTTCGGTTTAGTTAAGCTGTTGTTTAATTCCATCAGATAAATGCAAAATCATGTTGCTCAATCTTAGGTTAAAAACCTATCCAAGCCACCCCTCATAGGATAAGAAAGCTCAGGAAGTTAGTAAATTATTCCTCATAATTGACAAGTAACATCTATTAGATGAACTGAATCACATATATTGTGCCAACACTCTTGGAATAAAAAGACTTACCCCGGGTTGATAATTAAATGAGGAAGCACTAGAGTTTTCAATAAAAAGTCACCTCTTTCAGAACCAACATTTTTTCGTCGTTGTTGGGGAGAGTGTTAAGAGTCATCTCGTTTATTCATCTTTCTCCATTGCTGTGAAGAATTGGGTATTGAAATTGAGAGGTAAGAACCTGCGTACCGGCAAGCAACATGCTTGCCCTTTATCTCGCTCACTAGCAAGTTGTATAAATAACCATAGGATAGGTTATCTTGTTTTGTGTCTAGGAAGAAAAATATAGAAACAATCTGAAATCATTTGCAACCATCCTCACAACCCAAAGGATTGGTGATCCTTGCAAGAACAACATATATAGACGAAATCATTAGGAAAGCTGAATCTCAGGCATCTATAGGACCCAGAACTATTTCCATTCAAAGTTCTAATGCACTTCCTCAAGCAACAACCTCATCATCTGTAGCATACGTCGAGATTCACTGTGAGACAAAGGGGTCTGAGAAAAGCTTGCAGACTGTCATTCATACAGGCACTGACCTTTCAAAAGAGGGAGGTTCTTGCAACCTACAAGAAGGAGGGGGATAAAATAGTGGAGGGATTCACATACAGATATCAGAACCTAAGTCCCCTAAAGAAGTGATCAAAACAAAATTTCTTAGGATCCCAGATCAGGGAAGTGCTATAAAACCCCCACCACATTCACCTCCCAGGCCTATTAAAATCTCTCCTCCAGATCAAGAAGTTCCTGAAGATTTCTGGCACCTCTTTGATCAGATGGAAAATAATCAAAATCAGAATCAGAGGCAGAAATCAACATTATAATACCCTATTGTTGATCATGTTGCCAATGCCCCTATGAAAGCCATTCCCTTGCACAACATCCCACCTTTCATGGGTTAACCACAAAATATCTTGATGCATTCCTATTTGAATTTGATGTCTTATGAAGAGGATATGACTACACCACCGATCCCCAGAAACTAAAACTACTTCCCTCTACCTTAAAAGGACTTGCACTCCACTGTTTCATGGGATTAGGAGGGGGAACTATAAACAACTGGGACCAAATGAAGAATACTTTTCTTACCAAATACCAAGACTATTGTCGAACCCGAGACCTAAAAGACGAAAACTTTAACATGTCTACAATAGACAATGAAACATTAGAGGAATACGTAGAAATATTTCAATACAGTTTACAAAGATCCCCATATACCACGTTATCGAAGGACATTTTAAAAGCCACAATGCTTAAAGGGATGAAGGAAGACTGGGTTGAGATATTTAACATAATGGGGAAGGGAGATATTTATCAGGAATAATACGATGATATTATTTCCTTATGTATTAGATGCTTCTGGGGTAGCTCACACAATAGACCTATTGGGTGTGTTTCTATGAAGAAGGATCTTAAGCAGACTAATGGAAATGTATCTAGAGCAGAATTTGGAGATATGTTAGAAAATTTCAAAACTGACATCCTGGGTACTTTGATAACACAACTTGATGTTTTACAAGACAAGCAGAAACAAGCTATAGCCGAAAAAAACCTGGCCATATTTTTCCTAATATGTCGGAAGAAGCACAACCAGAGGGAGTGTCCTTTAGACATAGTCCGGACTTGTGCTATTTGCACTAAGGATGATACTACGGACTAGTGTCCTTCACTTCCTGGAATGAAATCCATATACAAGGAAGAAGAAGAAGAAACAGATCCAATATATTTAATGAATTAGCGTCGACAATGGCAGGCACGACCTGGCATACCACAAGAACTGCCTCAATACTTTCCGTTGCCACAGTTTAGCCAGCAAAACCATGCAACAACTTGGCAGACTCAAAACCCCTTCCAAAATTGGCCAAACCAAGCGTTTCTTATCCCACCTTGGCCTATGCAACCTCCATCAGGGAGTAATTGGAAAAAATTCCCTAGCTCTCCCCCTTATTGGCAGAATGTCCCGTATCAAAACCAATGGCCAAACCCTCCTACTCAAAACACCAATTGGAACTAGCGGCGAACTATGGGAATGGCCAATCTGCCAATTGGAGAAGGAACCCAACAATTTCCAACTCCCTACCCAATTCAGCATAACCATCAGCCTGCCATACACCCTCAATTACTAGCCCAGCCCAATCCTAATCCCAATAACAGATCGTTTCAACTAATTTGGATCATAGAAAATCCATAACCCAATGCCGAACAGAAACAATGCAACAAATTGAGGTTAAGATCAAGACGTACCATATTACCTATAGAGGCCACAACTCCACCTCAGTCCCAAGTTGAAACATCCACAGAGCCTAGCCTAACGAATATAACAAAAACATGTAAAGATAAGGAAACAATTTATCAACAAAGACCTGCAGAACTTAGGGCGACCCTGCCTCCATTTCCTGAGAGATTAAACCTACCCAGACTTATAATCACTCCAGATTTTGACATCCTGGGGGAATTAAGAAACCTTTGTATCAAAATTCCTCTTCTCCAGGCCATCCAAGAAATTCCCATCTATGCAAAGACAATCAAATAATTATGTGGAAAAAAATAAATTAAGAAAACAATGGCTGCACCCACCGTTCATGTGGTAGGAACACTATCTGACTTGCTATTAGGTAGGGAATCACCTGTAAAATATGAAGACCCTGGAAACCCCATTGTAACTGTGCAAATTTATATACACTCATTTCCAAACACATTGGTTGACCTAGGGGCAGCCATTAACATCCTAAATACAGGAGCTTGCGAAAAACTGGGCATATCAGCTTTAGAACCTATAACCACACTTCTAGAACTAGTTGACAGATCTGTTATCAGACTAGAAGGTATAGTGCAAGACATCATGGTCTTTGTGGACTCATGGGAATACCCAACTGATTTTTTAGTGATTAATCCAAAAAATAGGATGGAAGGGCACCCATTGATTCTTAGGCAGCCTTGGTTGGCCACAACAGATGCTTACATAGGTTGTCGAGCAGGTAGCATGACTATCACTAGAGGCGATTATCTAAAAAATTTCATTATTTATTTGCCTGCCAAACCAATTCTACCCACGATAAAAATTAACAAACACCCATATACATATTGGGAGAAAAACATCCATCCACCTCTGACACTGGTAGAAGCCCTCGAATTCAAGGATCAAATTGAAGATGATGTGATTAATAACTTTATGAATCAATCACCCAAGCCTAAAAATTTGAAATGCCAAATGATGAAAACAATCCTCGAACATGAAGGTCAAGAGGATCCTGTGGCAAACTTCGAGACTCAACATAGCTCCACAACCGCTTTTCGTAACAGTATACCTATTGAGATCGAACCAGGGAAGGTTCTAAATATTAATGGTAGCTTGGATGACAACCAAAAGTAGAAACTCGTAAAAGTCCTCTAGAAGCACCAAGATGCATTTGCGTGGGACTACCAAGACATGAAGGACTTGGACCCACAACTGTGCACACACCACATCTATACTGATAGGGAAATGCACCTCGTTAGACAACCCCAACGAAGACTAAACCCGTATTTAAAAGAGATTGTAAAAGAGGAGCTGCAAAAATTGTTAGATGTAAATTTCATTTATCCTATCTCAGACATCAAATGGGTCTCCCCTTTGGTGGTCATCCCTAAAAGAATGGGAAGTGGAGAATCTGCGTAGATTACAGAGAATTAAATAAAGCAACTTAGAAATACCATTTCCCCCTTCCCTTGATTTACCAAGTCCTTGAAACATTGGATGGGAAACAATTCTTCTCTTTTCTTGATGGATTCAGCGGATAGAATCAAATCCAAATAGCTCCCGAAGACCAAGATAAGACAACCTTTACCTGCCCATGGGGCACTTTCGCTTACAGAGTTTTACCGTTTGGATTATGTAATGCCCCAGTAACATTTCAGAGAGCCATAATTAGCATTTTTTCTGACTTAATAAATGAAGGACTTGAAATTTATATGGATGATTTTACACCATATGGGGAAAACATTGATCAAGCTATAGAAATGTTAGAAAAAGTCTTAGAATGATGTATTGCTACTAGACTATGTCTAAGCAACAAAAAATGCCACATGATGATGACTGAGGGGGTAATCCTAGGTCACTGCATTTCTGCAGCTGGAATACAAGTAGACCCAGCTAAAATAGAGGTAATCCTTCTATTGGCCACACCTTGTACACAAGCATAGGTACACAGTTTTCTGGGATATGCAGGATATTATTGCAGATTTATAATAAAAAAATTCTTAGATAGCTGCACCTCTATATAAATTAACTAGGAATGTTGAATTCCATTGGACTGAAAAATGTGACACCACTTTTAAAGACTTGAAGAGGTTGGTCTCAATAGCACCAATCTTGCGAGGTCCTAACTAGAAACTGCCCTTTCACATCTCTTCCAATGCATCTAATATAGTAATAGGAGTAGTTCTTGGCCAAGAAGAGGATTGAAAGCCTTATGCTATTTATTATATCAGCAAATACCTTTCTCCTACTGAATTAAATTATACAGTGACTGAAAAAGAATTCAAGGCTGTCATTTATGCTATCAATAAATTTAGGCACTACATACTCAGATATCAAGTGTTCCTATACAATGACCATTTTGCTATTAGATATTTAGCTAATAAACCAATCACGAATGGAAGAATAACTCGTTGGCTACTGCTGTTGTAGGAATTTGATATAACAATCAAAGACCATCCAGGTAAGGAAAATGTGGTTGTAGACTTCTTGTCCAGAGTCCCCAAGAAAGACAACATGCTAACAGTTGACGATCAATTCCCTGATGAACACCTGTTTTCCGTAGCGGCCAAAACACCATGGTATGCAGATTTGGAAAATTATCTTACAGTGGGGAAGCTACCCATACATTTAATGGCGAGAGAATGAAAATTTATTGTACAACACAACGCAACATTCTCTTTGATTGGAGGATACCTATTCCATACAGGGGCCGATATGCACATACACAGATGCATAAGGGAAGACGAAATCTATGACATCTTACGAGCCTGTCACGATGAACCCTGTGGTGGCCACTTCGCAGAACAACGGATAGGGCATAAAGTGTTGCAATTAGGCTATTTTTGGCCTACTATTTTCAAAGACGCAAAGAAGTATGTCCAGGCCTGCAATAGCTGCCAAAGAATAGGTTTCCCAGGCCAAGCTGATGAAATGCCGCTACAACCACAATTGGTGGTGGAACCATTTGAACGATGGGCGTTGGACTTCATTGGGCCTTTCAACCCACCATCAAACCAGAAAGCCCACATATTAGTTTCCATGGATTATGTCACCAAATGGGTGGAAGTAGTGGCCTTGTCAAGAGCCACTAAAGAATCAGTAATTAAGTTTCTCTTTGAACTATTCATAGGATACAACTTGCCGAGGGAAGTGATAACCGATGGGGGGGGAAAATTCACAGGAAATAAGATCACATCTACCTTAATAAATCACCATATCATTCATAGAGTTACGTCTCCTTGCCACCCACAGGCCAATGGGCAAGTTGAAAGCACTAACAAAGTCCTGGAGGCAATCCTTACCAAGACAGTAGCAGCACACCATCGGGACTGGGCCACTAGACTACCAGAAGCCTTATGGGCTTATCAAACAACTTGGTGAAATAACACTAGATATTCACCATATCAGCTAGTATTTGGGAGAGAACCTATCTTCCCTATTGAGTTCGAAATTAAAACTCTAATAATATCCTAGGAAGTGGGATTAGACTTAACAGCCACTCAAGCTAAAAGACTCCAACAAATAAATGAACTAGACGAAATTCAACTGCTTGCCCTAAAACGCACAACGATCATTCAACAACAACGATCAAAGTGGCATGATAGCCTAATAAAGAGGAAGGTATTTCAAAAAGGAGATTGGGCACTCCTCTATGACTCCATATTCCAAGACTTTCCCAGAAAATTGCAAACAAGGTGGCTCAGTCCATATGAGATTCAGGAAGTACATAGCAATGGTACCCTCACCTTGACCACCATAGATGGTTCTGGTTCAACATTTTGAGTTAACGGGCATAGAGTACGCCTCTATCACAAAACTCTCATGAAAGAATCTTTCTATCAATAGGCACAAAATGATCCCACCATCCAAGTTGTGGTGAGGGAGGGTGACAACCCCACAAACTCAAGTACATGAGAGGTTTGACAACATCACTTGTAAATAATGTACATAACTGTTTTGTCTTTTTGTACATTCTTTCCATTTTCAATTCATTTTCCTTGTAAGCTATGTTTTTATTGCTTCTCAATTCAAAAACAGTTGTTGTTCTATCTTTGAACGACTGTTGTTCAAATTGAACACCCGTACATTTGTTGTGTCTTTTTCTTTTTGCTGTTTGATTCGCGGACAACTATTGTTAAATATTTGAACGACTGTTGTTCGGTTGAATTGAACAACCAGTGACTGTGTTTTTATTTTTTTCTGTTCAATTTTGGAACAGCTGCTATTCAATTTTTGAACGGCTGCTGATTCAACCAAAATTAAACAGTCATTTTTTAATGTTTTTTTTACCTTGTTGTTCAATTTGTGAACAACTACTATTCAATATTTGAACAGCTACTGTTCAGCCGAGCTGAACAACTGTTCATTTGTGTTTTTATTTTTTTTGTTCAATTCGAGAATAGTTGCTGTTCAATTTTTGAACGATCGCAGTTCAACCAAATTGAACAACTTTTTGTTGTTTTGTTGTTCAATTCATGAACAGTTGTTGTTCAATTTTTGAATGGCTGTGGTTCAACCAAATTGAACAGATTTTTGCTGTGTTTTTAATTTTTCTGTTCAATTCATGGACAGCTACTATTCAATTTTTGAACAGCCATGGTTCAACCAAATTGAACAGCTTTTTTCCATGTTTTTAATTTTGTTGTTCAATTCGTGGACAACTACTGTTTAGTTTTTGAATGGTTGTCGATTCAATCACAATTTAACATTTGTTTCACATTTTTAAATATGTTGTTCAATTCCTGAACAATTGTTGTTCATTTCTTGGACGGTTGTTGTTCAAATGAACTGAATAGCTGTTCACTGCTGTGTTTTTATTTTTTCTGTTCAATTCGGGAACAACTGCTATTCCATATTTAAACGACTGATGTTCATTCGAAATGAACAGTCGTTTTTGAGCATTTTTTTAATGTTGAGAAATCTTTGAACAACTGCTACTCAATCTCTGAACAGCTGGTGTCCGACGAACTTATATAGCCATTCTTTTTATAATTGAGTAACTTTGATTAGGGAATGGCAGTTGGAAGAGAGAGGGAAAATGGTAATATTACAAATATGATGACCCTTTGGCACTATAATTCTTAAACAGGAAGCTGCCATTATTCACACATGAAATAAAAGTCTAAGTCACCCACAGTTCAAATATGATATCAAACAATTCAGGACCTTATGATGATATGTCTTTTTTCACTATTCGAGTAATATGTCCCTACATCATGAAGAAATGGAACAAGGGGTATTAATGGTATTATTTTTATTTCCGCTTCTTTCCAGGGAAAATTTTAAGGATGGACATTTATCTTAAAATTTAAAAACTTGGCGAATCTTAGTATTCCCCAATATGTGAATTGTAAAATTTTTGATGTTATTTTGGTAAAAATATTTAGTTTTGTAATCATTTTTTATTAGTATATATAATTTTTTGGAAAATTTTAGGGTAAAATATTTTTATACTATAAAATTTGGGAGAATCAATTTTAAAAAAAAATGGAAATTGGTGAATCCCTTTTTTGGAAAAAGAATGGAAAATTAGCCCACCTACGAATATTAGCCCCTAAAATTTTCCATGCTTCTTTCACCATCCCTCACTCTTAATGAGTCAATGAGCCTCCCTTAACAATCATTATGTGTTCATTGAAATCCTTAAGAGGATAGGGGGTCTCATTACGACCCAGCCTGCCATGATCATAAGGATTTAACAAGTGACATGCCCATTATGGCTACCACACCAAGGTAATGACCTTCTCATCTACTAGAAGGACAAGAGGTCTCATCACGAGGCGACCTGATCACTCTGTTACAATTCTAGTGAATGGCATTGTAACTATCTTGCTACCACACCAGCACATTGACCTCCTTATAGATCAAAATATTACAATTCAAAATAAAGTACTACATTTACATGCAAATATTAAGAGAGGATAGGGGGTCTCATCACGATCCAACCTACCATGTTCATAAGAGTGTAGCAATTGAAATGCCCATTA
The DNA here is from genome assembly GCA_034641835.2 of Pinus albicaulis. NCBI lineage: Eukaryota > Viridiplantae > Streptophyta > Pinopsida > Pinales > Pinaceae > Pinus > Pinus albicaulis. The sequence continues at coordinate 658,312,162 of CM076579.1, read as the reverse complement.
TGGCCACCACACCAGCGTAATGACCTTCTTAATAACTTGAAGGACAGGAGGTCTCATCACGAGCCAGCCTGATCACTTTGCTACAACTCTAGTGAGTGGCACCATGGTTACTTGGCCACCATACCAGCATGGTGATCTCTCCATAAAATTGGCAAAACAACTATTCTTACATAAGGATCTTGGCTCATTTTTCGGGTTAAAATAGCAACCTTGTCAAGGCTATGAATGCCTACTGGTAGCAGTGGCTCTGCTTGTGGTATGAAATAATGCTCCTTCAATAGCTAATTGCTTTTATATACACCTTGTCTTCCATTTTTTTTTCAACCAAAAATCTATTACTCAAATTAGTAACAATCATGACTTACCATAATAATAAATAACAAAGATGTGTTTACATATTTTTAACTTTGGAATGACAACGCCAATCATTACTTAACTTAGTCTTAAATCCGTCACAGCTTTTCAGTCATGCAAGGACATCATATCGCAATAATGGAAATGTTATTTCCTCTCTATTTCCGGTCACTTCCGCACAAGATATAATTATGAAAACTTCTAAGTCTGACCTTTTTGCCACATATGTAGTAATTACTCAATCTTTGATCCTTCACACACAGATTTACCAAATTCTGACATTCCCCTGTCTGCATTCATAACCGGCCAAATATCTCCTGTACTTGAGGGTGTGGGCACCCTTTCTTTGAGGGAGGGGGTGTAATTGGCCTTAATTAGGCAAGCATGTTAAATCCCTACACAAATCTCATCAGACGCATTGATAAAAACTACAATTAAGGCATGAATATTATCTACATAGAGCCACAGTCTCTCTTCCGCTTGCAGACAAAATCCAGTCGAAACAACAGAGCCAAGAAGAAAAATAATCAAAGGAAAAGAGCATATCAGTTATGGGAGGAAATACCCGTCGAAGTGAGCCTGCAAACTTTCTGATTTTAGAGGCAACGAGTGCCATCCTCCAGCGAGCTAGATGGCTAACATATGTACACAGAATACAAGGATCCAACACAAGAATTGCAATCAAATTTTTGAAAAATCGGCAAGAAGGGAAAACCAGAGTTAACGGCTAAACTATACCAGTTACAGAGGGAATTATCACAGAAGTTTCTAGAATACCAGCGCAAGGAGAAAGATGGGCAGAAAAGAATCTCCTCCTGAGAGAAGCAATAGCAATATACCAAGACCCGGATGAACCGTTGGAATGAAAAAATAGTGGGATTAACCATGCCTCTTTACACTAGCCATGGCAAGAGCTGGCGGCATTCATACAGAAGTTTATTACATGTGAAGGATGTTGGGATGTAGTAAAACCTCGACAACTCAAACTTTTAGCTGCACTTAAACAAAAAATTTCAATTAATCTACCTGCCTGTTTGAATTTCGTATAGCATGATACTGTTGTTCGATTGAGGAAGGCCAAGAAGCCCCAAGCAGTGGTTATTCACCAGGCAGACACCAATTTGATAACTACTACTGAAGCTGAAATATAGACCAACCTGGAAAACACCACCAAGGCTGAAGTGTAGACGGAGCTGGCAAACATCATCGAAGCCTCCACCCAAACTGAGCAGAAGTTTATAGAGAAAAATAGGACCCAAACAGAGGAAGCCCCTGCCTATGCCTATCTAGTAGAGATAGCTGCCAACTAGAGATTACGAAATGAACTAGTGCAAGTGTGGCATGAACTAACACAGTGCAGGAAGGAGGTGGTGCCATTACAAGAATATCATGCACAAAATAAGTTCAATGACCTCTCCATCATAGAAGATGATACATTTGCCCAGCTTAGAGGAGAGAAGGCAAAGGTTAAAGTGGTACAAGAGTAGGTAGAGCAAGCTAAGAAGAAAATATCTGCAATTTTATCTCTATATAATGATGCGCTATCATGCAGAGCTCCGACAACCAACTATGCCTTGTTCCTAAGAGAGCGGTATTTACTCTTGAAAGTTAAAGCTGTCAGGGCAGGGAAACCCACTACCTTCAAGACCATAGAAGAATCTGTCCAATTTTGTAACAATCAGGATGAGCAGGTCCAGTGCCTCTTGTGTGAGATTTACATCCATAAATTATTCCTAGAAGAAGACACAGACAACAACCCTAGCCCCTTCATAGGGGATGTACAACTGCAAGCCTTCCTTTCATTTTCTAAAAACTAGATCGGGTGGGCCAAAGCCTACAACATCTTCCAGAAAAGAGAGCATAGTCTAGATCTATGGGTTAGGGGGGACACTACAAAACCCCTGCAACAGATCATCCAACACAAAAAATTCATGAGAAGGCCAGGTGTGAGGACTAGGTTGGGACCCATCCATAAAGATATCATAGAAAATGCACGAGAATAATTTGAGGAAATTTGTGAAGTAACTTAGCAGCATCCAAGCAAAGATGGATGGCCTCCACAAACAATGTGAAGAATAGGGAGCCATTCACTGATAGGAATTTCAAGGTTGCTGCCTCTAGGTTCCTTTCATACAACAACCTAGTCTACATCATGGGGCCTTCCTAGTTGGGATGCAGATATAGAAACCCTCTCCTCTAGCATCCTCCCAAGGATTATAATCACAATTACGAATTAGTAGAAGGAGCCATAGGCATTTCCTTTGCACTCATGAAACGAAAACAATGCTTCAGAGCATACAACGAAAAGGCCTACCCTGCCTACTCCTTAACACAGCTACATCCCAATCATCTGTTTGCATGAGGACATGCAACTAGGTAAGAAGGGGAGTATGTTGGGCCCAAATTAAGGTATGATTCTCACCCTGTAAGTACTTCAAATTATGTTACAATTTCGGGAGAATCCCTCTTCATATTAAAAATAAAGAATAAAATATTATGAAAATTGGAACAATCAGAATAATGATGAAAAGGATGTTTTTGTAATAGAAAATTGACTTCTCTTATCTTCGCATGCAGGAAAGCAGAATACCTAGACCAATAGGAAATGGAAGCCAATCAAAGGATGCAAGCATATGAAATCCTAGTAATTCCTAGTGGCCAGTAGAAGGCAGATAGACAAATTCAAGTCCAAGAACTCAAACGACAGCCACACGCAACGGGATGTCGTTTGGAAAACACTTTCGAATTTTTGAAATCTCCTTTAAAAGGGAAAAGGACAGAGGAGAAGGGGAGTCAGAGACAAGATAGGAAATTCATTTTGCAATAGAAAAATAAAAAAAATTCTGTCTAATTTTGTTTTTGTAACATCATTGGATGTAATATAGCGCTTTGAACAATCATCTTTTGAATTTTTTATGGTGCTAAGGCTTTTAGTGGTATGGGCCCAAACTCTGGAAGCTCCACGCAAGTTTTCATACTTTGTGTAGTTGCAGAACCAATGCTTAAGAATCTGATGCAGTTGTAAAGTATATTTCCATTCAATACAAATACAGTTCTCTTTCTTCAAGATTTTTAGAAACTGTGTTCTTAAAGTAGGACAATCGCAATTGTATTTTCTGACTTACGATAATGATTTGTTATCAATAGATAGTTCCAGTTCTTTTAATATCATTGCATTTGAATTATAGATCGTAAAATAAGCTGATTTTAGTATTATCTATCTTTATGAATTGCGTTCTCCTTCTAGCATAACGAAGCGTTCAACCATCGATCAATGTTGATTAATTAAGTCATAAAGAGAACTCCATTGCAAAATTACTTAATTACTTGTTGTAAGAGTTATTTAATTCACTTCAGTCATAATTTTGTTCCATTACTGTTTAGATAAGTTATCCTACTATTCCATTACTTCTCAGCTAGTTATACTGTTGTTCCATTATTGCTTAGTTAGCTAGACTACTGATTCAATTCAATTCCATTACTGATTAGCTTAGTTAGACTATTGTTCCATTCAATTCCATCGTTGTTTGGTTGATTGTCAAAATCAATTCAATGTCTTCTTGGTTTATCTAGATTGTTGTTTGGTTCAGTTAAGCTCTTGTTTAATTCCATTAGATAAACACAAAATCCTGTTGCTCAATCTTAGGTTAAAAACCTATCCAAGCCACCCCTCATAGGATAAGTAAGCTCAGGAAGTTAGTAAATTCTTCCTCATAATTGACAAGGAACATCTGTTAGATGGACTGACTCACATATATTTTGCCAACACTCTTAGAATAAAAATACTTACATTGGGTTGATAATTAAATGAGGAAGCACTAGAGTTGTCAATAAAAAGTCACCTCTTTTAGAACCAACAAGTTGGATAGAAATATCCTTGAATTTGAAAGCCAATAGAATTGAATCTCTAATATATCTACTAAAAAGTGGGTATAGAATTACATCTGTACAAAAGTTCATGAGATATTCTTTTGCTCCTTTGCAATTGAGTTGCAGGAGTGGTTGTCGCAGTTGATTGAATCTAATACCTACGCAAATGATGACGCAGTCACAGAGTGGACTCTTGAATTGATTCAGTAATTAGAAAAGCTAGACAATAAGATAACCTATGTAGTAGATAATTGGATCGATAGTCTCTTGGGAGGATTTGTGGCTATATTTTCCATTGATCAATTTTTGTCATACTCTGAGGCAGAAAGAAGATTTTTCAAGGGTCCTAGAGGTAAGTTATGGCACTCATTGAAGTTTTTCTTTTACGATGCTATTGTGTGAATAGGGATAATTGTGTCAACATATCACTTGAATGCTATGAAGAGGTCTGACTACGCGCAGTGGAAAAATTTACCGCAAAGATCCAAAGAAAGGATTTATTTATATCCCTCTGAAGGATAGATCCAATAGTGACGGTGAACTGAAGACTAGTAGCTCTTGTTAGTTTCAGTCTTTGTAGCCTTCCTCCAGTGATCAAACATGCTCTTACAAAGTGATTTTAAGGTGTCAAGGTCAAATTTTGTCATTTCAGTGAGTCTTCAAGTAAAATTTGGTCACTAGGTATTAGGTCTAGGGTTTGCTTTTACTCCTTTCAAAGTTGTCCAAATGTTGGTCCATGTCACCATTTAGCTGAGTGTACCATCATTCAGAGGATTTTCATCATCATGTCAAGTTCCACTGGGTCATTTTACACCTTGTTCATGCTTCATTTGTGCCTAGGTAAGGTTCATTTCCCTCTCCTAGGGTTTTGGAGCTAATTTCTCTTGGATGGTCAAATCATCAGCAAAACTTGTCTCCTGATGTTCATACACATTTCCCTATCCTTAGTGTACCTTATTAAATGCTTCCCATCACTAAGATCCCCCAAATTCCTCATTTTTGCACAAACCCTAGTTTCTTGCTACAACTTGGCAATTTTCTAGGCTAGGCCTGTGTTTTTCCCTTTTGGACCCCTTCCCCTCACTCAATCTCTGAAATTCCACTTTCCCCTACTTCCTAACATCCCTCCCTACTTCCCAAAATTTTCTCAAGAATTTAGAAGCCCCTTATCCCCTTCATTTTGCTTCATTTCGACAAATCCCTTGTTCCACACATCGGGATAGGTTTTACTCCAATGATGTTTCTGAGAAATAAAAGATTTATTTGGGAACACTGAGAGAGGTTTTTGTCCAAAATAGGCCAAGGAAGAAAAACCTCCTTCACTTCTTACACAAGTGTCATGGTTTTAGAGAAATGTCAAAAATACAGTTGCCTCAGGAGAATTGATGCACCTCTGAAGTGACTTTGGGAAAATCAAGATTTCTCCTAGATTGGTTGGCTAAATGACTTGCTTGATGATTCAAATGATAACTAGACAAAAATATATTTCCAATGAGATATCATGAGCTCAATTTGGAGTTGAGGAAGACCTTCAAAAGTTAACTGCAACACCACTCTGCCTTGAGGCAGCCTCATTTTGCACATTTTGACCAGTCTTGGGAGATTTGATTTTTGACAGGGCAAATGAACTCCAAATTGAAAAATTCAAGTTGGGTTGGAAAGTAGACTCAGTAATATTTCGAACGAGATATCCCACGCCCAATTTGGACACCATTAAGGTCTCCAAAAGTCTCCTGTAAAAGGGCACGATGCATTGGGCTTGTGGTGCGACGCATAGAGCTGTAAGCCCAATTTCACCATAAACTTCTCCAAAATTTCCAAATGTGCTCAAATCTATGGTGTGAAAACTGTAGTAAGCAAAGAAGAAGTTGTGAAGAGCGAAACAGTTAGTTTGAGGGCAAATTGTGTTGAAATTTCCGAGCGCGACGCGTTGGGTGACTGTCGCGACGCATTGGGTCGGCTCCCTGTGTGCAAATTTGTTCCTGCGCGGCGCATTGGAAGGATGCGATGCACTGGGTTGCTTGCATGATGCACATGGAAGAAAAAAAATTCATTTCTATTTCTTCCAAGTCTTCAAATTGACTCAGTCCCTTCTTGTTCAAGTAAGTCAATGCAACCACTCCATTGCCCATGACATGTGTTTGGTGTTGTTTGTGAAGATTTGAATACAAAAAATCAAACCCTATTAGCTTGTTTGAGGCTTGTCTCCTTTAGGGTTTTGAAATTGGTTGTGCCAAATACTTCCATTCTCCACCTTTTTTTTTCCCCTCGTCACTGTTTATCTTCCCACAATAGCCCATTTCCCTATTCCCTTGTATCCCTAAACCATTCATTCCCTATCCCATTCCCATTACCCCACATCCCAATTGTAAATTTCCCCAAACCCCAAGGCTATCTCAAGAAACCAAGTAACCACTCCAAAAATCTTCAATTGACAAATTTCACTTGGCAATAGTCTATCATTTCCACTACCCTATCCCTCCATAGTCCCTCACTTGTTACCATATATTTGGCAACAAAATCAAAGACACCAAACTTCTCATTTTCATCCAAGACAATATAGACCTTGGACATCATGGAGACAGAGATTACTAGTGTGTCGGTGTATGTAACTTATCAGAGAGGCACTAGAGGGTTATTTGCAGCAACCAGGTGAGTATTATCTCCACCCGGTGTGGAAGGGGTCTCGCTTCCGTTATCAACAGCACAGGTACAGGTACAGGGTAGAGGTAAGAGGCCCATGCAGGATGAGGGGCCTTCAGGAGGCCAAGATACAAGTTTCATACTCATTGATGAGGATTTGAGCTCTCCAAGCTCAAAGTTGAGAGAGACTATTCAGGAGCAGAAGGCGAAGATAAACACTTTGACCGTCAAGTTGCAAAGAGCCCAATGGATTATCAACTAACTTGAGCAGTGAAAAAAATAGTTGGAAGATCAGCAAACTATCATGGAGTTGCAAAACATCCGTGAGAACTGGCAAGCTGCCCAAAAAAGCCAAACCGAGATGACATCCATTGAGTGAGAGATTGAGGCCATTCGAGAGACTTGGCTTGAAAGGGTCAATATTCATCTAGAGAAGCTGTTGGAGAAGGCCAACAAGGAAAATAACATGCTAAGGCACATGAAAAATCATTATTGGGTGAGAAATCACGTTTGCAAGGCACGAATCAAGATCTTGAAGGAAAAGTTAAAGAGGGCATTAAAGCGTCGCAAAAGGCATGATAGACTCCAAATTTTGGCCGAGGCTTCCTTGGCTCAGCATAGTGCATGATGGTGGAAATTCAGCCCAAATTTCAAGAAATTTGGGACACATTTTGTCAATTTTGAATTTTTTTGGCCTTAACATAGATTTTCCTGCTCGACGCGTCGCGCCACTTGGCGTGCAATTATGATTGGAAGCTCCTCTTGGGAAAAACTTGATATTTCTATATTTTTCATCAAAATTTATAAATTCCTACCCATTACCTAGAGATTTTGACAAGTTTTGGGTTGCCAGAATGGTCAAAAACACCCTACAAATGACCTTTCTGCCTCTTTTTGGACACACAGGAAGTAGTGTTGGGAAAACTCATTTTTGGAGGGGCAAATGGAAACCAAATTAAGAAATTACACTTGGGTTGGAAAGTATACAGGAAGAGATCTCCAACAAGATATCTTGCTCTCAATTTGGACTCCGAGAAGGTCCTCAAAATTGGCTCCAAAATGGCGCGGCACATAGAGATTTCAAGCGCAGTGCATTGGGAATTTTGGCTCCTTTTTCACTCAGTAACTCAGTTTTTCGCCTAGTTTTGGCCAGTTTGAATTTTTTATCTTCAAATGTAAAGCTCTTGATGTAATTTGATGTAATTCCATGACTTTTGATGTAATTTTGAAAATTTTTAACTCATGTAAGTAGATTCATTCATCAAAAGGTGAATTATAACTGAATGAATCGGTTTCCTATCTTATAGAGGCAAGCTGTTCCACTGCCTATTTTCCAGTTCTTAGTTTAGATCTTGTTGAAAAAGCTCCTAAAATAGTGAGCTCAACTCCTAGAGGCATGGGGATGAGTTATTCTTGTCTATATCTTGTATTTTTTCAGTCATTTTCAGGGTTTGACACTTGGGATTGCTTTGAGCTTCATTGTACATTTCATCTCTACATTTTGGCAAAGGAATAGACCAGGGTTTGCAACACTCTTGGGGATCCATGTGGCTCTATGTTTTGATGGTGTGTTTCTCTCTATGATTGTAAGTTTACTGAAGTTTCATGTGTATCATTTCCCTTCTCCTTTCTTCTCAAATTAAACAAACAAGTAATAAAGGTGGAATTCATTAGATTTGCAGTGCTCTACCTTGATTTTTGTTTAATTTTCCATGTTTTCAACTGTCTGAAGAGGATTCCTGAAAGCCGCTTTCCCTCTTCAACTCCTCACCGGTCTGAGCTATCTATTTCATTCAATTCGAAGCATCAAAACAATTTCCTTCCTTGCCCCATTCAGCTCTCTGCAAAACTGATCATTTCCCGGACCCAAAATCTGCCTTTCCCTTTGATTCCAACAAAAACCCTCAAAATCAAATCAAACTCTTTCATATGTATACCTAGCCTAAAATCAGCCTTTATTTTAAGTCATCTCAAGCCTCACTGATTATTTTTGCTGAGATTGACAAGGAGAGAGCCCTCTCCTGATCTGGTAGGGCTAGGTACCAGATTAAGCATGGTTTAATGTTACCATAGACTCTGCATTCCTTCAGCCTGAGGTAGATTTAGGCAATAACAACTCTATTGAATCTACGCGCTCTAAAGGAGATGAAATTTCATCAAACTAGAATGACCAGAGAGCCTTAATCCTCTTTCAAATCCCATCCACTCCACTTGAAAACTCATCTCACAAAGCACCCACTCCGCCACGCAGTCCATCTCCACCTCCGCCTCCACCTCCCCCAGGCATAGATATGGTCACATCGATGAAGCTACCTAATTTCAGAGGTACTGGAAATGAAGATACTGAGAATTTTTGGTTTGTGACTCATGCTATATGGCAGGCTTAGGAGGTTAATAATGATGATATTAAGAAAGTGCAGCTAGCCACTGCTTTCCAAGACCGCGCATTAGATTGGTATATCAGATATGTTCAAGAAAACCCTAATGCCACTCTGGATGAAAAAAAATATGCCCTGAAAGAGCAGTTCAATAAGCCTAAGTCATATGTACAGTTGGTTACATAAATGAAAGAGATTCATCAGGAGGTTAATGAATCTATGTGGGAGGCAGATCAGAGGCTGAAGCACACTATCCAAGATGGTGGATTTACCATCGATGATACTCAACATAAGAAGTGGTTCATTGCTATGTTGCTCTTGCATCTGCGCCAGCCCTTGGGTCAGCAAAATATTTCCATGCAAGCTAAGGCTGTGGATATTTCAATAAAATTAGAAGCTACCCCAACACTGGTTGTGCTTGGAACTCAACAGATTCAGAATCAGTTAGAAGCCATTCATTTAGAGATTCAAGCCTGCGTAAAGACAAGGGAAAGGAGGTTTGCATAGAGGTCTGGTGTATTAAATGTAAAGTTGTTGGGCACCATAATTATCAATGTCATGTCTTCAATAATTATTTGAACGTCGATGGTCCCATTCCATTGAAGAGAAAAATATGGTGCACAATCCATCAAGTTTCGGGATTGCATGAAACATATTTATGCCCAAGAGTTGGAAAATATCAACCTAAGTTGAAGTAACTATTTTGCAGATTTTGTTCGGCACTGGGACATGATGAACAACATTGTCACACTTATGATATGATGTTGGAAAAAGCTTAAATATATAGAATATAGGCCAAGACTAGCTCACCATCATCCCCCTCTGGGTGTGGTGGATTTTAGGGAAGAGGAAGAGGAAGAGGAAGTGGATCAGTTGGTCGAGGAAGAGGACAAGTTATTTTCTACAACTATGGAGATGTTAGTCACTGTGCACGCGATTTTCCAAACCCAAGATGGCAATCATGCATGTATTGTAGATAGTTTGACCATGTGATAGAATATTTCCATGTTTTGATTGCTAAAATGTAGGAGAAAAAGACATAGACTCCAACCAGCGAAAATTTTAAGAATTGAAATCTATCTTAAAGTTTTGAAACCTTGAAAAATATTATTAGTCCCTGACATGCAAATTATAAAGTTTTTAGAGATATTTTTGTAAAAGTATTCAATTTTCTAATGTTTTTATATAGTCTCTATAAAATTTTGGTGAATTTTAAGGTTAAATAATTTTAGGATATAAAATTTGGGCGAATCATTTTTAGGAAAAATGGAAATTGGTGAATCTTTTCTTGGAAAAAACATAGAAAATTAGCCCACCTGCGAATATTAGCCCCTAAAATTTTCCCTGAATCCAACGCATAATCTTCATATGGTCAGAGCAGAAACCCGTGAAGAATATCCTAGCATAAATGTGGTCACTAGGAGTGGTGTGGCTACTAATGAAGATAAGGGAAAGCAAATGGCTACTGATATATGGATCCGTAAGGCCCCTAAGAATCAAGATGGATTTGATTTACAGTGCGCCAAGGAGACTTTTGTTGAAGCGCTGAAATAATTTGCAGAGGGAAGTGCATCAACATCAGGTAGACCATTGGAGGAAGCAGGAGTAGATGAAGAGATCAAACCGTTTCTACAAGCTTGCATTAAGTTATTGTGCAACAAAAAGGTAGTATATAACCTTCAACATCTGATAGATAGTTTCACAGAGAAGGAACAACCCATGATATAACATAGAGTTGTCAAAAAACTCTATAAGAACAATAAGAGGAAAGATTTAGAGATGCATATGACCGCATAGATCGGTGCTTCTGAGATGGCCCGGGTTATTCTAGATCTAGGGTCGGATGCAAATGCTATACCTAAGAAAACTTGGCAGCATATGGGATAACCTAGGTTGGATTGTTCTACCATTCAACTGCACATGGAAAATCAGTAGAGAATCATTCCATTAGGAAGGTTGTCACAATTTTTAGTCAGTATTGAAGGTGTGAAGGTGATGTCAGAATTTGAAGTAATACAAATTGTGGATGATATTGACCCTTATCCTGTGTTGCTAGGGTTGGACTGGGATATTGATATGGATGGTGTCATAAACCTGAAGAAATGAAGAATGGAATTTGAAATCAATGGAATTAGAGTCATCATTCCCATAAACCCTGTGGAAGGAAAAAGATACACCGAACCTATGCACACTGATGATGATATTGATCAAATCTATAAGCTAAATTCATGCTGGGAAGGTTGGATCAACCCAACAGCTAATGGAAATATTAATTTGGAGAAGGAAATCTCTTGTTTCTCATATTTTGATGAAGAATTAGAAAATTGGCAGAACCGGTTGCATGAAGTATCTGCACTGCATTGTAATCTTGTGACCAGATTTCTTTGATGTATAACATATGAGGTTCGTGAATTAACTGATGTAAACATGTTTTTAGGAGATCTTGAATGAACTATACCAAAATGACATAGATTCCATGATTTGGATCTCGGATTTCACACTACTCTAGCAAGATGGTGGGAGACTTATAAGGAAAATATGGGCAACTAGGATGAATGTGTGTGCATGATCAGGTTACGTTTCGAATTTTCAGTTATCAGAATGGAAGAATTCTACTCTGGAAGGATGATTCGCACAGACATTTGGCTAGATGGAATCAGGTATAGGGCATAGAACCAAGACCTGAAAGGGTCCACATGTTTATTCACACATTGGGGAAGGTACCTATTGATTGGTATCTGGAGACAGAGCTGTGTCGAGGTACTAGTGAATGGTCTACGCTGAAGAAGATTTTTACCCTATAATTCAGCTTTGAGAGTGGATTTGATAATATTGGTAAAGCTTTGAATAATATTCAAGAAGTTATCTTTGATACAACAAATCCTACGATCAAGTGTGCTCCACTAGCATGGGATGCACAGATGAAGGATATTGTGAATTGCAGAAATCTGACGGTTGAAGAGATTGAAGAAAATCCAAGGAATATCATGATTCTGGAATATGAGGGACAACGTGCAGTGGCTGGGACCTCGATCACTTCACTAGATGTGACAAAACCTCTAAAAATCTGACAAGTGAATATTGTATATTAATAGCAACCTAAGTTGGCAAATATTGGAGACTATTGGGATGATAATATAGTAGGAAAAGTTGCTAAGTTGTTGACGGAGTATCAAGACTTGTTCCCTACAAATTTCTCAGAGTTGAAAGGAATAATTTGATAACTTGGAGTTATGAAGATCACTTTGAAACCTAATGTGCGCCCGATAAAGCAGTGCCCATACAAACTGAATCCAATATATAAGCACAAGGTGAAAGAAGAGTTGGATAAAATGGTTGTTACAGGCATCATAGAACCAGTAGAAGAGTTTTATTGGGTAATTCCAATGGTAGTACACAACAAGAAGACCAAAGGAGAATGCATAATATGTGTATATATGCACAAATTAAATGATGCTTGTGTGCATGATCCATTCCCAACTCCATTATCTCATGAAATCATGGATAATGTTGGAGGACAAGAAGATTATTCATTCACAGATGGGTTTTCAGGGTATCATCAGATCATGATTGCACTAGAATATTGGAGTAAGACAACCTTTGCAACTAAATAGGGATATTTCCAATATACACTCATGCCCTTTGGCTTGAAGAATGCGCCTACCATCTTCTCGCACGTATTAGTAGTTTCTTTCAAAGAATTTGTCCATAAGTTCTTGGAGGTGTAATTTGATGATTGGAATGTTTTTGGGCTATTAAAGAAGCATGTTTCAAATATGCGATTAATGTTGGATACCTATAGAAAAGACCAGATCTCATTGAATTTGAAGAAGTGTATATTCTACATGTCATTTGGGTTGATGGTAGATCCTGCGAAGATCGCAATGATAGTTAATCTGGAGATACCTAAGAATGTCAAGCAATTGCACTCAATATTGGGGCACAATGGGTATTATCAAAATTTCATTCAGGGTTATGCATTGATAATGTGGCCATGGAGAAGTTTCTCAAGAAGGATGTGACATTATGTTCAGATGAGGATTGTCGTAATATTTTTGAATTGTTGAAGGAAAAGATGGTCACTATGCCCATACTGGTATTTCCAGATTGGTCAAAAGTGTTTCATGTGCATGTTGATGCCTCCTATATCACACTTGAAGCTATTTTAACACAGCCGAGAGCTGGATATATTGATCACCCCATTTCCTATGCCAGTCGAAAACTCTCAAGCGAGGAACGAAATTACTCAACCACAGAAAGGGAAGGATTAGCGATGATGTATGCACTGCATAAATTCTACCACTACCTATTAGGAGGCCACTTTAAGATGTTTATTGATCATTCTAATTTGAAGTACCTAGTCAATAAGCATGTGTTGGGGGGGAAGATCCGCAGGTGGTTGTTTCTATTCCAAGAGTATGAATTTGAGATTATTATGAAACTAGGAAGACTGAATGTTGGGCCAGACCATCTATCGCGCATTGAGACTGGTGAAAAACCTATGAATTTGCAGGATGGATTACCAGATGTGCAACTATTTGCAATCAAGTTATTTGATAATAATTTCCTCAATATTATTCAATTTCTGAATATTGGACGAGCACTTGAAGAATATACAATTCAACATAAGAAAGAGCTTGTGGTGTGTGCAACAGACTTCACTATTATTGCTGGACAATTGTACAAAATGGGTACAGATGAAGTTTTTCAAAGATATGTTTTGGAGTATGAAAGACGTGCAATCTTAGATGAAGCTCATGGAGGGGTTGCCGATGATCATTATGCAGGTAAGGAAACCATGCAGAATATTTTGCGAGCTAGGTTATGGTGGCCCACATTTCACAATGATGCCTTTGTGCATTTTCGTGCATGTGATGTATGCCAGAGGACTAGAAATCCATCCTGCAAATACGAGATGCACTTTCATCCATAGATGATGCTGTAAGCATTTGAGAAATGGGCTATAGACTTTGTTGGACCTATCAACCCTCCAAGAAATAAGAGTGGTGCATGTTACATAATCGTTGCGACAGACTATGTAACTAGATGGGTTGAAGCTAAACATGTGAAGGATTGTACTGCAAATATTGTTGTGTAGTTCATATTTGAGAATATTTTAACTCGCTTTGGATGTCCTAAGATTCTAAGAAGCGATCATGGTACGCATTTTGTGAATGAAACCATTAAAGCATTGAGAGATGAGTTCCAGATGCATCATCATAAGAGCTCTCCCTATCATCCCTAGGCGAATGGTGCGGTGGAAGCATTCAATAAGTTATTGGATACTGCACTTACCAAGGTGTGAAATGCTAACCGAAATGATTGAGATGACCGCGTACCTGTTGTTCTCTCGGAATATTGGACAACATGTAAGAAGTTGACTAGTAGGACACCTATCAGGATGGTATATGGGAAATAATTTGTACTATCGATGAAGTTCATTTTTCCAATTATGCACATTGCATCATTCACAAATATGGCAGAATCAGATGCTATGGAGGAATGGTCATTATAGTTGGTTGCACTGGAGGAAGATCGGTTTATTTCCAATTATCACCAGCAAGTTTATAAGGCGCGTGAAAAATCATGGCATGATAGGCACATCTGGAAAAAGGTGTTTAAAGAAGATGATTTGGTATTGTTGTATGACAAAAATTTTGTGCACCACCTAGGGAAGTTGAAGATCCATTGGCTAGGGCCATATGTTGTTAAGAAAATCATTGATGGAGCTGTAGTGTGCCTAGCCATATTGAGTGGAGAATAACTTCCCAAGTATGTCAATGGAAGCCGATTGAAGCTGTATAGGGATGATATTGTGTGCACCAAATGACTATATGGACGAGTATCAGATCTGTGCAGATGGGATGGCGGATGTGCAGGAAGGTGCGATGCATGCGCGTTAGTTGCGCGAGGAGGTTGACGGGGCTGCATAGGTGCCAAAAACTAATCGTTGGGACAATAAATATAGAAAATAAAACTTCATTACCATTTATGGGAGCATCTATATTATGCATAATTATGGATTACAGATAAAATAAATTCCCTAAATGTGGTGCTATGCATTTATAACAATAGATCAAAGACTTTTCAAAAAAATTTCCTAAGAGTAAATAAACACACAGAAAGATGGAGAAACCTACTTGGATTCCAAGTGCTTCCTATCCTCCTTTTGTCGCTCTTGTTGTAGCTTCCAATCCAACTTTGGTCGCCATACTAGTTCCTGCAAGTATAAACACTAAACACCAAAGAGATTGCAATATATAGATGGCTATTTATCTTAATCAGTTAAATCAGTGTAACATGAAACATATACATCAGCTAAGAATCCATAATATGAAAGATAGAAGCTTAAACAAATACATATGTGGGAAAATGAGTAGCAAACTTTACTAATGGATAGAAGGGGGAAATTACAACCAACGATTGATTTTGTAGAAACTTATACAATATGCACGTATATTACCAGACTCCCCTGATCTAACAATTAAATCCATAGTTAAATACATAATCCTTATACTCAATTCTTTTCAGAAATTAAATCGCCAATTGCAAAAAATATGAAGAAAAATCAATTGCACATAACCATATGTTTTACCGGGAAATATCAAAGCTAAAAACCCCAACTACCATATATTATGTATATCATGGAATCATGAAACAATCTCATACAAAGCTCAGCGCATAGAGCTCTCCGTACAATCTAAAATCGTCTCACACTGTCATACAAAAATTGGTTCACACATGCACCAATTTACTGCCTCCTGAAAACCTGCCTCGACTGTGTAATCCCTACTGAAGAAGATCCCTGAATGAATTCCATCTTTCCTTTTGACTGCGCAATCCTCATTGGAAACTCCAATGTGTGTTTAGATGCATTGAATGCATCACTATAGTCACAACCGATAGTCAAACACACCCTTTCACCTATCTCTCCATTGGGTCTCCACTGGATCTGACATGCAAGTAGTTAACTGTTGTATTTCTTCAGTTGCAAGTAAGCCACTACTTGTGAATTAATTAAATAATTAATTCACTCATATTTCACTAGTGTATCCTTAGTTTCAACTAGCACAACTGAGTTTAAATCACTTAACTAAGTTAAACTAAATAACAACTCCCATAACTACTCTTCCAACTCTGTTACAACTGTGTCACACTCAGTTACAATGAAGTCCATCATGCATGAGTCACCAACCAACCTTACAACTCATAATTCCTTCAGCTAACTAGTTTTCCACATCAGTTAACTGAAAACAAGTGCTCCAAGAGAATAAGTTATTATTTATTGTCTGATTATCATTAAGGGCTAATAATAATTGACATGCATTCTATTTTTAGGTATGTGATCTATAAATAGACTTCACCCATGTTCTAAAAATAGAAACTCATCTAAAGATAGAATTTTCTCAACCATCTATAATCAACATCCTGCCAATTTTATAATATTCTCACCATTCTAAAAATAGACATACACCTAAAAATATCCTGCGGGCCCCACCTAGTGAAGGTGCTTAATTTTCACTAGGATCATCATCTTGTTGAATCTCAACACTCCCTCTCAATAAGAAATGGATTATCCTTCACACCTATCCTGTCTCTATGGTATTCAAATTTTCTCCTGGTGAGTGCCTTCTTCAGAATATCTGCACCTTGATCTTCCGTAGGAATATACTGAAGCAACATGATCTTCCACTACACACAATATCTAATATGATGATACCGGATATCTATATGCTTAGATCTATCATGAAACATAGGATTAATCGAGAGTTTAATGAAACTCTGATTATCACAATGAATCAATGTAGGATCTAAATGAGAACCGAACAAACCGACTATGATCTTCCTCATCCAAATAGCCTCACATGCAGCTTGACTTGCTGCCATGTATTCCGCTTCTGTTGAACTGAGTTTCACATATATCTATTTCCTACTGTACTAAGAAATAGCTGTAGATCCGATACTAAAAACCCCTCCTAATATGCTCTTTTTTTTTGTTGGGCTTCTTGCCCAATTGCATCCGTGAAGCCATGCAACTTCACTTCATCCGTCTATCTGCACCATAAGCCATACTCAGATGTGCCCATGAGATATCTTAGAACATGCTTTCCCACCTTCCAAAAGGGCTTGGTAGGCTTAACCATCCCTTGAATAAGCTGGTTCCCCACATAACATATGTACGACCTTGTATTAACTAAATACATGATCGAACCCACCAACTGTCGATAGACAGTAGCATCCACAAACTCTGCCGATGTAGCATCATCTTTCCTCCAATTTCTTGGAAGAGGAGTATCCATGGGTTTGCAGTCCTCCATGTGAAACTTATCGAGTATATCCCGAGCATACTTTCCTTAAGACACAAACAGTTCACCTTCTCGCTGCCATATTTCCAATTTAAGAAAATAATGAAGGAGACCCATATCCTTCATCTCGAAATCCTTTGCAAGGTCCTCCTTGCATGAGTGTATCAGTTGCTCATCACCAGTCAGTATTAAATCATCAACATAAAAAAAAATTATTAAAAGCTTACCCTCCACCACAATATGGTATAGGTTTGCATCTGCCTCACTCTTGGTGAAGCCAAGTCCAGTGAAATAGCTATCGATCCGAGTGTACCAAGAAAGGGGTGCTTGGTTCAGCCCATACAATGCTCTTTTGAGTCTACACACATGTGACTCACTGCTGAGGATATCAAATCCTTCAGGCTACTTAATTTACACTTATTCCTCAATGACCCCATTAAGGAACACAATCTTCACATTCATCTAATGAATGTTCCAACCCATCTATGCTCAAAGAGCAAGGATGGTCCTTATGGAAGAATATTGTGCAATAGGTGCAAAGGTTTCTTCATAATCAATCCCCTTGATCTGTGAGAAGCCCCAGGCCACAAATATTGCCTTATACTTCTCAACACTCCCATCAATAGCTTGCTTTACCTTGTAGATACATCTTGAACCTACCACTAATTTATCAACCGACCTTGGAACAATTTCCCAAGCACTATTTTTGACAATGGATTCATGCTCCTCCACCATTGCATCTACCCATGTGGGCTCCTACATTTATTCCTGAAAATAAGATGGCTCTGTCACAATACATTTTCTCATGAGAGCCATGTATCCAGTATATCAGCCAGGAGACTATCTTTGTCTACGTTGTGAAGTAGGGACTCCTACATTCTGTGCCGCATCAAGCTTCAGCCTCTCAACTTCTGTGGTACACCTTCTGTCAGTTCTGATGTTTGGCTCTTTGTGAATGGAATCCTCCACTCCATGATCCTCCTCCTATGGATGATCCACATATTGAGGCTCATCTTTGGGAACAAGCAGTTCCTCCTTTGCATGCAAGTCTAGCTCCCTCTCAAGCATAGCTCGTGCAACACCCATGATTGTTCTGTTCTTCCTCTCCGCAAACCCATTATGCTGTGGGTTATGAGGTGCTATGAGTTCTCTTTGAATTCCTTCTTTAATACAGAAGTATTTGAATTCATTCGAGATATATTCATCGCCATTATTGCTTCACAGAGCCTTCACTTGCTTCCCCGACTCTTTCTCCACCAGTGCTTTAAACTAACAAAACTTTGAGAATGTTTGATCCTTCTTCTTCATGAAGAATATCCAGCATCTACAAGAATATTAATCAACAAAAATAACATAATACATGTGTTTTGTTGTTGAAAAATCAAGAATGGCCCACACACGTCTGTGTGAACTCTCTCCAGGTTCCCCGAAGCACGGTTCTCCTTTTCTTGAAAGGTGGTCTTCACAAACTTACACATAGTACATCCCTTGCATTGATCTATCTGTGCAAGTGTACCCTTGGGAAGTCCAGTAGAAAAATGTTGCAAATATTCAATGCACCTTGGTGAAGATGGCCCAATCTCCTGTGCCATAATTCACCCTCATCCCAGCTCACCACTTCTTATTATTTTCCCACCATTACATCGCAGCCATCTACCTCCAACTTGTAAATATTCTTAACTCGAATCCCTATCCTCTTGGTTTGACCTGTTGTTTTATGTCACAAGAAGGCTTTTCCATCACTAAAAACAACATCATAACCTCTGTCCTCCAACAAAGTGACTGAGAACATGCATAAAATATTTCAATAGAAATGGTTTACCTGACTCCCTCTCAAAGGTAATGGTACCAATGCTGGTCACACTGTATCTTCCATTGTCACCCATCTCTATATGCATTTGGAGATCTTTCTCCTCCAAGTTGCTAAAAATCTCCTTATCTCCCATCATGTGGAAGGAAGCACCACTATCAAGATACCACAAAGATCCCATTGCATTGAAACCAATCATGCGATCAAAGAGAAATCAAGTTCAAATTGCTAGGCAAGGGCCTCACCAGCTGCAGCTCCATAAGCCTTCTTATTCTTCTTTTTCTGTGGGCAGTTAGTGGCGAGATTCCCATGTTCATGACAGTGAAAACACTTCACCTTGGACAAATCCAACTTCTTTCCTTTAGCCTTGGATTTTGAATGGGATTTATTCCCCTTCCCTTTCCTTGATTTGGCAACCAAAGCACAATCCTCTTCATCATCATGTTTTGATGAAAATCCATCCCTGGTACTCTGCCTTATCTCCTCCTGCACTAGATCCAACCAAAGTCGCTCCCAATTCGGCAGTTTCTCCCGCCCATTGATAAAGTCTTGATAACTATGCAAACTCTTTGGAAGTCTAGGGAGAGCCAAGATCACCAAGTCATCATCAACAAATGTAATTCCCACACTCCCCAGCTCATCCCTACATTGTAAAAACTTCGTGAGATACTTTGGAATACTGTTGCCCTTGTCCATTTTGATTTTTCTGAGTTTATCTTCCAGCGCCAACTTCCTATGGCCACTGCTTCTTTGGAAAATATCTGTCAAATCCTTCCACATTGCAAATGGAGTGGCTTTCCCATTAAGGCTTGACACAATATGGTCTTTCACACCTTCCAATAGAATTCTTCTCGTCTTCACTACTTTCTTTTTCCAGTCGTCAAGTAATGCAGCATCCATCGAAGTGGGCTTAGGAACATCGCTATCGATGAACTCCTTCAAGCCATTATCTTCAAGCACCACCTCCATCCTGTCCTTCCAGGCTATGTAATTCGAGCTTCCCTTGAGTGCATACTCCAACCACAACCCATTGAAATCCATTTCAATGTTTACTCAACTGTCGCACTGTTGGACGGATAAATCATTCTTGCGGACAAGACAGAGCTCCCTAGTATCTTATGATAACTAGCAACAAACAGATAGATGTAAACTACTTTCTCTAGATTATATTTGATCTAGAATTATCTATAATGAAGGATTTAGAACTTACTTGTAGTCCAGCGCTGATCGTAGTCTTCTTTCCTATCGCTTTGAATACGTCTCCTTTCGGGATCTGCAATCAAAAACATGAAAGAATCAGAAGCACCTGCATAATATAGATTAATTCACAAACCATAAATCTATATTGATGATCAAGGAATTCAAGAAATAAGCCATTTAAATAAAAAAATCATTGAGAAAATATGATCCATTTGTATTATCTTTGATGAAATAAGTAGCCTTACAACCGTGTTCGCCTTGATGATATATAGGTCCTTCCAGGATCCTGAACAAGTGTTTCCTCTACTTTGACAAGCCTTTTCACTCTCTCGACTAACATACACATGATTGTGTAATCATTCCCATATGATAATCAGTTAAGAGAGTCTGAGTTTCTCCAGAAATTCTCCTCAAAAAATCTCAAAGCCTAACTCCCCTTGAGGCTGAACTATGGCCTCAATTTATAGCAAAAGAGAAGAGGTTGCGGCTCCAAATAAGAGGGGATAGAATCCTCTTTCAAAGGGATTAAATTCCAAGTACCAAGGGGTAGGCTCCTTTAATGGAGGGATGAATGTACATGAAAGGAGAAAACTTTCCACCGAATAATTGCTTCTAGAAGCTTCCAGATTCAACCAGCTGGGCTTCTAAATTTTACTTCCACCTTCACTTTACCTTTTACAGGGAATCACACCTTAAATGAAGAAAAAGTGTGGCCAGTTCCGCATGTTCTAAAAGCAACTGATGTGGCACCACAGGTAATACTAAGAGAAAGTGCGATACAAGTATTTTATGACTTTTATAAGCTTTTCTCTCAATTTCAAGGCTTGGTTTTAGGAGCATGATATTTTTAGACTTCTAAGGGAGTAATATATGAGTAATGATGAACCCATACAGATGGTAAAATTTCATGGTGACAATTTTAGTGTAATAGATTGCCCTCTAAAGTGCGAAGTATGAGACCATTCGAAGAGTGATGTGCTTTATCATTTCGAGGATTAGCTTGTGGACACCCTAGTCGGAATCCTATAAAAACATTCAATGCAAAACATATTTATATATATATATATATATATATATATATATATATATATATCATCGCTGAGGTAGGAATTCCCATACTCAGATCAAATACTAACTAAAACTTGTTCTGATGTAGAAATGATCTTACTATTACATCAATAATGTAGACACAGTATGAATGCAACCATCTGTTTTATGAATAGTCTACTGCATAATGAATAATAAAACTCCTCACAGCCTAGATGGTGGAAACTAGATCCAAGGTCTTGATTTCCACTACTCGAAATAGTACGATTCTATCCATGCGATTGATTATGTCGAAGTTGAATATGGTAGAAACCACTTGATTACCAGTCAATGATGTGAACTATTAACAAGTTTGAGAGAAACCACCAATAATGAAAATGGCTCTCAGAGTACTCAGTACAATCCATGAAATTTGAATAAATGATCTGAAGTCGAACATTTCACGGAATCATTCGTTCGAAGGTCAATGATGCAACCTGTCGTTGAAGGCAAGAAACCTTCCATTAAGGCATGCAGATTCCAAGGTACTGAAGGATTCTAGATCAAATTCCTAGATGATGAGTTGTTGGCGATAGAAAGTGATCCATTGTAGGAAAGCCCATGACATGAAACCATTAGATCAAGTTTTGTAGAAATATTTTGCAAGGAATGACTCAGGGATGGTCAACGCGAATGGAGACGAATGTTTGCAATGAATGGTTTATTTGAACTGTCCTCTTGAACACATAATGACACTACAGATGGTTTGGTGACAATTGACCTAATCTAATACCTAGAAACTGGCTGAAGACTTTTAATATGGTTTGATTAACTGGTAGGCAAAGGATTCTCCCAACCCAGGTAGAAGTGCAACAAAAAGTGTCGTGTTTAAGAGTGGTAAACTGCTTTTAAACAAAGTGTGACAAAAGGATTCGTTTTCTCTCTTTCCCCCCCACCATTTCTGGCAAGTACCTCTATATTTTTGACAAGCTTGAGGAGGATAACATTTTCTTGTTATATAAGCTCATCCTTTGGATGAGTCCAACTTAGTTTAAAATTGAACCCTAAGAAGGAGTGGTTCGTTCCTATTTGTAATCGACAAGTCCTTTACTGTTAAATTTTAACAAGTCCAGTATAAGAGAAACTCGGTGTTTTTCAATTTTAGGGAGTCAAAAGAAAAACTTAAGGAAACTCCGTGGGTGTAATTTTTCATAAATTTAGTCTCTCAAGCCCGAAAAAGGATAAAAATAATACAGGAGATAACTCTATTGACCATGATTAGTCAACGTATACCTTTTTCGTAAATGGTCCATTTCAGTCCGGAAAGGGGTAAACTTATACTGAAGGGATGACTGTTCATTTCCTTTAACGAGTTCGAATAGTCAAGTACTCAGCAATATTTTCATCTTTATAGAGTCTAAAAATGGCTTAAAAGAGAACTCCAGGGTTTCGCTTTTTTGTAATTTTTAAGAGTCCGAAAAAGTGATAAAAGTATACTCAGTAGTTTCTCTTTTTTTGTAAGTTTTAATGAGTTCGAAAAAGTGATAAAATTTACTCGTTAACTTTTTCATAATTTTTACCAATTTCAAAAAAGTGATAAAAAGTAAACTCCTTTGTCAAAAGGACCATTTCACCCAAAAAATCCTGTATTTAGCACAAAAACTCAAAAATTAAACATACATGTTTATGATTAATAAAAATAATTTGGAAAACCACTTTTCAAAGTGAAAAATAAACAAAATAATATTTTATTTATTCAAAAAATATTATAAAAAGGAGTTTTTATAAATCATTTTTACCATTTTATTTCAAATTGAAAATTGAGAGCCTTTGGTAAAAAACATTCCGTAGAAGATTGCAGAAGATTCGCCCGTCAGAATCGAAAACCGTCAATTCCAGGTAATCCACATCATCCTTACCTTCATTTTTGTCAGTTTACTTTCTCAATTTATGGTTTAGATTGATTTTTAAGGAGGAAAATAGGTTCAAAAATTCGCTCATGGGGGTCCGCAGGTAAGACACATGAAACCTGCGGACCCCAACAATTTTACAAAGGGAAAATTTTCATGGTCCCGCACCTTACGCATAAGATACATGAAGATCCACACACTTTTTTTATGCAAAAATTACGGAGGCACTGTAAGAAAAAATAAAATGAACAAATCTCCCAATTTAAACCAAATTTTCCCATTCAAATTGTTTTTTACCTTTCAATTTGTCCATTACAGGATATTTATAATGCTTGAGTGGAGAGAACGTGAGCATGAAGAAGTTGATGAGGCTGCCGTGTTACATCCGCCTACATTATGCATTTTGAGAGAATGCGGTTTGTACAAATTTTGGGGCTCAAGTGTATTTTCTTACCTGGCTAGTCAACAAATGGGATATATAGGAACAATGCTTCTCTTTGGTTTATCAAAGAGGGGCGAGCCACTCTCTTTGTTTGGGCCTAGGGTAGGTGGCCAGTCTGTCGCTAGCCTTCAAGAAGAATTTTTCAATGAAGAAGCAGACCCCAAGGATAAACGTATTGACATAAAAACCATTATTCATCCTGAGCTTAAAGTGATTGCATTTACAGAAACCAGGTTGTGTGGGAGCGCAGCTCCACATGTCGCTACAAGATCCCAAATGAAAACTGTCATTGACTGCTTTAGAGGCACCATTTTCAACTGGTGTGAGGTAGTGTTGGCCAATGTCAAAGGCCAACTGACTAGAGCAAAAAACACGAAGTTGAAAAACTTCGGATATGGAGTGATCGTGGTTACATTTGCTCTAGAGAGGATTCCTTTACTAGCCCCACAACTTATTGCAGTTGATCATGGTAGAGTCAAAAATCCTCGAATGGTTCAATGGGTTGCATTGATGGCCCATCACAGTGAAGGCGGCAAGGTTGTGCATTTTACCTCAGAATTTTTCCATTGGCTGGAGAATCAAGTCTTCATGATAGAAGATTTCCCTTATGCTGGGATATATTTCTGTGGCGACCGAGAGATGTCTCTTCCTCCAGGGACACAGTGGGATGAGTCAGGTGAAAAATATTTTGACATGTTCTAAATTCTAATTTTTATTTTGTTTTTTGAATCCTCAAAAACTGATGACAAAAAATTTCAAATGTAGATGTGGTTCCACGTCGACCAGCCACTCTCCGTCCTTTTGACAGGAAGCCAGTTGCGGCACCACCACCACCACAGGATCAGACAGCAGAGGTCCTTACTGACTTGGAAAGTCATCTAGAGCGGTTGAATTTATATATTCCAAAGACTACCATAGATGAGATTCCACTCCGCTTACAGAGATATGTTATCGGGGTTCTGGGACCATTCTGGAGATTTCTGAGCAAGGTGGCATGGGATGTAGTGTTTTATCGTGATCATCACCACGGATAGTGGATGATTGATATTGTAGACTTATATCATTTTTTTGTATCACTTTTTTCTGATCATAAGGCGTTTTGAACCTATGATCGAGGACGATGTAATATTTTTTGAAAACACTACTCTTTATGCTATGATATTACTACTATTTCCAGTTATCTGTCTTAACATGTTATCAAATGTTATTTTGATCTACTGCTTTAATTATTGCAAATGTCTATTTATAACACTAGAAGCTACTGCATCAGCTAATGTGTTTAAATTTCTCGAAATATTTTGATACTCAATATAATCAAATTCTCGTTCCAAGAGAAAAAATTTCAAAAATAACCTTAACAACACTGGTTTTGTAATTGCATATACTCTATTCAATTGTAATACAATGAGTTCAGAATCTAACCTAATGATCAAACTTTGAATTCCAAATGAAATGGACTCAAAAAATAACTCAATAACTGTGCTATACTCTGAAATATTGTTCATCTTTTGACCAAGGCTTACCCCATGCATAGATACCAACTCATCAG
Source organism: Pinus albicaulis (assembly GCA_034641835.2). Taxonomy (NCBI): domain Eukaryota; kingdom Viridiplantae; phylum Streptophyta; class Pinopsida; order Pinales; family Pinaceae; genus Pinus; species Pinus albicaulis. The sequence goes on along the minus strand of CM076579.1, from coordinate 658,286,674 downwards.
TGGGTGAATAAATAACCCAAGCTGCGGAAGAAATGTTCCGTGTACTACGACAAGCACCATTATAAAAACCAATGTATGTTTGAAGGGACGTCGAAATTTGCAAAATCAAGAGTGATCTAGATAAGCAGGGATAGTAGTAAAAGCACACTTAAACTAGACACACTCTTCTAATCTACAACACGCCAGCTTATGAAAATAACAAAAATACAGGAAAGATCTCCACACAAGAATCAAGCGTAATATCTCTTCAGATAAAGCCCATTTCTGGGTTTGCCTAAAGATACCTCGTCAAAGTAAATTAGTTCATAGGCCCCTTTTTCAATATGTCTCTTGACAATATAAGGACCATGCCACATGGGTTTGAATTTCCCATCCCCTAGCTTATTGTTAGCTTGATCATAAACTAAGACTAGGTCTCCTTCTGAGAAAATACGAGGTGTAACACTTCTATCATATTGAGCTTTCATTCGTTTCGCATGAGTTTCGGTAGCTAATGCAGCGGTGCGCTGATTCTCATCTAATTGAGCTAAGTACAAAAATCGTTTCTCCTCTTCAGAAGTGGCTAGCAGTAACTCTATGGCTAGTTGGAGTGACGGTAAAACCATAAACTAGTTGAAAAGGGGTAAAACCTGTCGATGTTTTTGCTGAGGTTCGATATGCCCAAAGTGCTGAAAAAAGCATGGTGTGCCAATTCAATTTATGAATTTTGATAATTCGTTTGATCATGGTGACTAAAACTTTATTGATAGCTTCAAAAAGACCATTGGCCTACAGGTAATATGGTGTAGAACTGTCATGGCACAGGCCAGGTTGATCAGTTAGTTCAGTCATCATGATGTTTGGAAAATGACTCCCATGGTTAGTAATTATCACTTGGGGAACACTGAAATGAGCAATCACATGATTGAACACAAAAGTAGCTACAATTTTTCCATCTTTCGAAAATGTAGGCATCGCCTCAACCCATTTGGTAAAATAATCTACTACGAGAATAATATACCCATGCCCCCTGGTCGAGTGAGGGTTACATGTAATGAAGTCAATGCCCCATTTTTCAAAATGACCAACATCAATTATAGGGTGAAGAGGATCGGGTGGTGCACACATCTTTCGATCAAAGATTTGATTGTTGTGGCATTTTCGGATAGCAGAAATACAATGATTAAATAAGGACGGCCAAAAATAGTCAACGCACAATATATTTTGGGTTGTGGCATACCCAGACATATGACTGCCACATGCTCTAAAGTGACAGTCATTTAAAAACTTTTTAGCTTCGTCAAGAGTGAGGCAACGTCGAAAAAAAAAGTCCGCACCATGACGGTATAGTGTCTCCTCAACAATATGATATTGCTAAGACTGGAAATGGATTTTTCGTCATTGTGAATGTGAAAGTTCGGGCCGAAAAGTTTGGGTTTGGAGATAAATGATGATATCTCCATACCAAGGATTGATGGTACTGATAAGAAACAAAGATTCATCCGCGATCAGATGTTCTGCCACAATTTCGGTGTCAGTACTTGGGAAGTCACACAAAAGTTCAGCGAATACCAATGATTTCTTTGATTTGGATTTTTCAAATTCCAAATCAAACTCTTGTAGGATAGCAATCCATTTGGATTATTTGTCCCCTAGCATTTTTTTGGTCAAAATATACATTATAGGGTTACAATTAGAAATCATTGTTGTTTTGCGTAACAGTATGTAATGACGGAATCGTTGGACAACTTGAACGGCTGCCAAGGCCAATTTCTCCACATGTGAGTATTTGATTTCGGTCGGATGTAGATTGCAACTGAGATAATAAATCACATGTTCATTGTGGAATTCATCTTCCTAAACTAAGACCATGCCAATCGTAGAATTGGAGGCTGCTAAGTATAAAAAGTAATCCTGGTTGTAATTTGGAGGATACAATAACGGTGCATGGGTCAATGCATGTTTAAGAGCATCAAAAGATCGATCAGCGATATCGTCCGAAAATAAATGAATATTTGGCTTTAACAACATGGTAAAACCTTTGGTTAACTCAGCATAGTTAGGAATGAATCGACGTAAAAATTTCACTTTCCCTTGCAAACTTTGGAGTTGGCGAAGAGTAGAAGGAGGAGGTAAATTGATGATAGCCTCAACCTTCAATGGACATGAATGCCTTCCTTTGAGACAAAAAATCCCAAAAATCGTCCAGATTCAACACAAAAGACACATTTGTGAGGAGTCGGGCGAATCCTATAATACCTGCATCTCATAAAGATAGCCCGTAGATGAGTAAGATGATCTGCTTTGTGCGATGAATGAGCAGGTAAATCATCGATATAGGGTTGCACAATGTGTTTAATGTCATGAAATGCATAAGACATTGCCCTCTCAAAAGGTGCACCAACGTTCTTAAGTCCAAAAGGTAATTTGTAGTAAGCAAAAGTCCCCCACAGACAAATGAAAGTTGTTTTGGGTTGATCAATAGAGAGTATTTTGATTTGATTGCAGCCTAAAAATCCATCCATAAACGAAAAAATTTCACTTCCGGTACAATTGTCAATAATTTGATCGATATAAGGGGTTGGATAATTGTCTTTTGGACAAGCTTGGTTTATATCCCTATAATCGATACATACTCGTATCATCCCTTGTTTTTTATTAACAGGAACAATATTAGATACCCAATCCTTAAAGGAATTGGATAAATAAGTAATTTATCAACTTCTACTTTAATAGCGGAAACTTTTCGCGGATGTATCTGACGTAATCTTTATCGGATAGGTTCAGCATCTAGGTATGTTTTAATTTCATGAACAACAATTGAGGGATCGATTCCTGGAATTTCTTCATATGACCAGGCAAAAATGTCATGGAATTCTTGAAATAGGGCTTTATATGTTTGGAGTTCATTTAGCGTACAAGAAGCACCTATATGAATGTTTTCAACAATTCCTAGTTTTACTGAGATGTTAATAGGAACTATCGTAGAAATGTTTGCTAAGTTCAATTTAGAATCGGAATTTGTGAGAGGATTCTGAGGTTCATTGACATAATCAACGGTAAAATGGAGGAAAAATCAGTTTCAAAATGATCGAGATCAGGTAAAAATGAAGATCGATGATGTAGATCTTCCCATGGTAATTCTTATATAGACAAAAATTCATGAATATGCTCATCAGTATTGAATACTTATTGAACAGTATCCAAAATTGATGTCGAAGCTGAGCTCGATATCGAAAGTGATTCCTCATTGATCACATTCACTAGATCAATTTTAGTTGAAGGAGTATCAGAACATGACTATACTGCCTGATATGCTAATTCAAAAAGACTCAAAGGCATCGTGCCATCGAAAGAATCCAATTTTGAATCTAAAGGTACTATCCAAGGATCATCAAAGGAAATAGTACTTGATGTAATCATATTGATATTAGAAATAGGAGGTGGTACGTTGGGAGCAGGAAGGAAAAAAGTTCCCAGTAAAGCAGAATCTTTAATTAAACCTACTCTAACATCTTGATAAGGGATAGTCAATTTTCCGACATGTTGGATGTTATCAGTAGTGGATGGGTCAAATGAATAATATGAGAGCTGATCTATTTTAACGATTTTTCCTTTATGAGGAAACATGATGAGATGAAAGACCGATGATACAACAGCAGTCATGGCATAAAACCAACTGCGACCTAGGAGAAGGTTGTAATCCAAAGGGACATCAACCACCTCCACATCTAGATTAACGGTTTTTCCTTTGACCTCTATAGGTAGATCCTGTAAAATACCATACGGATGGAAACCTCTTCCATCAAAAGCTTTGAGGATAGTCGGTGATTGGTTAATTGTCGGAGAACCAAGTGATTTCCAAAATTTTAATGACATCATACACGTAGAAGCTCCTTCATCAACAACAATACAAAAGCAACAATTTTTTTTACTATTACTGGAATCTGAAAAGTCATTTGATGGGGTAGGCGGGGTGTAAAATTCTATAAATCAAAGATCATTAGGTTCGAATCCTGAAGGTCTACAACTCTTATGGCTGACAATAGTAATTTTATTTTGGCTGGACATGATTGCAGCACTTCCAAAGCTGACATTTCTGAAGGGGAAATTGCCAAGTCTTCAACAATATTGTAGTTCTGAGTAGCTCTCACATGTGGATTGAAATTTGATTTACAAAGTACACCTTTAGCAGGTGGTTTGATTACTAAGTCAGGATTTGGTTTCTCGATCTGTATTGGATCAGAAAATAAGGGAGATGTAGTTGATGCAGAATTATAATTTTCTACTTATTTACCACCAACAGGATTTTTACTACCATAATCTTGCAATGGTGTCGCAGCCATCAAGATATATTCTAGTGTATTCAAGGAAGATACAATCATATTACTATCTTGAGCAGGAAAAGGATCCTTCAAGGTAGCAGGTGTGGACGAACCCTTAAAAAATTTCGATACCACGGCTTTATGCGAACACTCTTTAGTAAAATTATCCTCATCATAGATCAGACAAGGATAACGAGGTTTTTGTTTATCGTCAGTTGGTTCAATTTTATCGTTTTTATCTTTTGAAGATGATTTTTGGTTTTTATTCTTACCTTTCTTCTTACCACCAGTTTTAGGTTTGGCCTGAAGGAGTTGTAGTTAATTGACCAGGTCTTGGTAAATCGGGGATTTTGTCATACAGAGTACCTGACTGTGTATGTACAAGGTGAAGGTACTGAGCTTGAGAAATGACTTTCTCTTCTGTAACAACACCTCCTTTGGCCACATCTTCAGTAATTTTGGGCAATAAAAATTTGATGAACCATTCAGCCAAAATTTGATCTGGAATAAAGACTTTCACTAAACATCTCCTACATCTCCATTCATGAATGTGATCAGATATGTACGTAGACGTAGATTGTTTTAATGAGGTCAAAAATTTCGTACCATTGTCGTATATGACAGGTAACTAAAAATGGGTTAAGAAAGCAGTAGCTAGTGCATTAAAATTATTAAACAAGCCTCGTGGTAACTCAATGTACCATTTGGCAGCTAGACCAATGAGAGCTCTCTGAAAAAGACGTAATCAAATTGAATCATCAATTATTGAATTGGACGCACACCAGAGGTGATAAGTCATAATATGATTAGATGGATCTTCTCCTGACTTACCTTCAAACTTTGGAATATCACTGGGCAACTTATTAGGCATCAATGACCAATACAGAAGATAAAAGATCGGATCATTCATAAGGCACGATAAATTAGGTAAATCTAAAGCTGCTATGAACTGAAACCAACAGCTAGGGTCTTGATAACCTTGTGTGATCAAACCAGTTCCAGGAGGAGGATATCCAGGATATCCTGGAATTGGATTTTCATTGGGAATCATGAAACCTCCTAGATAACCACAATTAACCAGACCATACTGTGGTTGTTGAGGTGCTTGATAATTATACCCAGGATACGGCTAATACTGATATGTTGGATTTTGTGTAGCATGTCCAAATTGATACTGCCCTTGGTATGGTTGATAAGTAAATTGTGGTTGACTAGTAAGAACCGTACTTGTACTAGATTGTCCTGTAGGCATCTGGGTCATAGTATGAATTGTAGGTCCTGACTATGGCATAAATACTTGAGGAATTTGCACTCATACAGGGATAGTAGAAACAAGAGCTGTAGATACTCCAGAGATAGGTGTGATAGGTTGAACAGAAGTTGCAAAAGTAGCAGAAGTTTGAGGCGGAGTTCTAGGTGTACTAGGCCTAGGCTACTGAACAGAACCAGGTGCAGAGACTTGAATGGTAGGCTGGACAGGTTGCTAGGCTGGACTAGAACCTATGGGTTGTATAGGTTGATTAGGTAACTGCACATTGGGTTGTAAAGTATGTTGAATTTGATATGGATCCCACACCATATTAATTCTGGGGTATTGACCCATAGAAGGTTGTGCATATGAAGGACCATAACCAGGTTGAACATAAGTTGATAATTAACTGGAAAATTTCCAGCTCCTTGTAATAATGGTTGACCTGAAGGAGGTTGAAAACCTTGAGCTAGGTATTGACCCTGAGGTTGATATTGACTCTGAGGCATGTATGGAATCTGGGTTTCATATTGACCCTAAGGTATGTATTGTCCTTGGGGTTGATATTGACCCTGAGTTATGTACTGTCCTTGGGGTTGATATTGACCTTGAGGTATGTATTGTCCTTGAGGTTGATATTTACCTTGAGGTATGTATTGTCCTTGGGGTTGATATTGACCTTGAGGTATGTACTGTCCTTGAGGTTGCTCCCCAGGTAGGAAATATTGTCCTACAATTTGACCTCCAGGTGGTAAAAAATTACCCTGAGGTTGCCCTCCGGGCAGTAATTGACTACCTTGAGGCTACCCCCCAGGTGGTAACTGACTTACTTGAGGTTGAGGATTTCGAATATTTCCAGACATCATAAAAATATGTTATGTGTTCAACGTGCCAGTGTTTGTTTCATTCTTACCAGATGATAACGTTTGTTCAATTGGTTGAGGAGCTGCTCCTGAGAAGGTATCCGAGAGAGACTGGTATCCCAAAGGAACAAATGAACCACCATATAAAAATGTTTTTGGAGATTCAAAAAACATAGATGACTCACCCGACATGGCTAATGAAGGTTGATAACCTCTCGGTGTAGGGTAAAAAGGAATTCGGGGTGGTGAATAAGTAAGGCATGCGTTTTGTAAAAAATCTGTCAATGATAAATACCAAGCGTCAATTCTAAAAGGACTGTAGAATATTTATTCACGCTCTCTAAGATTTAAATTTTCTTGGGTTTCGGGAAGAACTACGTCTTCGTCTGGACCAACAAGTTCTTCAATACATATGAGATTAGAAGGAAGATTTTCAGTAATGTGATGTCTTACTCTAGGTGAATCAGGATCACTAGAAGTCAGAGTAACAAATCCTGAAGATGATTCTAACACAGCAGGTTCAGTTTCTGGCTCAAAATTTTTAGGTTCTTCAGCTAATTCAATGGTTTCAGAAGCAACGTAAGTAACTTCAAAAATTGAAATTGGCTCTTGAATATATTCTGTTGTTTATGATTGATTTATTTCATGATAATCAGGATGAGTAATTATGGATGATTCTCCTGGTACCGTTGATCTAAATCTGCTGGTACTATGTGGTACCAAAGCTCTCAGTCCTTCAAGTTGGCTTGGTGTATACTTAGGGGTTTTCCCCTGAAGTGTACGCGATTTTCTTGGTAATTCAGCCACGATTAAAAATTATTAATCACACGTAATCAAAGAAAATTTCTATCAAAAGTCCTAAAGTCACTAAGGATACAATCAAATTATCAAACACTTATGAAATCTAGGAGATCAAACCACACACAAATAGTATATTCCCACACTAAAACCACTAGTTGGTGATGAAATCCAACATCGTAGTATTTTAATTTAGAAATGGCGGTTGGAACAGTTACCCTGACAAACTTCTTAATGAAACAGACCGGTGCAAGTTTCTCCACTTAAACCATCTCGAGTGAAGATAACCCTCTGGAGATTCCAAGTGAGTCTAGTCGACATCTGCTCCAGGTACAGTGGGATCTTTCCTCCACTATCACCTTAGGAAAAAATCTTAAATTTTATGGCCACTAAGGTCACCAATAAGAAAAAATATACCTAGGGGAACAGTCTATGACCCAATATACGCGCAAGGTCAGAGTAACAAAGCTCAATCCCCTTAAAGGATCCTTGACATAATCCAAGGCATACCGACAAGTAACCCCAGGCTCCTCAACAATGGTCAATCCGAGGTTTACCATTTTTAATATGCGCACATCTTCTATCGTTCCCAATGAGATAGAATTGATCACCTCACTAGTTTGGATATGATCTCATGCTTGACTCCTTTAGGAGGAGCTTCCCAGAGCATACAAGCTACTATTTGATTTTTCCTACCGCAAGATTGACTACTTTTTTTTTTAATTGTCTCAGAGAGTTAATTACTCCCTACTCCAAGACACTAGCCTAAGCTATGTTGGTGAAAAGAGTCCTAGAAATATAAAAATTACTAGATTGATTTTAATTTAAGCGTTTCTTTTAATAGGTTGTTTCTTAGGAAAATATGTGTGAAAGTGAAACTTTGACGATATGTAGTGACCCGACTCAAAACACACTAAAAATGCATCTATTATGAGAAAAAATTCATTTCCTTTCAATTAATTCTATCTAAAAGAAAGATTTGAGAAATGCAATCTTCTAAAACAATTATTTCCTTCAAAACAAGAACATATGAAAAGAAATCTTATCTCATGATAACTCAGAATGATCAATTGCTCAGAGAGAAATCCATTTATTCTTCAAGAGAAAAACTACAATCAAACATTCTCCAAAAGAAAACTACAATTGCTAGAAATAACACTCAAAACTAAAAACACTAATTTCGAGATCTAAAAATTCTAAGAATTAAATCTGAAATCAAAACTTTAAATATTTTGAGGATGTTTTGCTTATTTTGTAATCTAACTAAGAAATTCTTTGTTGAAATGAGCAAAAACTCAAAAACATCCAATTATGGTTTTTTAAGTGAAATTCAAAACTTAATGAAATTTTTTTTTAAAGATTTGGAAATGAGAAAATGGGATCTAATTCTCATAAAACAGTTTATGCTATGAAGTCATAGACTCAACAAGAAAACAATGAAATACCAGTGATCTAAGGTATACAGAGGTTTCTAATCTTTGAGTGACATAAAGACAAAGCAAAAATCACTTATAACATGCAGATCTTGTAGAAAATCATTCAAAACTTAAAAATGTTGAAAGAAACTTTCTAAAAAAGATTTCTAATAGAACATACAAGTCTGGGTATATACTGAGAATCTTACAAACCAATCCTGGAAAAGAGAATTTTAAGTTTTTCAAAAAATTTCTCATAGTTCGCAAGTTTTAGTGTAAATAGGTGCGATGCCGCACTATGTATACAGAAAAACAGCGGAGATGACCGCACTATGCCTAAAGACAAAGTGCGAAGACCAGAAAACTTAAAGAAAAATAAAAAATTATAAAGCACTTTTTCAGGGATTCTACAGGAATAAATTACCCAAGCCAATATCAATCAATCAAAATCAGAAAAATAATTTCACAAGTCAAAAAATAAAAGAAAACAAAGTTCAAGATCCATTCCCCAGTGGAGTCACCATTTTGTTGGATGGATAAATCATTCTTGCGGACAATACATATCTCCCTAGTATCTTACGATAACTAGCAACAAGCAGACAGATGTAAACTACTTTCTCTAGATTATATTTGATCTAGAATTATCTATAATGAAGGATTTAGAACTTACCTGTAGTCCAGCGCTGATCGTAGTCTTCTTTCCTATCGCTTTGAATACGTCTCCTTTCGGGATCTGCAATAAAAAACATGAAAGAATTAGAAGCACCTGCATAATATAGATTAATTCACAAACCATAAATCTATCTTGATGATCAAGGAATTCAAGAAATAAGCCATTTAAATAAAAAACTCATTGAGAAAACAGGATCCATTTGTATTATCTTTGATGAAAGAAGGAGCCTTACAACCGTGTTCACCTTGATGTCATACAAGTCCTTCCGGGGTCTGGAACAAGTGTTTTCTCTACTTTGAAAAACCTTTTCACTCTCTCTACTAACATACACATGAGTGTGTAATCATTCCCATATGATAATCAGTTAAGAGAGTTTGAGTTTCTCCAGCAATTCTCCTCAAAAAATCTCAAAGCCTAACTCCCCTTGAGGCTGAACTATGGCTTCAATTTATGGCAAAAGAGAAGAGGTTGCAGCTCCAAATAAGAGGGGATAGAATCCTCTTTCAAAGGGATTAAGTTCCACATACCAAGGGGTAGGCTCCTTTAATGGAGGGATGAATGTACACAAAAGGAGCGAACTTTCCACCGAATAATTGCTTCTAGAAGCTTCCAGATTCAACCAGCTGGGCTTCTAAATTCTACTTCTGCCTTCACTTTACCTTTTACAGGGAACCGCACCTTAAATGAAGAAAAAGTGTGGCCAGTTCCACATGTTCTAAAAGAAGCATATGCGGCACCACAGGTAATACTAAGAGAAAGTGAGGTACAAGTATTTTATGAATTTTATAAGCTTTTCTCTCAATTTCAAGGCTTGGTTTTAGGAACTTAATATTTTTAGACTTCTAAGGGGGTAATATATGAGTAATGATGAACCCATACAGACAATAAAATTTCATGGTGACAATTTTAGTGTAACATGCACCAAGAAATTCTTGCAGCAAATTCGAATTGTTCCACCAACACAACTCATCACTGCTTCAATATTGCAATATTCAGTGATTAACACTGATCTGATACCATTTATAAATTTATACAATATGGATGTATATTATCGGACTCCCCTAATCTAAGAATTAAATCCACTGTTAAATACAAAATCCTTCTACTCAATTCTTTGCGGAAATTAAATCGCCAATTGCAAAACATATGAAGAAAAATAAATCGCACATAACAATATGTTTTACCGGGAAAGCTTAAAGCTAAATACCCAAACTATCATATATTATGTATATCATGGAATCATGAAACAATCTCATACAAAGCTCAGCTCATATAACTCTCTGTACAATCTACAATCGTCTCACACTGTCATACAAAAATTGATACACACATGCACCAATTTGCTGCCTCCTGACAGCCTGCCTCCACTGTACAATCCCTGCTGAAGAAGATCCCTAAATGAATTAGATCTTTCCTTTCTTTGACTGTGCAATCCTCATTGGAAACTCTAGTGTGTGTGTATATGCATTGAATGCATCACTATAGTCACCACTGATAGTCAAACACACCCTTTCACCTATATCTCCACTGGGTCACCACTGGATCTGACATGCAAGTAGTTAACTGTTGTATTTATTTAGTTGCAAGTAAGACACTACTTGTTAATTAATTAAATAATTAATTCACTCATCTTTCACTAGTGTATATTTAGTTACAACTAGTGCAACTGAATTTAACTCACTTAATTGAGTTAAACTAAATAACAACTCCCATAACTACTCTTCCAACTCTGTTACAACTGTGTCACGCTCAGTTACAATGAAGTCCATCATGCATGAGTCACCAACCAACCTTGCAACTTGTAATTCCTTCATCTAATTGGTTTTCCACATCAATTAACTGAAATCAAGTGCTCTAAGAGAATAAGTTATTATTTTTGTCTGATTATCATTAAGGGCTAATAATAATCGACATGCATTCTATTTTTAGATATGTGATCTATAAATAGACTTCGCCCATGTTATAAAATCAAAAACTCATCTAAAGATAGAATTTTCTCAACTATCTAGAATTATCATCCTGTTAATTTTAGAATATGCTCACCATTCTAAAAATAGACATACACCTAAAAATAGCCCGCGGGCCCCACCTAGTGAGGTGCTCAATTTTCACTAGGATCATCATCTTGTTGAATCTCAACAGATTTGATGTCACCAACTCCAACATCATCCCAGCCTCATCAAAATGAACATCTCTCCATCAACATATCACTCAAATCAAACACTAAATTGAGAATCCAACAACATTTCTCTACCCAATTTCTTCCTCCTCAAGCACTAGGATCTGTTCTCAATTTATAGATTAGCTGAAGGTAGTTTCACAATCAATGAATTTCTAATAATAGGCAGACATGATCCCAAGCTTAGAGGTGTTGAATGGACACATGGATTTGAAGTTTGATACATATGCACACTTCTAGAAGGCACTGGCCATGTGGATATTCCGGAACAATGATAATTTTGCTCCCAATTGACCAATGCACCCTTGAGTGTTAGGAAGTGCTTTGCAGAGCACCCTTGAATGGAGGTAACTACATATGTAAATTATTTAGTCCCTTGAGAGACTGCATTAGTGAGCTCATAGGTGATATAATATGTACTTCACATCTTGGAAACCTTGCAATGAAAGCCATGGATGATTTGTTCTTGTTCTTTGTCTTAGGGCATGTAGTAATTGAAATGATAGGGGATGATAGACCCTATTCATTGGTTCTGGGGATGATTTCCAGTTTAACCAAGTCATTGGGAATGGTGCCCAAATTGACCTATAACAATTTCCCCCTCAAGCATGAAGTCAGAATAATAACAACAATATTTTTTGAATGAGATGCTTTACACTGTGATGGGCTGGAGCTGAATTAGAGTGGCGACCTGCATTAATATTACAATTCATTACATCATGATATATCCTCTTGATCACGAATTTTTGAGGGAAGGCATTCCCATTCTCAACACTTAAGCTATCTAATAACATGTACATAGTGCAAAAAGTCATTTACATTGCGATGTTTCCCAATACAGACATGCCTATAGATATAGGCCTATGTTCGGAAGACGATATGTATGTAAGGTCACCATATATATGATGTGTACAACAATCCTGAAATCGGATGGCTGAAAATAGATCTGGGGTCTTCTTATCTTGTTCACTTGATCGTTCGGGTACAAGTCTAGCCATGCGAATATATGATTTGTAGTCGAACATGGTAAGACATCATTTGATTACCAGCCAATGATGTGAGATGTTAACAAATGCAAGAGAACCACCTTTAATGTTAATGGCCCTCAAGGTACTGCAGTACATTTCGTAAGTCGTGAATACATGATTTGATGTCGAACGGCAAAAAAAATATTTTGGTCAAAAGTCCGGAAGCAAGGATCTTGTTGATGTTGTAACAAGCCTCATGGTATTGGAAGATGATGTTTCTAAGTAAATTTCCTGGATGAGGATTTGACGTCGACAAGAAGTCATTTTATTGTGAAATGGGAGTTAGTGATTTTAGAGACAAAGTATGACTTGATATAGCAATGTTCAGGGATGAATTTCATGAGAATGAAGGTTTATGAGTATTTCAGAAGGATGAGTATTCACTAGATAACTTCTCTTGAACATATCGATGACACTGAGATGAGTTGGCAGCATTGACCCAAAACCGAACTGAAGGTATGATGAACCATAGGTATGAATGAACTGTCAAGAATACTACCCAACCCAAACAGTCATAGTCATGGAGTGAAGTGTCATGTTCAAGAGTGACCTACTATTGTAAAATGTTCTGTTCACTTTCCCAAATTTTCCTTGGTCATTTGTCAACCAGTATCTCTTTATTTTTTAACAAGCTTAAGGAGGATAACATATGCTTGATCTATAATTCAACCCTTTAGGAAAATAATGTATCGCTATTTAATAATTTAACGAGTCTAGCGATGAATGAAACTTGATTCTTTCCATGATCGACAAGCCCGTCGCTATTTTATGTTTTAATGAGCCTAATGACAGTGATAGCCCAATTTTTTTTCATATTTAGAGAGTTTGAAAAAGAGGAAAAAAGAGAACTCCATAAGTAATTTTTCGTAAAGTTTTCGCTTAGATCCGTAAAAGTGTAAAATAATTTCTAAGAGAACCTCCTATCCATGTTCAACCAAGGCATTCCTCTTTCTTAAATAATCTATCTCAGTCTGGAAAATGGTTAAAATTATAGTGAGTAGATATCAATTCATTTACTTTTACAACCTCGAAAAGACAAGTGCTCAGCAATATTTTCACATTATCAAAGTCTAAAAAGAGCTAAAAGAAGACTCCAAGGGTTCCTTTTTTGCTGTTATCGAAGCTTGAAAAAGAGATAAAAGTGCGCTTCAAGTCCCTTTTCATTTTTATCAAAGCTCGAAAAATAAAGATAAAAGTATGCTTTATGGTTAAATCATTCTTGAAATAAATCTGCACAACTAATCTGCTCATCAGTTGTAAAACCTATTCAAAACAACATCAAATGGATTAAAAATACCCATTTCATGATTAAAATAGAATAAAACCATAGTCACAGCAATAAATATGATTTGCAAATAATCAAATGACTAATAAAAATAGTTTTACTATTCATTTTTACCATTTGAAAGTTACCATTTGCATCTTGGGGTTCTAAACTTGTTTTTTCCCCCAAACTTCAGCCATTGATTGCAGTCGATTAAGTGGACAGTTTTCATCGTCGTTTGATACAGGTTGGTTCCATAAACCCTCTCTTTCCTTCAGTAGTCAATTCATTTCCTTTCATTTCAATTTTTTAGGGATTTGGGCCCCTTAAGGTAAATTATTTTTCCAAAAGGGGAAATGCACCCTTGAGCATCGAAAACTACATTGTGGAGCACCTAAATTGAAGCCTAGGTGCATATGTAATGCATTGTCCCTTGTTCAAGAATGAGTTGGGGGTAATTCACATTTTTTATTCTTGCATTGTACCCAAAATTTGTCTAAATTTTTGCATTAAAAGGAGTCTAATGAGTCCTATGGTTATGTTTCAGGATTTCATCGAACTAGAATGACTATTACTTGGAGAGAAAGAGAGCATGAAGAAAAAAATATGATTTCCCTAAATGATCCAGGTACAATAATAGCCCTAAGATATTGTGGGTTATTAAAGTACTTATGCTTGTCAGGGATGAGGCAACAAATAGAACTCTTGGAGTTCCTAGTTCGAGCATGGGATCCGGCTATTGAGGCATTTCACATTAGGAGCAAAGTGGTTCTTATTACAGTGGAGGATTTATACTTTCTTATAGGCTTATTGAGGAGAGGCTTTCCTATTTATCTCTCAGTGTCTATTCTCGGAGGAGAGACAGTGAGAGATTATGTTTTTCAATATTACTATCCAGGGGCAAAGCCAAGAAAGGATGGGAAAATAAACATCCATGACGTTCATGATTTTCCTTTGAGAACCATTCTTTTCACGATTGCAAAGCTTTCCAACATTGTTACACTACATTTAGCGAATACATCATATATTAATTATGCGCTAAAGTGCATGGAGCTAACAGTCTTCAAATGGTCTGATGCTGTATTTTCTCATATAAAAGAACAACTAAACAAGGCAAAGGAAGGAAGGAAGAAAAAATTTAGTTATGGTTCGATCCTCATTTCATTTTCCTTAGAGTAGATTCCACTTATGCAGCCTCAACATGTGACATTAGGTGTGTCTAATCCTAGAGATCCAAGGAGGCAGAGATGGGTAGAACTAATGGCTAGGCACGCAGACCAATCGTCCATTGTTTTATTGACTGCATTCTTCGCCTGGTTCAGGCGATAGGTTATCACCATTGATGAGTATGCATATGCAAGCATCGATTTCTGAGGAGATCCAGACTTAGCTTTACTAGAAGGCACTCAGTGGGGTGAAATAGGTAAGAATGTTTTGACCATGTTTTTTATTTTTCTAAGTTTTATACAATGTTTTTGTATTTTGATGTTTTCCCAAGACTAAACTAAAGTTTTAATGTAATTCATATGTTGGTCGAGTTCAACTGGTGGAGGTACCAAAGCATGGAGTAGATGAGCCAGCAGAGAGGGTTGTCGGGAGAGCAGTCCTTCAGGATTTAGACATGGTTGAGACTCTGTCTAAGCTTAGGCAACACATAAATGGATTGACCTTCAGAATTTCGTATTGCCGGATCGAAGAGTTACCCATGTGATTGCAACGCCACACTATAGGTGTTGCTAACTACTAGATGTGGTTACTACGTAGGATATCTAGATCTATAGCATGTTACCATGAGCATCACTAGTTTACTTTTGACATGTTGCATACATTTTGAGGTCAAATGACCAATGTGTCTTGGGAATTTTTTTTTGTAAAAACCTATAACTATCTATCTATTTGATTTCAGTGTTTTCCTATGTATATTGCACAATCCTGTTCAATTATGTGAATGTATCTTTACATGTGTTGAAAATGTCTGTCTAAAACATGATTAGCTAAAGAATCAGTCAATGTGTGCAAGTTTCTGGAAATGTGTTGATATTGAATAAAATCAAGGTGTCTTTCCAAAATTCAAACTCTTAGGAAAAAACGATGTAGTGTTGGATTTCTAACAGTATAAACACTATCAAGTTGTAATACCACAAGTTGTGAGCCTAACCTTATAATGATGCGGTTAATACCAAATGACATGGCATCAAAGAGAATTTTGATCAACGCGCTATACTAAGAGATATTTTTTGTTGAACTATTGATACAAATCCCTTGAAAACTCACTAACTCATCGTTTGGAGTGAAAATGGCCAATGCTACAAAGGATAGGTTATGCGTACTACGACTAGTGCCATTAGCATATCCAAAAAATGGTTCCAAAGATTTAGACATCTGCGATGAAATGTAAAGTGGATTACTAATGTCAAGAAAACTATAAAAAATAAACTAAGATAGTGAATGCAAATCAACAACATATATATACAATATAATACAAAAAATTAATAGGCTCATGATTAAGCATAGTAACGTTTCAGATACAAACCATTTCAGGGTTACGCCAATAGAATTCCATCGTAATCCACCAACTTTTAGGCACCCTTAGCAAGAACTTTTTTGACAATATAGGGTCCATGCCATAATGGCTCATATTTCCCTATACCTATTACATCAGCTTCTTGATCATAAATAAGGGCCAAGTCGCCCTCTGATAAAATGCGAGGCTAGACATTTTGTCGTATTGCGCCTTTATACGTCTCTTATGCACTTCATTGTCCAGTTGGGCTTCACAATGCATTTCATCTAGATGGATGAGGTTAAAAAGACACTTCTTCTTCTGAGGTGTTAGGTAACAAGTTGATTGTGAGATTCAATGATGGTATTTCATATTGGATTGGCAAGATAGCTTCCAGACCATACACCAATTGAAAGGAAGTAAATCCGGTTGCATTTCTCACTGAGGTTTAGTATGCCCACAAGGCTGAGTATAGGATAAAATTCCAGTTTCTTTTATGAACGCCTATCATTCGTTGAAGCATACGTTTAAGAATCTTGTTGATAGCTTCAATTTTTCCATTTGATTGTGGATAATAAGGTGTAAAATTATCATGTGACAATCCTAACTTGGTAGTCAATTCAGTCATCATGTGGTTGCGAAAATGCTTCCCATGATCTGTAACTATATCCTGTGGGACCACAAACCGTGCAATGACATGATTAAAGAAAAACAATGCAGATGTTTTTCCTATGTTGTTGAATGTAGGAATTGCTTCGGCCCATTTGGTAAAGTATTCTACTGCAAAAATAATATAACCATGCCCCCCGGACGAACGAAGGTTACAGGTCATGAAGTTAATACCCCATTTCGAAAATGGTCCCACATAGACAACATGATGCATTGGCGCTGGTGGTTTGCGGATTTTACAATCAAATATCTGGCATGCATAACAACTTTTGACCGCGAGGATGCAGTCGAGAGATATGGTAGGCCAAAATTAACCAACGCAGAGTATCTTTTGAGCAGTAGCGTATCTATACAAGTGTACACCACAAGCCCCAACATGAAAATCATTTAAAACCTTTTCGGCCTCCTAATGAGTGAGGCACCTTCTTAAAATTGGATTGACACCACAACGATAAAGTGTATCACCGATGATTAGATAATATTTGGCTTGGTATCGAATACGTCACCAATTAGAGAAAGATGTATCATCCTGAAAAGTATGGGTCTGGAGATAAATGATAAATCCCCATACCAACGATCAGATGATCCGATCAGAAGTAGAGACTCGTCAAGAATACATGGTTCCGACATAGTAGTAGTACTATCAAACAGAAGGTCACAGAGAAGCTCAGCCAAAACTAAATACTTCTTTAACTTGGATTTGATGAATTCCAAATCAAATTCCTACAAAATGAAAATCCATTTTGAATAATTGCCCCCCAAAAATTGACGTGATAAGATATAAGTCATGGGGTTGCAATCCAAAATGAAAATGGTCTTCTGGAACAGGATATAGTAGCGAAATATTTGGACAGCTTGAACAACTACCAAGGCAAGATTTTCTATGTACAAATATTTCACTTCCACATCATTGAGATTATGACTCAAATAATAGATCGGATGTTCTATTCCATTTTCTACTTGTACCAATACCATAGCAATGGTCGTATCAACCGCGACGTTATATAAGAAATAATCACTCTGATAATTGGGGGGATACATTAATGACGCCCGGACAAGAGTATCCTTGAGAGCATCAAAACAAGCTTGCACAACTTGGTCCCAATGGAAGGGAATCCCCTTTTTCAAGAGTCGAGTAAATCCTTTAGCCATTTCAGAATAGTTGGGTATGAACCTCCTTAGGAAGTTAGCCTTTCCTCAAATTTTCTATATCTGAAGTAAATTTGATGGCGCAGGCAAATCAAGAATGGCCTGGATCTTCAATGGGTCGATTTGAATTCCTTCTTTTGAGACAAAAAATCCAAGAAAATGACCAGAACCAACACAAAACACACATTTATGTGGATTGAGGCGTATTTTGTAGTGTCGGTAGCGTAAAAATATGGCTCTCAAATGCATTGGGTGATCAGTCTGATTTCGTGAATGCTCGGGTAAATCATCTAGATAGGGTTGAACAATGTGCTTGATGTCATTGAAAGCATAATACATTTATCTATGAAAAGTGGCACCGGTGTTCTTTAAACCAAACGGTAGTTTCCGATAAGAGAATGTGCCCCAATGATAGATGAATGTTGTTTTATATTAATCCTCTGAGAAGATATTTATTTTATTGTAGCTGGAAAATCCATCCATGAACAAAATTTTTTCGCATCCAACACAATCGTCAATAATCTGGTCGATAAAGGGAGTAGGATAGTTGTCTTTTGGACAAGCAAGATTGACATCCAGATAATCGACTCACACTCTGATGGTTCCTTGTTTTTTCATGATAAGAATGATGTTGGAAACCCACTCAGTTAGTGGAACATGGTAAATGAAACCAACACACAAAAGTTTTTCAACTTTTTCTTTAATGGTAGTGGCATTCTTTGGATGAACAGGATGAAGGAGTTGATGTATCGGCTTAACATCAGGGTACATATTAATAGTGTGTTCAACAATACTAGTATCTATGTCTGGAATTTCCTCATAAGACAAAGCAGATACATCACGAAATTCATGAAAGAGAGAGTTATATGTTTCGAGTTCTGATGGAGAACAAGATACACTGACATGAATATTTTCTACAATGCCAAGTTTGGTCGAAATATTGGTAGAAATGGTTTCTTCAATATTTGACAAGTTTCGCTTGGAATCAATTGCATTAATAGGTAAAGGATTGAAAAAGAAATTTTTGATTGATGGGTGATATAGTTCACTAAGATTATTTTCTTCATAATCAGGAAGATGGGAACAATGATGAAAATCTTCCAATGGTTCTCCTTTTGACATCATGGTTTCAGAAATATTCTCATCTGTCAAGAAAGTTGAGGAAAAAATGATCAGATGGAGTACCAAAATCTAAGGAACAATCAACCCAAACAACCAGAAATGGTGATTTTTTATTCACCACCCAAGCCATATAGATTGATTGTTATGCCAGCTCAATAGGTTTGGGCGGTAGAAACTCATCCAACGTAACAATTTTAGAATCACCCGTACTATTCCTTAAGCCAGATGGAGTGGAAGAGATCATTTAGCAGGTCTCTATACTTGAAATTTTTGTTGACATCACAGGTGGCGGTAATCTAAAGGTTCCCATGAGAGTGGAATCCTTTAAGAGTCCTACACCAATGTTCTAAAGTGTGATTTGGGGTGCGTGAACGAATGGAACACTTCTAGTTACCTATGAAGAGGAGGAAAAGAAGGATACTTGATTGATGACTATGATGGCACCTTTATATGGAAATGAAATCATTCTAAAATATGTAGAAACAATTGCAGTCATAGCATATACCCATGTCCTTCCAAGTAGAATATTGTAGTCAAGGGATCTATCAACGACCTTAACATCAAAATTCACTATTTTCCCCCCTAGTTTAACATGCAGGTTATTAATAATACTGCAAGGCTTATATGTACATCTGTCAAAAGCCTTCAACGTCGTTGATGATTGAGATAGGCATGGTGAGCCAAGTGATTTCCAACAATTTAGAGACATAATGCACATATAGGCTGCCTAAAAAATAATAGTATGATGAACAAGGTGATTGAGAAAATTTACTTGTATGGAGAATGCCAATTCTTTTGTTAGTTGCGGCATGTATCATGTATGATTAAAGACTATAGGATTAGAATCAATCGGATCAATTCCACCAATAGTCAACAATAAAGCCTGTTTTTGGGAGGGACAATTTTGTAATACCTTAAGAGCTGACATAACTGAAGGGGATTGAGCCAAATCTTCAACTATATTATAATTTTGAGCAGCTCTTTCTCGAGGATTATATGTCAATTGATGAAAAACTCCCTTCGGTAGCTTTATTTTCAATTCAGGAATAGTAGTAGGTGGTACTGATTCCGTAGACGGATTCGTGGTCGAGGTAGTAGGTTGATCATTGGCCTAAATACCATAATATTTATTACGCTTTGACACCAAAATATATGTTGATGGCTTTGTGACATATAGCATAAGAACTTGGGAACTAGAAGCTGGATCTGTACCAACCAAATTTGTGTCTGAATTCGGAAACGAATCTATCAACATAACTAATGCATGTGAAGTCTTAACTATTTTTTAGACTTCAACACGGTGAGGAAAATCCAGAACAAAGTGTTCCTCATTAAGTATTATGCATGGATAATGAGGTTTCCTATTTCCAAACGATTGATTAGATGATGTTTCCTGTGAGTTAGAATTTTTCTTTCTCTTTGATTTCCCTTGTTTCTTACTTCGGAGTTGCTTGTCACTTTTTCCTTTGTCAAATGACACGGCATTAATTTCAGAAGAAGGTGCAGGATCATATGTAGTATTATGATGTGTGCTTGAAGTACCAATCATACCATCTGCGGCATGAGAGTACTTTGATGGAAGAGGAAAAATAAAATTATATCGTGGTGCATTATGAATTTTCTCATAGAGCGTGCCAAACTGAGTATAAATCAAGTCTAAATATTAGGCATGAGTGATGACCTTATCTTCAATGACAACGCCACCCTTAGCCACATCCTTAGTTTTAGATGGTAACAGGGACTTAATGAACCACTCAACAAGGAGTTGATAAAAAAAAAATGTCTTAACCATTCTATGACGATTATGCCACTCATGAATATGATAAGAAATGTGAGTAGCATTAGTCTGTTTAAAATTAGTCAAGATTTTCGTTCTGGTTTCATATCATATGGGTAACTAGAAGTGAGTCAAAAAGACAGTAGCTAGGGTATTGAAATTATCAAAATAAGCTCTAGGTAACTCAATGTACTATTTTGCAATCAAACTAGTGAGTGTATGCTGGAAAAGACGTAGTCAAACAGAGTCATCATTCAGGGAGTTTGATGAACACCAAAAATGATAAGTCATAACATGAGTCGATGGGTCTTCCCAGGGTTTCCATTGAACTTAGGAATATCTGAGGGTAATTTATGAGGTATCACCGTCCACCAAGGAGCATAGTTGATTAGATAATTGGTGAGTCGATTTAAATCTGGTAACTTTAAAGTTGCAAAAAAGGGCAACTGTCGATTAAGGTCAGGTTGAGCATAGCCAAGGTATGATGGAATTTCTTGGGAAATAGGCCTTTGAGCACCAACATAAGGAATCTTTTGCTGGTAACCTAGTTAGGGGTTGTTTTGATAAGAAAACACTTGAGGATTATGTTGACCAAAACCTGGGTACGATACTTGTTGAAATGAAGGTTGAAGCATTTGTGCCGAGGCTGCCAAGGGGTCTGTCCACCAATGTTATAACCCAAATTAGGATAAATTGGATTTGGTTGAGGATAAGTATAACATGGTTATGGTTGTGACATCCCATAATATGGTAATCCATCTTGTGAATAAATGATTCTGGGTACAGGTTGTTGTTGTAAATTAGCCGAAGGATTTGGCGTTTGAAGGCTGAATACTTGAGGGTATTGAGTTGAAGGACTTGCCTGAAATAGTTGTTGTACAAAATTTTGAGTCTGTAACAGGGGTAAATATGTATTAACAAGTGGAATTGATGTGGGTGCAACTAGTTGAACCGGTTGATACGAGTGTATAATCATTTGTGGTTGGATAGGCAGAGTGGGCTGCCATTGACAAACATTCATTTCAACATTAGGTTGACCAAAAAATGATGGAGTACTGTCAAAGTGGGTGACCATAGGTTACCCCCTACATGTGGAGTAAAATAAGACAGAAAATATTGTTCTCCAAATGTAGGGAGTCCAGTTGAGATTGAACTGGATGGAATAGACCCAGATGGACCAGCTTGATATTTCCTTGATGATGGATATAAAGTATCAAGTCATTCAGTAATCACTATAGGTTTACTAGTTAGAGTACTAGACGATGACATTGGTGAATTCCATGGGTTTGAAGATGTACCAGAGAAAATTCCAGATAAATATTTATAACCTGATGGGACCATAGGCCCACCATGTAAATATGACTCTCGTGAAGTTGTGAACATCAACGAGGTAGCGAGATCAGGTGTTGACGCATTTGGAACAGATGGTCCAACCGAAGATGTCGGTTCAGGCATGGTTACTTGACAAAATCTATACCCTTTTGAATCGACGGGAATTTGAAAAGGAACAGGATCAACAAAAGCAGAGGATGGTGATTGAGGAAAATACTTGTACAGGTAAATATCCTCCCCAAAATGGGTTGGAGTTAAAGGTTTTTCGTCTTGTGGGAATTCTTCAATCGAAATTAAACCAAGCGGAAGGATTTCGTCGTCAGGCCCAAAGTAAATTTCAGGAGGTTGACTGCGTGATATGGGAGACTCAATGGCTAAAATAGATGGTGGGAAAACCGATACCAGAACAACTTCTGGTCGTTCGACTTCAGGATGGAGATGTTCTGGTAAAAAAGATACAAGATCTGGATCAACTTACAGTTGAACAACGTTGGGTTCAAGAGGTATGGTCTCACTGATTGGATGGATCGTGACCATGGGTAGTTGTGAGGACTCCATCTCGAAAATAATAGACGAAACAGGATTTTTAGAAACAACTTGTGCCGACTCTAGTATATGGGAAGATGATGCTTCAGCAGAGGTACTCATGGTATTAGTTTCGGTATAGCGATGTCGCCTTCACCAACCAGAAGTGGTTTCCGGTGGTAAAGGTGGTTTCAATGCAAGTCTACGCGAACGACGGGGAAATGGATTTTATTCTTACACGATGACTGATTTATTTTATGACCAAAAAAAAATAAAAAAAAATAAAAGGGTAATGCTAGGCAAAAGGTTTACCAAGAAACTATGAACTACAGAATACCTCCTGGTGAGCCAAGAAGTATGGGCAGGAAATCTACCCGAATACTGTGTTCGGTGTATCACAATTTACAAGGCAGCCGACTCAGATCACTATGGATGGATAGCACCCTAAATTTTTCCTCCCAAATATACCCAAAGGTACGTGGAGGCCCAAGTCCATATTAGCGCTGTCTAATGCAAAACCGCACAATGAGAGCACCCGTTTATACTTTTCATACTATAACACCGCCCGATATACCCAAAGGTACATGGACAAGCTACGATATACTTACGTACATGGAGTGAGGTATCACACTCGGAATGTATCACAGAAAATTAACAACAGCTGCTATGTTTTACGATGCCGGAACACGTCACTAGCCTAGACCTTCTAAATGTTATTGTTATGGTTCCAATGCTTTTTTAGGTAAATTAATGTAAATTTTAAGTTGATCTTATTTATCAATTTTCCTTTCAAGGTTCACCGTGATTAAGTGATGGAAATGCCTAAAATGAAAACTAAAATGATAATAAAAATTTTCAATTTTAGTTTCTTCAATGAAAATCCTAGCTACTAAAGGGAAAGAGCAATCAGTTTTGAGAGCAAACAATAAGAGAACAAACTAATATGTAGCTTTCCTAATTTTTTCCTGCAAAACTAATTTGAAAATGAAACTGAGTTACTTAGTTCTAATACAGAGATAGAATGTAGGGGAATTTAATAGATATGTCACCTTTAAAGAAAGGATGAGATCCAGAGGCTACCTGGCCCTTTACAGACTCTGTTTATAGAACTTTATAGAGATTAACACTCAGGTTCTTAAAATGCGGAATTTACCATGATCTTTCCTAGTTCTTGTACAAAATGTGAATGGAATTATTACTGAACAGTTATTATATGCATTAACTGTTTAGACATGAAATAATCTATGTATGTTTAGATTTAACAATTTCATATCAATCACATAAGCAATACCATAAGACAAGAAGTTTGTGATAGAGTTCGCCCCTCCTGGACTACGTCTCCGGGTCTACCTCAGAAATGTGCATCCATTGTATTCTTTAAGCCAAGAGAAATACTACAAATAAGTATCAGTCAAGAAGCACGACTGATGCTTTCAGATATGAACTATCTCTTGAATAGGCTAACTGATACAAATTCTTTTATTTCAACGATTAAGAAAAGACGTGGATGATTTGCACATTAAAAAAAAGAGGAACTGAATCTTTATGGACCTTTGACTGGATGGTGGCTAAAAGAGTTTTAGAAATTCGAAGTTGATCTCGTCAATCATCAACGTACTTCAATATTGACTTTATGCAAGTAGGATGGCCTTTGCTCCTTCAATAAACCTGCAACAAGAAACTCTCCACCAATCATATCTTATACCTTCTTAAGAGTGCCTACTTCTTCTTGTAGTAGGGAAAACTCTCCTCAACACTCCTCCTTTTACAAAGAACTTTCTTCTCTTGAGGTCTCTCCTCCCTTTTACAAAGAAACATACTTTCATTTTTTATAAGGGGAGTTCATAATTTCATGGCTTCACCGATCTGCCTCAAATCTCAAATAACCAAAATTAACATTTGGTTGAGATAATTTGTTGATGAGGTCTGTGAATTCGAATTCATACATGAACCTATGGATAAGTTGCATTACCATAGCGCTGAAATAAATACAAATACCCACTTTTAAACTTTGGATATAATTTATCCCTGATGGCTAACTAACCAGACAGAAGATCTGACATTCCACATGTGAACAGGTGGACATCCCTACTATTGCGGTCTTCTTCCCGACAGTTTTGGAAAACTCTATGTTTTTATTTAATTTACAAATCCATTTTAAACTTTATGAGAGGCCTTAACCCTGACGCTTAGCCTCACCGAGCAGAAATGATAAACGTTGTGTGTGATCAGACGGGCGGGTTCAATGTAATAGCTAACAATCTTACTTATCTGTTGTTGTTCCGATGCATTTTATCACATGACATGGCAACTATCAACTTTGACATTTCCCTGCTACGGTCTTCATACTTGTCAACATAAATTTTAGACTGCAGTTGCATTTGTTCACACATATTCTCCTCACGCGGTGAATGCTATGGTTACTGTAAACAAATATCACATGTTAGAAACTCTGACATGTTTCATTACCCATGCCTATTGTGGTCTTTATAACTTTGGTCATATGGTAACACAAAACTCCGACGTGGTTTAGAGTTAACATTGAGGGTTTTTATTTGGGTTTTATACAAAAACATAACCCGAACCATTTGCACTATGGTTGTATTACCATATCACCAGAACCTTGCCATAGGTTTATAAAACCCATCTTTCGAACCTTTTAATAAGATTTTTGACTATGGATTTAAACTCGACTTCCGAACCTTGAAAAAAAGTTTTATGGCTTGAATATTTCGCTAGGAATTTTGGACTTTGATTGACATTTAGTCCTAGGAATAGACTTAAACTTAGTCCTTTTCACCTTAGGATAATTTTTATCCAATAAGGTTTACAAAGCTGACTACAAATATTTTCAACCTTTACAATTAAGACTTAGGACAAGTTTTATTACATAAGTTTTTGACAAAATTGTTTTTTTTGTCGCAGGTTGACTTGAAGATGTCTTGATTGGCACTTTTGAAACATATTTGTAGGTGTAGAAACTGAAGTCGATGTCAATCGATGTCGAATATTTGAACTTACAAATTGATGACCATCTTGATCAATACCTGAATTATTACATAATCGACAATTACTAAATTCCAAATGACTATCTTGGTCGTTTGAGTAATTTCAATACAATTTTAATAATATAAAATTGGATCACTCCTCCCAACTAAAAGAACTTTTGATTCTCCAAAATTTTTATTACAATACTTTTGAAAACAAATTCAACTCTAGAACCTAGTTACATCTTTTCTAGATCTGGATAATCTTTACAAAATCATTTAAACATAAAGCATAAAAGCTGCCCAATTCCATTCAGCATTGGATTGTTCTCTAGCAGGTGACTTGGATACTTACTGGGTTGCTGGTGTCGATGCTGTTTCACTTGGGAGTATTGGACAATTTTCTTTGACATGCCCTAACAATTTGCAGTTTTGACAAGCTTTCTCCCTCTTGATGAGTTTCCGGGTTAACTAACGATTGAAATATTTGATAGGAATCTTTTCTTTCATAGGTGTATCATTCTCTGAAGGCTGAATTTTTGTCGCTCCAATTTGTTTGCCGTAAGCCTTTTTCTTCCAACATTGTTCCACACAATGCCAAGGAATCTTGCAAAAATTACATGGATAGATCCTCTTGACTGTTTCAATTATCCAATTTTGATAACAGAAATCACTATCAGAATTATTACTATTACAGGACTAAATTTTCTTACCTTTCTTCTCCTGGAGCTTCTCTGGTAAAAGTTTTGGATGTTTTGACCAACATCGGTCAGAGATGTGACCAAGATTCCCACAATAGTCACATTTTATCACATCACATCCTAGACCCACATTCTTAGGTCTCTCTTGTACCTGGATAGGTTGAAGTCTCCCTTGTCCATTTTTCCCCAAGCCTTCACCTTCTCGGTATCCCATGGCTTTCATCATCAATAAGCCTTTCCTTTCAAGGATCACACTGAGTTTCTGACTAGAAAATTCTTCATATTCTGAATCAGTTTCTGGTGAAATAAGTGAATCAACATTGTCTTCAGCTTGAGATTGAGAAAAGGAGCCTATGGCCTCCCTTGCTGACTTTGGTGAGGATGAGAGAGAAGAACTAATTTTATCTTCATGTTGAATAGAAAGTATGGGCTTTTTGCCATTGAAAATTGCATCTTTCATAAGAGGACTGCTTCCTCTTTTATTTATCTTCAAGTATTCTAATTATAATTGCAAACTTTTCTTATCGCTCTCAAGCGCTTCTACCATTCTCTGCAATGCAGCATTCTCCTACCTATATTGTAAATTGAACTCTTTGAGTTCCCTTAGCTTTGATAGTTGTCGAGTGTTCTTTCCCATATTGTACCTGCAAGAACTAGCTGCTCTGATACCACTTGATATGAAAATGAAACTGAGTTACTTAGTTCTAATACAGAGATAGACTATAGGGGAATTTACTGGATATGTCACCTTTAAAGAAAGGATGAGATCCAGAGGCTCCCTGGCCCTTTACAGACTCCTTCTATAGAACTTTATAGAGATTAACACTCAAGTTCTTAAAATGTGAAATTTACCAAGATATTTCCTAGTTCTTGTACAAAATGTGAATGGCAGTATTACTAAACAGTTATTATATGCATTAACTGTTTAGACATGAAATAATCTATGTATGTTTAGATTTAAAAATTTCATATCAATCACATAAGCAATACCATAAGACAAGAAGTTTGTGATGGAGTTCGTCCCTCCTGGACTATGTCTCTGGGTCCGCCTTAGAAATGTGCATCCGTTGTATTCTTTAAGCCAAGAGAAATACAAAAAATAAGTATCAGTCAAGAAGCACGACTGATGTTTGCAGATATAGACTATCTCTTGAATATGCTAACTGATACAAACTCTTTTATTTCAAAAATTAAGAAAAGATGTGGATGATTTGCACATTAAAAAACTTAGGAACTGAAGCTTTATGGACCTTTGACTGGATGGTGGTTGAAAGAGTTTTAGAAAGTCGAATTTGATCTCATCAATCATCAACGTACATCGATACTAACTATATGCAAGTAGGATGGCCTTTGCTCCTTTAATAAACATGCAACAAGAAACTCTCCACCAATTATAGCTTCTGCCTTCTTAAGAGTGCCTACTTCTTGTAGTAGGGAAAACAATTCGTGTCTTGGATATCCCTCTCAGTATCCATGAGAGGGATATGACTAAAGGAATAAGATAGAGATGAACGCTTGGCCATAATTCGGAACTAAGACAACCAACGACTTACAAGGTGGCTAAATTTTAACAGGGTGACAGAAAACTGAATAGGATGCAGCACAAATCAATCAAAAATATCAACTTAATCCAAAATGACTTCAAGAAAATGTAAATTTCGTTTAAATAGGTGGTGCAGCCTTTAAAATTAAATGCTGACATGACATGCCAACGAACTGTTGAGTTCACCTTACATGGAGGACAGTTGTGAACAACTCAGTGCCTTACGTCACTGCGGGGGGTCTCAGGGTACAGAGAAATATTTTGGCTTGTGCCCCCGCATTCAATCTCCACCGCTCATCTGTGTTACTCCCGCAATCAACCTGGTCAATTTCTTAGGCACCCTTCATTTTAACTCTCACGCTTGTTGTGCCCGCAAGTTGAGTCTTTCGATCAGGGTTGAAGAAATCATCGCATCCTGCTCAAGAAAATAAACAAGCTTTAATCTTTAAGACAGAATCCACTTGCATAAAGTATAAAGTATTTAAACTTTCAATTCTAATGCAGTGAACCGAAATATTCTTATGCTAAAGTATACGGCCTTAATACTTTAACATGCTTTAATAATTTTCTATCTATATATATATATATATATATTGTATTTTCAAGATTGAAAATAAAAGGATATTGCAAATGACCCACAACATCTGGCTCCCACTGGGGATAGTATTTTTTGCCATGAAACTCTAAGAACCTACAGATGAGTGCCTTCACTTCGGGCATGGAGTCACATGATGCTTGATGAAAGATATACAATGAGGAAAACCGAATATGTACAATGATGAACCTACTATTTTCAGTGTTGGAAATAATGTTTCAGATACTACCCATTAACAGGCAGTTCTACTGCTTCCCCATCAATATTTTCCAGCATAAAAGTATTATTTGATCTAACTCCAATGATTTTTTAAGGACCATACCATAGAGGATCAAATTTACCATGTTTTCCCTTCTCCTCTCTCCTGGTATCCCACCTTAGTACCAGATCTCCATTTTGGAACATAATCTCCTTTGCCTTTCTGTAAAAAATGGACTTCATTTTCTCTTGATATGTGACCAAATTTTCTTTGACTTTATTTCTTCTTTCAATCAATTTTATTATCTTATTCATCCTTCTTATCAATGCATTAGGTTATTTTTGTGCTTCTTGAAGAAAATAAATTAGTGGTTTTGCTAACTGAGTGGGAAACAAAGCTTGAGTACCATATATTAACTCATAAGGGGACTTACCAGTGGATCTTCTAGTAGTCATTCATTCCCTTGAAGATGATATGTTGTGGAATGAGACAATATCACATTATAAGTTTGACAAAAA
Source organism: Pinus albicaulis (assembly GCA_034641835.2). NCBI lineage: Eukaryota > Viridiplantae > Streptophyta > Pinopsida > Pinales > Pinaceae > Pinus > Pinus albicaulis. The sequence continues at coordinate 658,257,281 of CM076579.1, read as the reverse complement.
AATATAACACTGACTAAGTTGAATACCTGAGCATTGTCTGTGACGATTTTCATTTCAACATTAGGTTGACCAAAAAATGATGGAGTACTGTCAAAGTGGGTGACCATAGGTTACCCCCTGCATGTGGAGTAAAATAAGACAGAAAATATTGTTCTCCAAATGTAGGGAGTCCAGTTGAGATTGAACTGGATGGAATAGACCCAGATGGACTAGCTTGATATCGCCTTAATGATGGATATAAAGTATCACGTCATTCAGTACTCACTATAGGTTTACTAGTTAGAGTACTAGACGATGACATTGGTGAATTCCATGGGTTTGAAGATGTACCAGAGAAAATTACAGATAAAGATTTATAACCTGATGGGACCATAGTCCCACCATGTAAATATGACTCTCGTGAAGTTGTGAACATCAACGAGGTAGCGAGAGCAGGTGCTGACGCATTTGGAACAGATGGTCCAACCGAAGATGTCAGTTCAGGCATGGTTACTTGACAAAATCTATACCCTTTTGAATCGACGGGAATTTGAAAAGGAACAGGATCAACAAAAGCAGAGGATGGTGATTGAGGAAATTACTTGTACAGGTAAATATCCTCCCCAAAATGGGTTGGAGTTAAAGGTTTTTCGTCTCGTGGGATTTCTTCAATCGAAATTAAACCAAGCAGAAGGATTTCATCGTCGGGCCCAAAGTAAATTTCAGGAGGTTGACTGCGCGATATGGGAGACTCGATGGCTAAAATATATGGTGGGACAACCGATACCAAAACAAATTCTGGTCGTTTGACTTCAGGATGGAGATGTTCTGGTAAAAAAGATACAAGATCTGGATCAACTTACAGTTGAACAACGTTGGGTTCAAGAGGTATGGTCTCACTGATTGGATGGATCGTGACCATGGGTAGCTGTGAGGACTCCATCTCGAAAATAATAGATGAACCAGGATTTTTAGAAACAACTTGTGCTGACTCTAGTATATGGGAAGATGATGCTTCAGCAGAGGTACTCATGGTATTAGTTTCGGTATAGCGATGTCGCCTTCACCAACCAGAAGTGGTTTCCGGTGGTAAAGGTGGTTTCAATGCAAGTCTACGCAAATGATGGGGAAATGGATTTTATTCTTACATGATGACTGATTTATTTTATGACAAAAAAAAAATAAAAAAAATAAAAGGGTAATGCTAGGCAAAAGGTTTACCAAGAAACTATGAACTACAGAATACCTCCTGGTGAGCCAAGAAGTATGGGCAGGAAATCTACCCGAATACTGTGTTCGGTGTATCACAATTTACAAGGCGACCCACTCAGATCACTATGGATGGATAGCACCCTAAATTTTTCCTCCCAAATATACCCAAAGGTACGTGGAGGCCCAAGTCCATATTAGCGCTGTCTAATGCAAAACCGCACAATGATAGCACCCATTTATACTTTTCATACTATAACACCGCCCGATATACCCAAAGGTACATGGACAAGCTACGATATACTTACGTACATGGAGTGAGGTATCACACTCAGAATGTATCACAGAAAATTAACAACAGCTGCTATGTTTTACGATGCCGGAACACGTCACTAGCCTAGACCTTCTAAATGTTATTGTTATGGTTCCAATGCTTTTTCAGGTAAATTAATGTAAATTTTAAGTTGATCTTATTTATCAATTTTCCTTTCAAGGTTCACCATGATTAAGTGATGGAAATTCCTAAAATGAAAACTAAAATGATAATAAAAATTTTCAATTTTAGTTTCTTCAATGAAAATCCTAGCTACTAAAGGGAAAGAGCAATCGAGTTTGAGGAGCAAACAATAAGAGAACAAACTAATATATGGCTTTCCTAATTTTCTATAAAAAACTAATTTGAAAATGGCTTCGTTCATAGTTCTAATACGGAAGATATAATGTGAGAAATTTAATAGATATGTCACCTTTAAAGAAAGGATGAGATCTAGAGGCTACCTGGCCCTTTACATACTCTGTTTATAGAACTTTATAGAGATTAACACTCAGGTTCTTAAAATGCGGAATTTACCATGATCTTTCCTAGTTCTTGTACAAAATGTGAATGGAAGTATTACTGAACAGTTATTATATGCATTAACTGTTTAGACATGAAATAATCTATGTATGTTTAGATTTAACAATTTCATATCAATCACATAAGCAATACCATAAGACAAGAAGTTTGTGATAGAGTTCGTCCCTCCTGGACTACGTCTCCGGGTCTACCTCAGAAATGTGCATCCATTGTATTCTTTAAGCCAATAGAAATACTACAAATAAGTATCAGTCAAGAAGCACGACTGATGTTTTCAGATATGAGCTATCTCTTGAATAGGCTAACTGATACAAATTCTTTATTTCAACGATTAAGAAAAGACGTGGATGATTTGCACATTAAAAAAAAGAGGAACTGAATATTTATGGACCTTTGACTGGATGGTGGCTAAAAGAGTTTTAGAAATTCGAAGTTGATCTCGTCAATCATCAACGTACTTCGATATTGACTTTATGCAAGTAGGATGGCCTTTGCTCCTTCAATAAACCTGCAACAAGACACTCTCCACCAATCATATCTTATACCTTCTTAAGAGTGCCTACTTCTTCTTGTAGTAGGGAAAACTCTCCTCAACACTCCTCCTTTTACAAAGAACTTTCTTCTCTTGAGGTCTCTCCTCCCTTTTACAAAGAAACATACTTTCATTTTTTATAAGGGGAGTTCATAATTTCATGGCTTCACAAATCTGCCTCAAATCTCAAATAACCAAAATTAACATTTGGTTGAGATAATTTGTTGATGAGGTCTTTGAATTCGAATTCATACATGAACCTATGGATAAGTTGCATTACCATAGCGCTGAAATAAATACAAATACCCACTTTTAAACTTTGGATATAATTTATCCCTGATGGCTAACTAACCAAACGGAAGATCTGACATTCCACATGTGAACAGGTGGACAACCCTGCTATTGCGGTCTTCTTCCCGAAAGTTTTGGAAAACTATGTGTTTTTATTTAATTTACAAATCCATTTTAAACTTTATGAGAGGCCTTAACCCTGACGCTTAGCCTCACCGAGCGGAAATGATAAACGTTGTGTGTGATCAGACGAGCGGGTTCAATGTAATAGCTAACAGTCTTACTTATCTGCTGTTGTTCCGATGCATTTTATCACATGACATGGAAACTGTCAACTTTGACATTTCCCTGCTGCGGTCTTCATAATTGTCAACATAAATTTTAGACTGCAGTTGCATTTGTTCACACATATTCTCCTCACGCGGTGAATGCTACGGTTACTGTAAACAAATATCACATGTTAGAAACTCCGACATGTTTCATTACCCACGCCTATTGCGGTCTTTATAACTTTGGTCATATGGTAACATAAAACTCCAACGTGGTTTAGAGTTAACATTGAGGGTTTTTATTTGGGTTTTATACAAAAACATAACCTGAACCATTTGCACTATGGTTTTATTACCATATCACCAAAACCTTGCCATAGGTTTATAAAACCCATCTTTCGAACCTTTTAATAAGCTTTTTGACTATGGATTTAAACTCGACTTTTCCGAACCTTGAAAAAAAGGTTTATGGTTTGAATATTTCGCTAGGAATTTTGGACTTTGATTGAAATTTAGTCCTAGGAATAGACTTAAACTTAGTCCTTTTCACCTTAGGATAATTTTTATCCAATAAGGTTTGCAAAGCAGACTACAAATATTTTCAACCTTTACAATTAAGACTTAGGACAAGTTTTATTACATAAGTTTTTGACAAAATTGTTGTTTTTGTCGCAGGTTGACTTGAAGATGTCTTGATTGGCACTTTTGAAACATATTTGTAGGTGTAGAAACTGAAGTCGATGTCGATTGATGTCGAATATTTGAACTTACAAATTGATGACCATCTTGATCAATACCTGAATTATTACATAATCGACAATTACTAAATTCCAAATGACTATCTTGGTCGTTTGAGTAATTTCAATACAATTTTAATAATATAAAATTGGATCACTCCTCCCAACTAAAAGAACTTTTGATTCTCCAAAATTTTTATTACAATACTTTTGAAAACAAATTCAACTCTAGAACCTAGTTACATCTTTTCTAGATCTAGATAATCTTTACAAAATCATTTAAGCATAAAGCATAAAATCTTCCCAATTCCATTCAGCATTGGATTGTTCTCTAGCAGGTGACTTGGATACTTACTGGGCTGCTGGTGTCGATGCTGTTTCACTTGGGAGTATTGGACAATTTTCTTTGACATGCCCTAACAATTTGCAGTTTTGACAAGCTTTCTCCCTCTTGATGAGTTTCCGGAGTTTCTTACTGATTGAAATGAAATTTGTTTGGAATGTTTCTTTACCTGCAGTGCCTTATCATTATATGAAGGCTGAATTTTTGTCACTCCAATTTGTTTGCGTAAGCCTTTTTCTTCCAACATTGTTCCACACAATGCCAAGGACTCTTGCAAAAATTACATGGATAGATCCTCTTGACTGTTTCAATTATCCAATTTTGATAACAGAAATCACTATCAGAATTATTACTATTACAGGACTAAATTTTCTTACCTTTCTTCTCCTGGAGCTTCTCTGGTAAAATTTTTGGATGTTTTGACCAACATCGGTCAGAGATGTGACCAAGATTCCCACAATAGTCACATTTTATCACATCACATCCTAGACCCACATTCTTAGGTCTCTCTTGTACCTGGATAGGTTGAAGTCTCCCTTGTCCATTTTTCCCCAAGCCTTCACCTTCTCGGTATCCCATGGCTTTCATCATCGATAAGCCTTTCCTTTCAAGGATCACACTGAGTTTCTGACTAGAAAGTTCTTCAGATTCTGAATCACTTTCTGGTGAAATAAGTGAATCAACATTTTCTTCAGCTTGAGATTGAGAAAAGGAGCCTATGGCCTCCCTTGCTGACTTTGGCGAGGATAAGAGAGAAGAACTAATGTTATCTTCATGTTGAAGAGAAAGTATGGGCTTTTTTCCATTGAAAGTTGCATCTTTCATAAGAGGACTGCTTCCTCTTTTAGTTCTCTTCAAGTCTTCTAATTATAATTTCAAACTTTGCTTATCGCTCTCAAGCGCTTCTACCATTCTCCGCAATGCAGCATTCTCCTGCCTATATTGCAAATTGAACTCTTTGAGTTCCCTTAGCTTTGACAGTTGTCGAGTGTTCTTTCCCATATTGTACCTGCAAAGAACTAGCTACTCTGATACCACTTGATATGAAAATGAAACTGAGTTACTTAGTTCTAATACAGAGATAGACTATAGGGGCATTTACTGGATATGTAACCTTTAAAGAAAGGATGAGATCCAGAGGCTACCTGGCCCTTTACAGACTCCTTCTATAGAACTTTATAGAGATTAACACTCAGGTTCTTAAAATGCGAAATTTACCAAGATCTTTCCTAGTTCTTGTACAAAATGTGAATGGCAGTATTACTAAACAGTTATTATATGCATTAACTGTTTAGACATGAAATAATCTATGTATGTTTAGATTTAAAAATTTCATATCAATCACATAAGCAATACCATAAGATAAGAAGTTTGTGATGGAGTTCGTCCCTCCTGGACCATTTCTCTAGGTCCGCCTCAAAAATGTGCGTCCTTTGTATTCTTTAAGCCAAGAGAAATACTGAAAAGAAGTATCAGTCAAGAAGCACGAGTGATTTTTGCAGATATAGACTATCTCTTGAATATTCTCACTGATAGAAACTCTTTTATTTCAAAAATTAAGAAAAGACGTGGATGATTTGCACATTAAAAAGCTTAGGAACTGAAGCTTTATGGACCTTTGACTGGATGGTGGTTGAAAGAGTTTTAGAAAGTCGAAGTTGATCTCATCAATCATCAACGTACATCGATACTAACTATATGCAAGTAGGATGGACTTTGCTCCTTTAATAAACCTGCAACAAGAAATTCTCCACCAATTATAGCTTCTGCCTTCTTAAGAGTGCCTACTTCTTCTTGTAGTAGGGAAAACTCTCCTCAACAATCCTCCTTTTACAAAGAACTTTCTTCTCGTGAGGTCTCTCCTCCCTTTTACAAAGAAACATACTTTCATTTTTTATAAGGGGAGTTCTAATTTCATGGCTTCACAAATCTTCCTCGAATCTCAAATAACCAAAATTAGCATTTTGTTGAGATAATTTGGTGATGAGGCCTTTGAATTCGAATTCATACATGAAATTATGGATAATTTGCATTACCATAGTGCTAAAATAAATATAAATACCCACTTTTAAAATTTGGATATAATTTAGCCCTGATGGCTAACTAACTGGGCGGAAGATCTGACATTTTGCATGAGAACATGCATACATCCCTACTGTTGCAGTATTCTTCTCAACAGTTTTGGAAAAATCTATGTTTTTATTTAATTTACAAACCCATTTTACACTTTATGATAAGCCTTAACCCTCACGGTTAGCCTCACCGAGCGGAAATGATAAATGTTGCGTGTGATCAGATGGGTGGGTTTAATGTAACAACTGACAGTCTTACTTATCTGCTATTGTTCCGATGCATTTGATCACATGACATGGCAACTGTCAACTTTTACATTTCCCTGTTGCGGTCTTCATACCTGTTAACATAACTTTTAAACTGCAGTTGCATTTGTTCACACGTCTTATCCTCACGCAGTGAATGCTGCGGTTACTGTAAACAGATATCACATGTTAGAAACTCTGACATGTTTCATAACCTACACCTATCGCGGTCTTTATAACTTTGGTCATATGGTAACACAAAACTCCAACGTGGTTTAGAGTTAACACTGTGGGTTTTTATTTGGGTTTTATACAAAAACAAAACCCAAACCATTTGCACTATGGTTTTATTACCATATCACCCAAACCTTGCCATAGGTTTATAAAACCCATCTTTCAAACCTTTTAATAAGCTTTTTGACTATGGATTTAAACCCGACTTCCGAACCTTGATAAAAAGGTTTATGGTTTGAATATTTTGCTAGGATTTTTGGACTTTGATTGACATTTAGTCCTAGGAATAGACTTAAACTTAGTCCTTTTCACCTTAGGATATTTTTTATCCAATAAGGTTTACAAAGCGGACTACAAACATTTTCGACCTTTACAATTAAGACTTGGGACAAGTTTTATTACATAAGTCTTTGACAAACTTGTTGTTTTTGTCGCGGGTTGAGTTGAAGATGTCTTGATTAGTGCTTTTGAAACATATTTGTAGGTGTAGAAACTGAAGTCGATGTCGAACATTTTAACTTACAAATTGATGACCATCTTGATCAATACCTGAATTATTACATAATCAACAATTACTAAATTCCAAATGACCATCTTGGTAGTTTGAGTAATTTCGATACAATTTTAATAATCTAAAATTGGATAAAAAACACACAATCCACTACATGAAAATGCACGTTTTTCTTTTCAGCCCCCTTGATGTGAATGCAAAAAGGAAACTATATTCATCAAATTTAAAAAAAAAACAAATCCTTTCTTCTTTGATAAATGATGAATTTAACAACAATTTCCCTTTTAGGAAAAATGAAGAATGAAACTACAATTTTTCCTACAGGAAATGAAGAATTTAACAACAATTTAATTTATGAAAAAAAATGGATCTAATGTAGAAATAAGATACTTTGAATTTTATTTTTCAATGATAAAGAAAAACACTAAAAGAGACATTGAACAAACTTACTCTTCAAAGGAGGAAGATTCAGGAAAATTCACTAGTCTCTATGAGGCATCAAACAGTTGAAAACACAAAAAAAAAAAGGCTGAAAGCAATAGAAATAACAAACTCTAATGGAATTTGGTTGGCTTAGGTGGAAACACAGTCTCTAAGGGGAGACAGTGCGTTGCAAAGCACCCCTGAGTGGGAGACAGTTCTATGCAAAGCACTGTGTCTTAACCAACAGTGCATTGGGCGCAGCAGAACAAAAAAGCTCAAGCTATTTACACACTTATAATGTAATTCTTAATTTCAAAAGCCTAATAATTGAGATTAGATGCTAGCCGGTGGATAACCAAAGGAAAAATACACCAAGGGTGAAGGTAAACTCCCCAGTGGAGTTGCCAATTTGTTATGCGGAATTATGGATTACGGATAAAACACATTCCCTAAATGTGGTGCTATGCATTTAGAACAACAAATCAAAGACTTTGTAGACACTTTTCCTGACAGTAAATAGACACACAGAAAGATGGAAAACCTACTTGGAGTCCAAGCGCTTCCTATTCTACTTCTGTCGCTCTTATGTAGCTTCTAATCCAACTTTGACCACCAGACTAGTTCTTGCAAGTATAAACACTAAACACCAAAAATATTGCAATATACAGATGGTTATTTATCTTAATAAATCAAATTAATGAAACATGAAACATATACATCACCTAAGAATCCATAATATGAAATATAAAATCTTATAAAATATATATGTGGGAAAATGGGTAGAAATTTTTATTAATTGATAGAAGGGGGAGGTTACAACTAGTGATTGATTTGATGTCACCAACTTCGACATCATCCCAGCCTCATCACAATGAACATCTTTCCAGTATCATATCACTCAAATCAAACACTCAATTGAGAATCCAACATCATTTCTCTACCCAATTTCTTCCTCCTCAAGCACTAGGGTCTATGCTCAATGTATAGATCAGCTGAAGGTAGTTTCACAATCAATGACTTTCTAATAGTAGGCAAGACATATTCCCAAGCTGAAAGGTATTAAATGGAGACATGGATTCAAAGTTTGACACATATGCACTCTTCTAGAAGGCATTGGCCATGTGGAGATTCTAGAACAATGAGAATTTCACTCCCAATTGACCGACGCACCCTTGAGTGTCGAAAAGTGCTTTGCAGAGCACCCTTAAATGGAGGTAACTGCATATGCAAAGCAGTTAGTCCCTTGAGAGACTATGTTGGTGAGATCATAGGTGATATAACATGTACTTCACATCTTGGAAACCTTGCAATGGAAGTTGTTGTACCTTAAGAGACAATCCCTTAGCTGTGATAAGGAATCAGTGCTTAAGACATTTATATGATTATGTCACAAAATTATTTGTCTTTGTTTAATCACCCTCAAGAATTTATCATTAAATCCTCAAATATCAAATATAATGAATGTCTCACAATGCTATTGTCCTCTGATGTTGAATTAAATAACCAGAAGAAAATGAAAGAAATAATCCCAAACTTATATGTTGTTATACAAAATATATCATCTCAAAATCCAAAAGAAATTATATGAAAAAAGAAGTTAAAACAAAGGAGTGCCAATTAAGGGTTTTAACTCTTTATTACATAAGTAAAAAGAGACCCGCTACTCATAAATTTGTTTCATTCAAGGATAGAAAAAAAAAATGAAAACATGAACACATATCAACATAAACATATTCTAGAAACTTGTTTCTCATTCATTAATCTTTGAAAACTCTGAGTACAAAATTATAGTCTGAAGGTCCAAAACTCGGAACCATCCTTTCCCTGAATTATTACATTAAATACAATAAAAAGAAATTCGAAACTGCTATAACTGATCCTAACTACCTCAACTCTTGAGGGCTTTGAAAAATATATATTACATACTCTCAAAATTTCTTATTACATTTACATCATCTTTGAAAGATTATAATAACATAAAAATTGACACCCTAATCTATATGTTGAATGTGAATAGTTGACGATGCTGATACATTTCCTAGATCAGCTTCTAATTTGTCTTTCTTTGAAGTTGAAGGATCTTTTGGCAAGTCTATCGTCCAGGCTCTACACTTCTTCCATATCTCTACCCTTGTCCTGGGTGAATGTATCAGATTGTGATACTCTAACCTGAAAGCAATAATCCGGTTGTAAGATGGTCTTTCTGTAAATAGAGTTTTTACCAGCCACAACAGCTGAAAATGTCTCTGAAGAAAGTTGATCATCATTGCCCCCTTGAGTATCTGAGTCTTTTCATGCGTATTATCAACTTTACTTGTTATTAATACCAGTAAGTTTTCATAAGAATCCCATGACAACAGACCTCCTCCTAGTGCCCAGCATGAAGGTAAACATGCTCTTGTTAATCTGTCCAATGATTTATCAAACTGACTTACTGCTTCTTTTATTTCTATCAACTTCTTTTCTTTGGCTTTCCTATAATCATTCTTGAAAATCATCTTATTAATCTCTACTGCATGTAAGATTCTATATTTAATCTCATTTTCCTCTAATTCTTGATCTGTTTTGGAATTAATAAAGTTGATGAATATTTTTTCCCAGATAGCCCTATTGATTTTATTCTGTCTATCTGCCATTACTTGTTCTTAAAATTCTCTGATAATACTTCTCTCTTCTGCAACCACCATCAAAAATTCCCAAATTGACTTCATTTTAGAAATGATATCATTCCAAATGATATCTTTTGCCTGTATTAATTATATGTTCCCTTTCAAATTTTCTTTATGGATTTTGATCTCAGCATTAGCATTCTGACTGTCCATTTTGTATTTACTGGCTTCATTTTCTACAGCTTGAATAATCTTCGATGCAGTCTCTAGATATGCTTGAGCGTTTTTCCAGTCTCTTTCTGCCATCTGCAATTCAGTATTCAACTGAACAATCTGTTCTTGTGGATCTTCATTACCTGAAGGAAAAACAAAAGTACGAGTATGACTATCAATATGATTTTGCAGTGATATTGCAGTTTGTTTTATTTTGGAGATTTTCTCCTCCTTTTGTATAAGTTGTTGTAGTAGTTTTTCTTTCTTGTTCTCTACCTCTGCAACCTCTGCAACCATTGAATTCTATCCTATAGGTAATTTTAGCTTTTTCTTCAATGTAGATATCTCTGCTTCAGCACTCTGCAGAAGTTTCTACATAGCAGTCCTATCATTAGGGTCCACCCCAATCTTTACTATGATTTTCTTTAGTTCCTCATTTTGAATGGTTAAAGCCCTAGAGTTGTCTTTTTCTAACTTTAACTATTTAATGACTTTTCCAAGCATATTCTCTATTTTCATTGCCACTGCATTAGTCTTTGTCAGGTCACTTACAATTAGCTGACATGTCTGCATATGTAGGTTCACCTTATCCAATAATGGGATTTTCTTCACATCTACAGCTACATTTACAGTATTGAAATTACTAGAGGAACCAATTGACATGTCAGTAGGATGTGACAGGGAAATTCTGAATTGATCTTTCTCAAGATCCATGGTAGTCAAAGCCTTGTTTGATCTGGAGTAATCTAATATTCAGCTTGGGATTCCATGGATGAGGCAGGAACATTTTTTTCCTCTCCCAGTTGTAAAGAGAAACCATGTTGATTATATGCATGCTCTTCATTAAAATTTGTCCTTTTCTCAGTTCCTTGCTCCTCATCTTCTAAGTCAACTACTATTTATTTACTTCTTTTATTAGAATTTTCTGAAATGATAGGAGTCTAAATATTTGAACCTGTTGAAATCACTACACCTTTGCTTGCTATCTTTTCTAGATCTGGCATGCTTTCATGAATGAAAGTTGATTACCCATTCTCAATTCTTCTATTGGAAATTACATTGTGTGGGTCATAAGCCCAGCTTTCCCCTAGCAGCAAATGCATCTCATCTAGAATTTTAGTAACCTCTTCAAATGCCTATCTCATATTAACGATGAAAGGACCTATAGTCATGGGTAGTTTGAACATATGTCCCTTTTTCATGGGCACAAAGTGAACTTGATCAACATTCAGACTTTGTCGAATAAACTCCAAGGCAAATAGCCTCGTGGGAAAAAATACTAGAAGTCTATAAGGCTCAACACCTGCTCCATATAACCTAATTTCTGAATAATCCTCAAACACAAACCAATCTCCAAACTTACAGTTTGCTCCTAAATGCAAGAATTCTTGAGCTTTGGGTAAAAAATAGGGGGAGAAACTCCATTCAAAACTTTATATGCTCTCGACATGAAATAACTGGAAAAATCAAGCAATCCAGTTTCATTTTGTTCTCTCCTTACTATATATGTCCAGAAAACTACAAATTGCCTCTTCTTATTCACATCCATGATATTCAGACCTAGATGCATAAATTCCTCCACATTTTGATATAAGAACAAGTAAATGATTAATGAAGGAAACCTGAAAGAACCTGTTAATGATAGACTCATCAGTTGTTAATTTACTGCTTCCTGCCAATAGGATGGAATATCCAGCACCATTCCTAGCTTCATCATCATGGCAAACATCCCCAACATCGATTTATCCACCATACCTTCATCATCTTTGCCCAGAATTTTGGTAATGCTGCTTAGTACTGGCTGAATCTCAGTATCAAAAACGTCCATAGGAAAATCCTTGCTGTCAGGTTGAAATTATTGTGTGTTGGGCTTTAGAAAATGAACAAGCTGATTGAAGTCTTGACCTACATGCTTATCATAACATGCTACCAAATAATCATCGGAGAATTGAACATATGACTCCGACTCAGGGTAAAAAATGGCTTGGTGGATTAACTGGGCGGACACTTGCAGAATATTATCTCCCTGACAATTCATCACAAAAAATTTGCCAGGATACATAACATAAACCATCCAAGATATCAATTCAGGAATAAGATGGGTTCTAGGGATACATGTAGACAACAAACCAGACTTGGCCATGGCAGAATACACTGGAGAAGCTTTTTCGTTTAAGTGGAATTGTTGGTAAAATGAAAGATGAACCAAGGAACAATTCGTGTCTTGGATATCCCTCTCAGTATCCATGAGAGGGATATGACTAGAGGAACAAGACAGAGATGAACGCTTGGCCATAATTCGGAACTAAGACAACCAATGACTTACAAGGTGGCTAAATTTTGATAGGGTGACAAAAAACTGAATAGTATGCAGCACAAATCAATCACAAATATCAACTTAATCCAAAATGACTTCAAGAAAATGTGAATTTCGTTTAAATAGGTGGTGCAGCCTTTAAAATTAAATGCTGACATGACACGCCAACGAACTGTTGAGTTCACCTGACGTGGAGGACAGTTGTGAACAACTCAGCGCCTTACGTCACTGCGGGGGGTCTCAGGGTAAAGAGAAATATTTTGGCTTGTGCCCCCGCATTCAATCTCCACCGCTCATCTGTGTTACTCCCGCAATCAACCTGGTCAATTGCGTAGGCACCCTTCATTTTAACTCTCACGCTTGTTGTGCCCACAAGTTGAGTCTTTCGATCAGGGTTGAAGAAATCATCACATCCTGCTCAAGAAAATAAACAAGCTTTAATCTTTAAGACAGGATCTGCTTGCATAAAGTATAAAGTATTTAAACTTTCAATTCTAATGCGGTGAACCGAAATATTCTTATGCTAAAGTATACGAACTTAATACTTTAACATGCTTTAATAATTTTCTATATATATATATATATATTGTATTTTCAAGATTGAAAATAAAAGGATATTGCAAATCACCCACAACATCTGGCTCCCCCTGGGGATAGTATTTTTTGCCATGAAACTCTAAGAACCTACAGATGAGTGCCTTCACTTCGGGCATGGAGTCACATGATGCTTGATGAAAGATATACAATGAGGAAAACCGAATATGTGCAATGATGAACCTGCTATTTTCAGTGTTGGAAATAATGTTTCAGATACTACCCATTAACAGGCAGTTCTACTGCTTCCCCATCAAGATTTTCCAGCATAAAAGTATTATTTGATCTAACTTCAGTGATTTTGTAAGGACCATACCATAGAGGATCAAATTTACCATGTTTTCCCTTCTCCTCTCTCCTGGTATCCCACCTTAGTACCAGATCTCCATTTGGAACATAATCTCCTTTGCCTTTCTGTCAAAAATGGACTTCATTTTCTCTTGATATGTGACCAAATTTTCTTTGACTTTATTTCTTCTTTCAATCAATTCTATTATCTTATTCAGCCTTCTTATCAATGCATTAGGTTCTTCTTGTGCTTCTTGAAGAAAATAAATTAGTGGTTTTGCTAACTGAGTGGGAAACAAAGCTTGAGTACCATATATTAACTCATAAGGGGACTTACCAGTGGCTCTTCTAGTAGTCATTCATTCCCTTGAGGATGATATGTTGTGGAATGAGACAATATCACATTATAAGTTTGAAAAAAATATATAACACTGACTAAGTTGAATACCTGAGCATTGTATGTGACGATTTTCACTGGACATCCAAACGTGCTAAAAATATTCTCTTCCAAAAACTTCATTACTACCAAATCATTTGTTTTCCTGGTAGGAATTGCCTCTACTCATTTTGTAAAATAATCAGTGGCAGTCAGAATCCACTTAAACTTCCCACTTGATGGTGGATTAATTTCCCTAATAAAATCTAATCCCCATTGTCTGAAGGGTTCTTCAATAAAAATAGGAAGAAGAGGTAAAGGAGGTAACCTTTTCTTTTGTGCAAATAATTGGCATTTCTGACAACTTCTAAAAACTCTGTATACATCAGAAAATAAAGAAGGCCAGTAGAAACCCGATTTAAGAATCTTATGAGTAGTTACTTTCCAATTGTAATTACCTCCACACAAACATTCATGATACTCCTTGATCACTTCCATTGATTCTCCTTCTGTAAAAAATAGAAACAAGGCATCAGCAGGATCTTTCCAATATAATTTAGCATCAATTATAACATAAGGTTGAGCTTTAAGTTTTAGGGCTCTGTATTTTGATCTATTGAGAAAACACAAATAGTGAATAATATCTTTATATCAGTGTGAGCAGAGAAATGTGTACTTGATTGTTGACCTTGTTTTAATATGATTGGTCTCCTCAACCACTTCATCCAATGGTGCAAGCAAATTAATTCCCAGAGTTTGGAAATTAGATTATGTTAGCAACTTAGCTAGTCCCTATCCTTTGACTAACTTAGTAGGCTTGATGTCCAAATCATATTCTTATATTTTGGCAATCCATTTTCCTCTTTTTCCCTCTACATCACTCTGAATCAACACATGTTTTACAACAAAATTAGGTACATATGCTACTATTTGAGAATGAAGTACATATGTCCTGAAAGCTTTTAATGACTTCACTAAGTCATATACCTGCTTCTCCAAGATGTTATATTTGAGCTCTGCATCTCTGAGGACTTTACTGGAAAATGCCATTGGATGCTCCTTTCCTTCTTCATTCTTCTGTAACAACACAACAACAATAGTGGAAGGTGATTCCAATGAAAAAAATTGGAAAGGTTTAAGATAATCTGGACTAATCAAAACTGGAGCTTCTTGAAGAGCCTCTTTAATTCTGGCAAAGGATTCTCTTGCATCTTTGTCCCATTTTACTTCAACATTTTTCTTCAGCATATCTGTTATTTTCCTGACAATCTCAGCATAATTTGGAACAAATCTTCTCAAAAAATTGATTTTCCCTAGAAATATTTGAATATCTTTCTTACTTCTAGGTAATGGAATTGTTTGTATAGCCTCAAAACTTTCCAAATCAATTTCCACACCTTGGTTTGAAACTATATGTCCCAGCAAATTACCTTCCTCTAGAGAAAACAAGGATTTCTTAGGTTTCAATGATAACCCAAATTTTTTGCATTTCAAGAAAGCCTTCTGCGGGTGCTCCAAATATTCATCATCATACCCTGAAAAAATAGTCACATCATCCAAATACATGACTAAAAATTTGTCACCAACAAAGGCTATATCCATTGCCCTCTGGAAAGTAGCTCTTGCATTCATGAGGCCAAATGGCATCCTGGCATACATGAATGTTCCCCAGGGTGTAGTGAAAGTTGTTTTCTTCTAATCTCCTTTCTCAACCGCTACTTGGTTGTACCTAGAAAAACCATCAACCATGGATAACCTCTAAGCTCCAATCACTTTCTGCAGGACATAGTCCATCTTTGGAAAAGGATAATTATCCTTCAAGGAGGCTCTGCTCAAATTTATAAAATATACACACAATCTTATCTCTCCATTTTTATTCTTGACTGTAACTAGATTTGAAACCCACTCTGAGTACCTGAGCAGAACTATGATTTTTGCTTGCAAAATTTTCTTCACCTATTTCTCAATAAGGGCTAATAACAGTGGATTAATATTTCTGAGCTTCTACCTGTGTGGCTTAACGCCATCCTTTAGTGGTATTTTATGCTAAATAATATCTAAATCATAAGTCTTCAAATCTTCATATGACCATGCAAACAAATCTATGAACTTTTTGAAAAGATCTGCATACCTTTCTTTATAATCTTTAGGAACTCCTTTGAACAATTTGACTATTTTGGGCTCTTGCTGAGTTCCTAAATTACAATCCTCCATCTCTCCATCCTGATATGCCTTCTTCTGATTCACTGCTACATTGTTAGCATCAAACAATCTTTCAAGAGGAACCAAGCCTCTGAGCAATATATTATCTTTCAACTGAATTATTTTCTGGTCACCAATTGTCTGCTTCAGGTTTCTAGGCATATCATTTTGATCAGCTTGATCACTTTCTTGATCAATTTGACTATCCTCAAAATTTCCAATCATTGTTAAAAATTGATTGATCTGCTCATCATCTTCAAAAACCTGCCAGTGCTTTACATTATCATAGATTGAAGGTCTGTGTCTAATTTCAATTTCATATCTCAGTCTTGGATTAATTGGTGGCTTAAATGTGCTGGCTACAACTACCAATGAGTCTGCGATTCTATTTTCTTCTCTTGGAATAAATTGAAGGTTAAAGGCTTCAAAATAATTTTCAATTAGATCCCACACCTCATTTCTATAGGATCTCAATCTGGGATGCTTAGTCTAACACCAATTCTTAATCTATCTTATTACTAACTTAGAATCACCAAAGATGGAAATAGATTGTATTCCCATTTTTTTAGCTGTTTGCAAGCTCAAAATAAATGCCTCATACTCTACCACATTATTAGTTGATTCAATTTCTAGTTTGAAAGAAAAAGGTAAAATATTACCTTCAGGAGATATAAAAATGAACCCAGCTCATGTGCCTTCTTTAGAATATGCTCCATCGAAATAACACTTCCAAATTTCATTTGAATGCAGCTTCTTATGTACACTTGCTGAAGAGAGTTTCTTCTATGAGTCTTCAATAAATTATGCATCTTCATGCAGCATAAGACAAGATATATCCTCCTTCTCTTGACCATAAATGGGAGAATTACCTGCCTCTTTCTTGGTGGTAGTTTTCATGAATCTGGTTTCTCTATATAACCTCCTTTCTTCTCCATTGAAAACAGGGATGATGGCATATGTGAAATCCAACTTTAGGACACCTGCAATTTTTTCCCCTCAAGATCTAGACAATAGCATACCAAATCTGGCCGGAATATCTGCAACTACTACATCCATCATGATACTCTTGGCTGGGATTTGGGCCAAGGAAACAACCATGTCTTTGATAAGACCTACGCACTTCACCCTTTTTGAATCAAAATAATAGAGGTCTCTATATGGCTTAGTGATTTGTAAATTTATCTCTTTCATCACAGATAATGGCATAAGATTATGTGATGCACCAGAATCAAGCATACGATTATGAAGAATGATATCATGCAAAAGTACTAATATATAAAAAGGTGGAACAGAAGAGTCTACCTTTTCAATATGAGGCCTGAAAGTAACTACTAGTTTTTCTTCTTGTAAATTCACAATATCATCCACTTCATCAGACTGATATAGATTAATAAAATCTGAAATTTCTTTCTTATAACCAGGTGCTTTAGCCAACTCAAGAGGAGGTACTTTAATTTTAACTTTTTCTAACTCTTTACCCAAACTGAAAGTTTGGTTTTGTTTGATCAACTTTTCAGGTGCTTTTTTATTTATGTTTGGATTTGTGAGTTTCTCAGGAATAGTAACAATCTTCTCCAAAATATTAGTGTCATTAGACTTGTTTTGGGAAGCTTCAGCTTGTTGCTTCTCATTTTCTTTTACTGGATTCATGGGTTGCTTCCCCTTGTCTGATCGTTTTATTTAATTTTTTTGTTGTGGAGTCACCATTAGAGGAGGGACTAACTCTGACCCTTTCTCTTCATCATCCTGAGTTCTCAACCTCTTTTTTGATCTCAAGTCATACTTATTATGCAACTCTGCTTGCATAAAATCAATAAATTGTTTGCTGTAATCATCCATCTCTACCTGATCAAATGAAATATCAGCTTCTTTACACTCCTGTTCACATTCTTCTTCTGCATCAATTTACATATATATGGAAAAAATGTGTTCTTCATCTTCTTTTTGATCATCATCAGCAGACTAAGAAGGTGTTGCTTCTATATATAAGGGTGCTTGAACTTGATCCTGGTCTCTTCTCTCCCTCTGCAAAATCTACAGGGGTTGCTTTCTGAATTGGGGATTAAAAACCCCTCTGTTTTGATGTGTGGGTTTCTTGTTATCCAACTCCAACTTTAATAATTTATTTGAAATTTTTTTGTATGTCATCAATCCTTTGATCTTGAATTGACTCTTCCTTAGCTTTACCTTTATCTTGAACGACTTCTTTTCTTAAGCTTTTCCAGTAGCAGCCATATTTGCTTCAATCTCCAATGCATCTGTTTGGATTTGTTCAAGAGTAGGGGACCTTATTTCTCTCAAAGTAAAACTAAAATATGATACAAATTCCCCAGCAAAAAAAACTCTTGCTCCAATGGGAGGAGGTTTCATTTTTGCAGAAAAACTATTGTACAATTTATTGAATCTTCTAATAAAATCACTCATATTTTCATCAGGTTTTTTCTTAATAGCATCAATTATGTCAAAGAATAACCATGGTCTCTCTTTTCACCCCATATTTGGATGAATTTTCTTTCTAACTCATCCCAATCATTAATTTAGCCATTTGGTAACCCTTTAAACCATTTTCTTGCCTCTCCATTTAGGGACTACACAAAAATTCTCATTACTACATCTAGCTATTCAACATTGAAATTTTCGGCAAAAGTGAAAAACAAAGGCAAGTGTTGTTTTGCAGTTATTTCATATTCACTAATAAACCTAGGAATCAACTTAATATATTCTTGAGGCATTGCATTCATTGGTTGGGGAATATTTAATGGTGCATATATGTTCATAAAGAAAGCAGGGGCTACCATGTTTATGCCCTGATTGACTGCTCCTTGAGTAGTGGGAATCTTTGTAACAGTTGTAGGTGTGGATGAATGGGGTGAAACAACTGATAAAGGAAGGGGTTGATAAACTAAAGCAGAATAACTAGCAACTGTATTAGGCTAAGTTTTTGTAAATGTGAAAGATACAGATTCAAAAGACTGCTCTTCTAGCCTTGTTTCATGGAAGTGAATGGATGAAGACAAGGATTCTTGTTCCGAGAAAGTGAGTTTCCAGGAAATATCCTTGGATGAAAGAGTATGAGAACTGCTTCCAGGTGCAAGCAGTGTGGCATCAGGTGTAGAAAGTGTTTTTGATTTTTGGCCCTTTTTAGAAACCAACTTTTCTGGATTTGAAAGGGTAGGAACCTTCTGCTGAGAGGCATCAGACCTCGTATGTGGCCTCTTATAAGCCAGAATTAGAAAAACAAAAACACAACTTTTAATATATCCTCCTCTCTAAACAACCAAAGGAAATATAAAAAAAAACCAAGGAAAAGACTTTGTTTCTTCGTCCCTGGCAACGGCACCAAAAAATGTTGTACATTAAGAGAAAATCCCTTAGCTGTGATAAGTAATTAATGCTTAAGATATTTATATGATTATGTCACAAAATTATTTTTCTTTGTTTAATCACCCTCAAGAATTTATCATTAAACCCTCAAATATCAAATATAATGAATGTCTCACAATGTTGTTGTCTGCTGATGTTGAATTAAATAACCAGAAGAAAATGAAAGAAAGAAGCCCAGACTGATATTTTGTTATACAAAATCTATCATCTCAAACTCCAGAAGAAATTATATGAAAAAAAAAATTAAAACAAAGGGGCGCAAATTAAGGGTTTTAACTCTTTCTTACATAAGTAAAAAGAGACATGCTGCTCATAACTTTGTTTTATTTAAGGATAGAAAACACAGAACGAAAACTTGAACACATATCAACATAAAAATATTATAGAAACTTGTTTCTCATTCATTAATCTTTGAAATCTCTGAGTACAAAATTATAGTCTGAAGGTCCAAAACTCAGAACCTTCCTTCCCCTGAATTATTACATTAAATACAATAAAAAGAAATTCGAAACTGTTATAATTGATCCTAACTACCTCAACTCCTGAGGACTTTGAAAAATATCTACTACATACTCTCAAAATGTCTTATTACATTTACATCATCTTTGAAAGATTATAATAACATAAAAATTGACACCCTAATCTATATGCTAAATGTGAATGGTTGACGATGCTGCTACATTTCCTAGATCAACTTCTAATTTTTCTTTCTTCGAAGTTGAAGGATCTTTTGGAAAGTCTATCATCCAAGCTCTACACTTCTTCCATATCTCTACTCTTGTCCTGGGTGAATGTATCGGATTGTGATACTCTAACCTGAAAGCAGTAATCCGGTTGTAAGATAGTCTTTATGTAAATAGAGTTTTACCAGCCACAACAGCTGAAAATGTCTCTAAATAAAGTTGGTCATCGTTGCCCCCTTGAGTATCTGAGTCTTTTCATGCGTATTATCAACTTTTCTTTTTATTAATACCAGTAAGTTTTCATAAGAATCCCATGACAACAGACCTCCTCCTAGTGCCCAGCATGAAGGTAAACCTGCTCTTGTTAATCTGTCCAATGATTTATCAAACTGACTTACTGCTTCTTTGATTTCTATCAACTTATTTTCTGTGGCTTTCTTGTAATCATTCTTGACAATCATCTTATTAATCTCTACTGCATATAATATTCTATATTTAATCTCATTTTCCTCTAATTCTTGATCTGTTTTGGAATTAATAAAGTCGATGAATCTTTTTGCCCAAATAGCCCTATTGATTGTCTTCTGTCTATCTTCCATTACTTGTTCTTCAAATTCTCTGATAAGACTTCTCTCTTCTGCAACCACCATCAAAAAGTCCCAAATTGACTTCATTTCAGAAATGATATCATTCCAAATGATATCTTTTTCCTGTATTAAAGATATGTTCCCTTTCAATTTTTCTTTAAGGCTTTTGATCTCAGCATTAGCATTCTGACTGTCCATTTTGTATTTACTGGCTTCATTTTCTGCTGCTTGAATAATATTTGATGCAGTCTCTAGATCTGCTTAAGCCTTTTTCCGATTTCTTTCCACCATCTGCAATTCAGTATTCAACTGAGCAATCTGTGCTTGTGTATATTCGTTACCTGAAGGAAAAACAAAAGTACAAGTATAACTATCAATATGATTTTGCAGTGATATTGTAATTTGTTTTATTTTGGAGATTTCATCCTCCTTTTGTATAAGCTATTGTAGCAGCTTTTCTTTCTTTTTCTCTACCTCTGCAACCTCTGCAGCCATTGAATGCTCTCTTATATGTAATTTTAGCTTTTTCTTCAATGTAGATATCTCTCCTTCAGCACTCTGCAGAAGTTTCTGCACAACAGTCCTATCATTAGGGTCCACCCCAATCTTTACTATGATTTTATTCAGTTCCTCATTTTGAATGGTTAAAGCCCTAGAGTTGGCTTTTTCTAACTTTATGTAATGTTCCAAAATTTACACATAGCAATTTTGGAATATTAGACTTTGCTACTTTCACCTAGGAGAGGAATAAATGGGTAAGGAGGCCCATGAAAAATAAAACTATGAATAAATTCCACCTTAGTAAGGAAGGAGATCACCTTAGGAGCTGGTTTTACACTTCCAAGTGTGAACAAGGACAAATTAGATGGGGACATAGTCAAGTTTGACTAAGTCAACATGCATTCTTGAGGAGGAAGAAATCACTCAAAGAGACTAGCTCAATGTGAACAAGGATCAGCCTAGACACACATATAAGAACCAGATTGAAGATCCCTTGGTGTGAACAGAGGCATTGCAGGTGGATTGGTTATAGTTGACCAAGTCAACAACGTTTTCATAAAGAGGAGGGAAGCTAGGTAGGGCAGCGTAGTTTTGAAAGAGGAAGCTTCATGAAGAATTCACCTCTTCATTGTGTGGGATCCGAGGTGAGGAGGCTCACCAAAGATAAAAGGAAGGCATAAAATCAAAGGGGATTCATTCAGGTATTTAGTTATTTTGGTCTTGAGACCAATTGCATGCTTCATCTGTTTAGCCAGAGTTGCTTCACTGCTTAGTGCAAGGAATTCTTGTGCGGGAATTCCATCCTCTCTTTAGATCAACTTGCTTAAGGGATCAAAGGAGAGTGATTTGAGATTCATTTCTGTATTTTAATTGAGGCCATTCATCTACATTCAGCCACAGCACAGTCTCCTTCAGTAACCTGCGTCTTTTATGCAGGAGCAGCAGTAGTAGAGTTGCATCCTTTGATTGTATGCTAATCTTTTAGGAGGAGGTGCTTATTTCCCTCTGGAAGCTCCAATAATAAGGCCTAAGGCCATTATTTGTATTATTCAACATTTATATGTCATATTTAGTCATTTTTAATACATTTTTGTAGTAAACTTCATTATTTTCTGCAGTGTTTCTTTGTACATGCATTTTGCCGGAAACCTTTTCTGAGTGTCTTGTTTTTGCTGTATAAGAATGTAAACCTCCATTTCTCTATTGTTTGATTAATATAAGTTGCATATCAGACCTCTTCCTTCATTTTCTTTATAAATCCTCATTAGAATAATGCATTCCTTGCTTTATTAGTTATGCGTCAGTTAGACTATGGGGTTTTGGGCTTATTTTAGCTGCATTAACTTGGAAGATCTATTTATATGAGATAGAGTTATTTGTTTCACCTCTAATTCTGAATTTTAACTATATATCATGTATTATAATGGATACAAGTCCCATTTATCACTTGCATGGCGTTATTTTCTGGAGACAACAGTTTTATGCCCTGTATTATTGCATTTCCCCACCCAGGAAGGAGAATATAGGCCAATATCTTGCTGAGGTTCTTTCATTTGCTAGTATGATGTTATTTGAAATATAATGAGCTACTCTACATTGCCATGCTCATGGTTTTTTTAAGCTCCACATTGGCAATAATTCAAATTATTCCCAATAGTGTAGCTATTCCAAATTTGGAACATTACAGTGGTATCAGAGCTACCATCTTGGCTTAGCCTGTGGATTTCAAATCCAATTAGAAGATAAGAATAAGATGAGAACAAAATTATGGAGAGGATGAGCTTACTCTCATCCATTTTTAGATCTAAGAAGAAAGAAGAAGAGAAATGCATTGAAACTCCAAGAGGGTTTCAAGGAGGAGAGAGTTGCAGTGAGACCTCTAGAAGGTTTCAAGAAGCAGAAAAATATGTATGCACTTATAGTTATCATAGAGGAAGTGGAGAGCAAGGAAACCACTTAGAGCATGAAGTCCTGAGTGGGTATTTGGCAGAATACAAGTGCCAACCTAGGGCTTTCAGAGAGACCCTATATTTTCCTCAGTTTATTCAACTAAGAGAAGAGAAAAGACCTTGCAGCAAAGGAAATATCAGAGGCAATAGATTCCTATTGTCTAAATTTGATGGGTCAACTACAGCAAGAGCTTGGGCAAGGAAGCTTGAGGCATTCTTCATACTTCATCCAGTGGAAGAGAGGGAGGCAGCAGAAGTTGAAGCACTGCACCTAGAGGGTGAAGCCAATGCTTGGTGGTGTAGTCACTTAAGATGCACAAGAGTGACTTATTTTTCTGAGTTTACTCAAGAGCTGATTAGAACCTTTGATGGAGGGATATTAGAGGAGAGTAGCCCCACACCACCATTGGAGGGGGCAAGTACCAGTGCTGCCATGGCCTTGAGAGAGCAGCCTTCTACACCAGCAGTTAGATCAGCCAACACATTGAAGGGAGGACCTCTTGTAGCCATAGAAGGTATCCCAAAGGCTCACAAAGTTTGGCATAAGTTTCCATGTCTTAACATTTCAGAAAAATTTATGGAAAGGGTTGGAGATTTGTTTGAATATGGCCCAGGATCAAATGGTATTGCTGAGATAGAGCATCAGGATTGCACAGTGCTATGCAAGCTTGAAGGGTTCAAGGGAGATTTGAACCCTCAACCTCATGTATCACTGATGAGTTACACACAACCCTTGAGGTTCGAGTGTGAATTCTTGGAGGATGGAGTGAACTTTTCTCCAAGCAAATTCATGCAAAAGAAAATGTTCATCCGGGAGTGGACACATGAGATAGCCAGAACACCCTAGAGGAGGGTTACAGCACTATCAAGAAGTAGCAGCAAGGAAGATTTTCCTTTAGGCCATTTGGATCCTTATGGATTCAAGATGATCATTGGTGAGAGATTTTCTCCAGGAGATCTCTAAGGAGTTGCATTTCAGCATCCCATGAAATGCAAGGAGAAGAATCGGATACTAGAAGATGGTACCTCATTGGAGGGATGCCAAGATGGAGAAAGATAGGAGGCATCCATATGGATTTTAGTGGATGTGGATGGGAGGCAAGATATTGATAAGCCTCTTGCAAGTCTATGACACCGGGTAGCAAGAGGCAATGCTATGTTGGCAGCTACTCTTGAGAGATTTTGGTCAACCTATGACATGTCCTTTTCCAAGGGGTGAGAAGAGGAAGGGAGATTGGCAGGATACTTTCATCATGGGGCAACAAGGAGTGGGAATGAATTATGGTGGTTTGATCATTATGTTTTCACCACATAGGTTGTATGATGGAGGTATGGTGAGGCAACAAAGTCATTTGTTGCTTTGGAGGATTGAGAGAGAGCAAGGGCAGATTTTCTCTCACACTTGGCATGATGTTGCAGGAGTAAGGGATGGCACTATCATAGTGCAAATAGAAACACCTCCATCTTAGGAGGATCTCTACATGTACAGCAGCATTTTGGGAAGAGTCTTTGACACAATCTATTTCAAATAATTGAGCTTTGAGATGACAGTGGCCCTACTCCAAAGGCTAGCAGCGCTGTCACTTAGGAGCTTGGATTTCTTGCTGGAGTGTTCCCAAGACCACTTCACAAGTAATGCACAATGGAAGCATGTAGAAGATGGGCATGAAAAATAAGTGGATGAGGGTATCCCTTACTATGTTTTGACCTTCTTGGCTTGGATTCACAAGCACGAGGAGAAAGGTCTACATGCAACATTTGTGGACTTTCCTTCCATGCATTGCTATGCATACCATCCCTCAATGGAGGAGTTCACTTGGGAGGGCCTTCCATTGAATTTATATCAGCATATGGGGAGATGCACAACCCAGAAGATGAAGAAAAGGCCAGCACAACCACTTCCCTACTCACCTGCAGTAAGGGAGAATTTACACTTGAGCCATTTCAGCTCAATGACCAGAGTACATGATAGAGGAGGTAAAATTTATTTTGTATTTTACACTTCCTTATCTATATGAACAACATATCATACCAAAAAGAGTCTTTCCTTCTTGCATATTATATTTTTATGTACTTGAGGCCACTTGCAGCATTTATGATGGCCATTATATTTGTGGATTGTGGGGGAATGCCACATGGTTTTCAGTGTGCATCATTGGCACCAATTTATGCTTTCATGATTCCCTTTTGTAAAATGAATGTGGCAACAAACAAGTGGTTGAACAAACACTTGTTTCACTATGTATTGAGGCAGGAAAATAATTCCCTATGTTGGTTCCATGTTTGGGACTATGTTCTACCTCCTTGTTTTCATATGTTTATGCTTCCATATTATGCTGCTAAAACATTGATTGTAGGAAGCACCATTGGAGGAGTAGCACAAGAGGTGAAGAGGCCCAATGAAAGATGATTCTTCACATTATACAAGCTGCATATTTCAGAAGAAAAATGGGCAGACCTCGATTTCCATGCTATACATCTTGCCTTCAAGTGAGAGGACTCATTTGATAGGTTTGAGTTCTTTGAGGAGACACCTCATGGGTGTTGGATTTGATGGGGTGGCTTGGGTCTTTCTTGAAGACCGTTATATTTCAACCATATATCAGCAGCAGCCCCATATATACCATAAGTGGAGAGAGGAGCAACAAGAGATGTACATTTTGACTCCACATAGTCAGCTATGCAGCCCACCTTCTTTGCAGGAGCTCAAGGTGGAAGAGATCCTTCATGAGTTGCCATATTGAAAGGTGACTCATTTTGTTTGGTTGATAGCTTGGGGGAAAGAGATTCAAATGGGGATGATGAATCCCAATCTATATCAGACCTCATGCTTCAATAGGACCCTCAAACAACCCATTGTTTCCCCTATGGATGTTTCATTGTCACATCATGTTAGCTATTTGGGATGTTCCCCAATAGATGGCTTGCACACTTGGGAGGAGCAACTTGGGGATATATTGATGATACAACACCTTGATCCTTGGAGGATTGCATCATATGAGGTTGCTACATGGGAGGAGAGGATACTCTTTAGTCTTATCCTTGCAGTTGCTTGAGGACAAGCAAAATTTGGGAGGGGAGGACTGTAATGTTCCAAAATTTGCACATAGCAATTTTGGAATATTAGACTTTGCTACTTTCACCTAAGAGAGGAATAAATGGGTAAGGAGGCCCATGAACAATAAAAATATGAATAAATTCCACCTTAGTAAGGAAGGAGATCACCTTAGGAGCTGGTTTTACACTTCCAAGTGTGAACAAGGACAAATTAGATGGGGACATAGTCAAGTTTGACTAAGTCAACATGCATTCTTGAGGAGGAAGAAATCACTCAAAGAGACTAGCTCAATGTGAACAAGGATCAACCTAGACACACATATAAGACCAGATTGAAGATCCCTTGGTGTGAACAGAGGCATTGCAGGTGGATTGGTTATAGTTGACCAAGTCAACAGCTCTGTCACAAAGAGGAGGGAAGCTAGCTAGGGCAGCGCAGTTTTGAAAGAGGAATTTTCATGAAGAAGTCACCTCTTCATTGTGTGGGGTCTGGGGTGAGGAGGCTCACCAAAGATAAAAGGAAGGCATAACATCAAAGGGGATTCATTCAGGTATTTAGGTATTTTGGTCTTGAGACCAATTGCATGCTTCAACTGTTTAGCCAGAGTTTCTACACTGCTTAGTACAAGGAATTCCTGGGCGGGAATTCCATCCTCTCTTTAGATCAGCTTTCTTAAGGGATCAAAGGAGAGTGATTTGAGCTTAATTTCTGCATTTTTCTTGATTCCATTCATCTACATTCAGCCACAGCGCAGTCTCCTTCAGTAACTTGCATCTTTTATGCAGGAGCAGCAACAATAGAGCTGCATCCTTTGATTGTATGCTAATCTTTTAGGAGGAGGTGCTTATTTCCCTCCTGGAGCTCCAGTAAGAAGGCCTAAGGCCATTATCTATATTATTCAGCATTTATATGTCATATTTAGTCATTTTTAATACAATTTTTTAGTAAACTATGTTATTTTCTGTAGTGCTGCTTTGTACATTCATTTTGTCAGAAACCTTTGTCGGGTGTCTTGTTTTTGCTGTATAAGAGTGTAAACCTTCGTTTCTCTATTGTTTGATTAATATAAGTTGCATATAAAACCTATTCCTTCATTTTCTTTAGAAACCCTCATTAGAATAACACATTCCTTGCTTCAGTAGTTGTTGCATGAGTTAGACTTATATGGGGTTTTGGGCTTATTTTAGTTGCATTGACTTGGGAGATCTGTTTATATGAGATAAAGTTATTTATTTCACCTCTAATTATGCATGTGAACTATATATCATGTCTTCTAAGGGATCCAAGTCCGATTTCTCACTTGCATAGCGTTATTGTCTGAAGACAACAGTTTTATGCTCTGTATTGCTGCATTTCCCCACCCGAGAAGGAGAATATAGGCCAATATCTTGCTGAGGTTATTTCATTTGATGGTATGATGTTATTTGACATCTAATTAGCTTCTCTACATTTCCATGCTCATTTTTTTCTGAAGCTCCACATAGGTAATAACTCAAATTATTCCCAATAGTGTAGCTGTTCCAAATTTGGAACATTACACTTTAACTGTTTAATGAATTTTCCAAGAATATTCTCTTCTTTAATTTCCATTTCATTATTATTATTTAGGTCATTTACAATCACTTTACCTATCTGCATATGTAGGTTCTCCTTAGCCAGTAATGGGATTTTCTTCACATCTACAGTTACACTTACAGTATTGAAATTACTAGAGGAACCAATTGACGCGTCAGGAACAAGTAAATGATAAATGAAGGAATTATGAAAAAACCTATTAATGATAGACTCGTCAGTTGTGAATTTACTACTTCCTGCCAATAGGATGGAATATGCAGCACCATTCCTGGCTTCATCATCATGGAAAACATCCCTAACATCGATTTATCCACCATACTGTCATCATATTTGCATAGAATTTTGGCAATGCTGCTTAGTACTGGTTGAAACTCAATATAAAAAACCTCATAGGAAAATCCTTGCTGTCAAGCTGAAATTGCTATGTGTTGGCATTTATAAAATGAAAAATCTGATTAAAGTCTTGACCTCCAAGGTTATCATAACATGCTACCAAAGAATCATTGGAGAATTGAACATATGACTCTGACTCAGGGTAACAAAGGGCTTGGCGAATTAAATGGGCGGACACTTGCAGAATATTCTCTCCCTGACAATTTATCACAAAACATTTGCCAGGATACATAACGGAAACCATCCAGGATGTCAATTCAGGAAAAAAGATGGTTTCTAGGGATACATGCAGACAACAAACCAGACTTTTCCATGGCAGCATACACTAGAGAAGCTTTGTCATTCAAGAGGACTTGAAGATGAACCAGGGAAAAATTCGTGTCTTGGATATCCCTCTCAGTATCCATGAGAGGGATATGACTAGCAGAACCAGAGAGAGTTGAACGCTTGGCCATAATTTGGAACTACAACAAAAAATGCCTTATAAAGTGGTTAAATTTTAACAGGGTGATGGAAAACTGAACAGGATGCAGCACAAATCAATCAAAAATATCAACTTAATCCGAAATGACTTTGAGAAAATGTGAATTTTGTTTAAATAGGTGGCGAGGCCTTTAAAATTAAATGCTGACAAGACGCGACAACAAACTTTTGAGTTCACCTGACGTGAAGGATAGCTGTGAAAAACTCATCGCTTTACGTCACTGCTGGGGTCTCGGGGTACAAAGAAATATTTTGGCTTGTGCCCCTGCATTCAATATCCACCTCTTATTTGTGTTACTCCCGCAGTCAACCCGCTCAACTACAGAGGCACCCTTCATTTTAACTCTCACGCTTGTTGCATCCACAGGTTGAGTCTTTCGATCGGGGTTGAAGAAATCGTCACATCCCACTCAAGAAAATAAATGAGCTTTAATCTTCAAGACATAACCAGCTTGCATAAAGTCTAAAGTATTTAAACTTTCAATTCTAATGCGGTGAACCAAAATATTTTTATGCTAAAATATAAGACCTTAATACTTTAACATGCTTTACCAATTTTATATATATATATATATATATATATATATATATATATATATATATATTGTATTTTCAAGATTGAAAATAAAAGGATATTGCAAATTATCCATAACAGAAGTCATGGATGAATTTTTGTTGTTCTTTGTCTTAGGGAATGTAGCAACTGAAATGATAGGGGATGATAGACCCTATTCATTGGTTATGGGAATGATGTCCTGTTTAACCAGGTCATTGGGAATGGTGCCCAAATTTACCTATAACAGTCTAGGTTGCATTTAATGAAGTTATTTTGTCATATTTGGGACAATTTTTTCATTTATGGAGACATATTAATGAAGAAGGAATCGTTGAAGATGTTCCGAAAGTATAAATATGACCTATGGGGTCTCAATAGTTCCCTTTTCTTTCTGATTGAATTATTTGCCCTGAGATCTTTTATTTCTACAACATACTCATTGTATATGTCTGGTTTGGATCTGAGATTCGAGGAAGAGTTGTGCCACAGACATTTGGGTTACGCAATTCCACCCAGTATGACACCTACACGACCTGGAGATGACCATGTTGTGCCAGAGGTTCTTGTTGCACCGATTGCTAAAATACCTATTCCCATGAAGTCTAATAAGGTTCAAACATCTATAACAAGGAAATCCACGTGGGAAAATAATCTGAATCCGTGCTCCACTGCAGTTGAGCGTTTGAAAAGAGCACTAGCGGAGCTCCCTGAGACAATTATGGAGGAAAAGGAGGATGTGGTCTATGTGACCCCATTCTCACGATTTATAACCTATTTCACAGCACCAAAATATCAGTAAGGGTCCCTAAATATCTCGAAAAGGTGCGATCAAGAATCAATATTCCTTTGAAAACGTCCACTGGAAGGTGACAAGTTTGCAAAAGTGTCGTAGCCCAGAATGGAGGATTGGGACATCACAGACGTGGATAAATTTCATGAACTTGTGCCCAAGCTCTACCTAGACCATTTCCAAGATGAAGGAGTAATTTTATGCTTAGATCTGAAACAATGGGTGTTGGGTCTGCACAAGGCAGGCCTCTTAAATTTATTGTAGATCCCTCACTTCGAGCGCAACCCAATAAACGACATTTTTATCTGTCAATTTCTTACGCTCGTGCATGATTATTCTCTATGGTTGGGAGAGCGCATTCCCATTTATGTTACGCTGATCCATAGGATCATTGCACTACCTAATCAAGGCACAGATCCAATGGCTGATTTGGAGGAAAAGCGCAAGAAAAAGCGATCATAGAAAATATCAAAGCTAAGTACCAAGTCTCGCGCAAAAGCAGAGGATTCATTGTGAGAAAGATAAAAGATCCCGTTTTTCATTTTGGTATGCTCATCTTGGCCTACAATATGATGCACAAATGCAGGCCTAAGGAGGTGCTTGTGCAAGTAATTACTCTCGCAGGTTGGTGCGAACAAAGGAGTGATCTACAACTAGTCACATTATTTATGCAAGGAATTTCTGGAGAATGTGCACGGAGTAGAGGAAGAGGGCAAGAATTTTTATTATGCTTGGCTTCTATTTTTTATTGCATTAATTACATGGAAGACCCCAAATGAAACTCAAATTCCTGAGATAGAGCCACAGATGTGTGAGGCTGCGTGGTATGCTACACTCTCAAATTCATCAGACCCCGCGCACATCATGGAAAATAAGATCTTCTAGGTATTATTTGATGCTTCACTCTATCAAGAGGTGCATTCTAAGCTGAGGTTGACTCCAACACTTTATAATAAATATAAGATGATAGCATACTTTAAAGCCACTTTCCACAATATGCATATCCGCGCGAAAGGCGCAGTGGAGGGAATTTTGTATGAATTACCATATCTAGTCACGGAGGATGACTTGATATGCAGCAAAGTGGCCATTGGCATGGTTAGAGCCTAGTGCATCCACATCCATTCCTAAAATGCTGACGAAGTCGTGTACTGGTACTCAACCAGAGAAGACAACCGAAAAGTTGACTTGAAGAAAGAAGTTGAACATGAGAAAAACGACAATGCGCTAAGAGAAACTGAGGAGAAAGTGGAAGCGCGAACTTCCAAAGGTACAAAGCATGGTTCTCAGGCCACTAGAGGATCGAGGAAGAAGAGAAAAGGGTCCAAAGACACTGGAGAAGAGATCCTAACGCTGACTAAGGATAACTTAAATTAAATTGAAAACATGGTTAGCTTTGCGACAGAGGATCATTGGTCAAATATGGAAGTGCAGTACAAGATTGTACTTGATGTAGTACAGGTTTGGATCCAAGAATTAAAAGTAAAAGTGAGCCTAATTTAGGTGAGCCAGGCACAGACGAGCACACATTTAACTAGCACGCAACCACTTGACATAGCTTTGCCAGCAAATAGAGATGTTCGATTTGTTAAAATCCCTGCACCAGCCATCCATGTAGACCCAAACCAGTGTGCTCAGTTTAGAGATTGTGGTGACATTAATGTTAATTTGTCTATTTTACCTGCAGGGAAGTTTTATATGATACATTCGATGATCGTGGATGAGCTTTAGTTTCATGAGTCCCGTGCTCACACAACTGCGGTAGAATCAAAGCAGAAGGCTGGATAAGCATAGCAGAAATAGCAAGCAGCAGAGGAAGCATGTCGTGCAGCCAAAGGCCAACACGTTGTGTTCAAAGAAAAGATCCACCAAGTATACAGTGAGGTACCAGTAGTCCTGGCCACAATTTCTCCTGAAGAGAAATTAGAAGGACTGGATGTCACATTGAAAGCCTCACACATCGAATTTTAGACCACATGGGCTGAGTTTGAAGATCAAATTGTTGATCTACAAATGAAGTTGTATCCAGAAACTCCACCTGAATTAAGAGAAAAGTGAGTTGTCATCGTAAATCAGGCCACTGATGGTATTTTTTCCACAGTCACGCAGTGTGACAAAATTTTGGATAAGGCTATGGGTGTCTGAACTTTAGTTAAGAATGACCATGTAGTATAGCAGTTGCACAATGAGCTGCACATAAAAGTGAAACAGTTCATTGAGATATAGACAGCAGCGCGTACCCTTGTTCTTACATAGTGCCTAGCCTACCTACAGGAGGGCCAGATCTTATATAGACAGCAGTGCCTACCCTTGTTCTTACATAGTGCCTAGCCTACCTACAAGAGGGCCAGATAATTCAAACATAGATCGAGGACCTACGTCGCAAGGAACATCCGCTGGAGGCAAAAATGTAACCATGGACTGAGGAGGCCCTCCAGCTATCATAGACTTTGTACAACACATTGAAGGTCACTCAACATACACAGAGAAGTATTGAGCTAGCCACTGAAGGGTTCATCACTGAGAAATTGGTTCTTCAAGTGCAGGGAGTTGTTGCGCAGAGTCTGGAAATGGTGCTCCTTCTCAAATATTTTTTCACCACGCTCTAAGCCAAGATTAAGGAGCAGACACCATAGTGACTTAGGACAAGTCACATGTTTGTGTTGGGGGCCTATTGGAGCAAGGTCCCCTGCGCATACTTTTTGATGTAATTTTGTATAAGTTTTGTATATGCACGTTGTGTGGAAAGGTAAAGGGGATTTGGGGTGGTTCAAAGTCCCTCTTTGATGTAAAATGGTTTTAAGGGTAAATTGTGCTCCTCAAACAATGGTTTGAGACCATAGTATATGCGAACTAGATTGGATATAAATAGATAGATCGAGTCTAAATGAAGGGTAACTTGATATGATGTTATGATCTAAATTTTTATGCGCCTGTAATACTTTTATAAGGGTCTCGGTCTAGGTTGGGTAGAAAGGCTCTTGTTGGCTATGTGCATGAAGACCTAGTCCTGGATGTGTGCGGACTCTGCTGGTTGTGTGCGCGAAAGGGTAAATTGTAAGGGAAATTCTGATGTACTGAGTTGATATGAATCTAATACAAGGGTTGATTTTGGTGGAAGCATTGTGTTATCTATCTGAGTATCTGTTTAATGCTCTATCTTAAGATTTCTTTACTTCTATTTTTATTACTTGTTTATGCACAGATACATCTGTTGATTGCACGATAAACTCTGAACCTGGGTTAGGACCCCTCAAGCCAACAGGTGTACTCACCACCATTTTCTGACCTCAATACCTACATGTTCCTACCTTTATGCTTTTCCATAAGAGCTTTGAACTCTTTAAAGTGAATCAAGACCTCACCCTTGGTCTTCAAGAAATATATCCAAGTCCTCCTAGAGTATTCATCAGTGAACATAACATAATACTCATAAACACCCAAAGACACATGATACATATGACCACCAACATCAATATGAATCAAGTCTAGTATACCTGTAGATATGTTGTCGCTCGCTGGGAATGGTAAGTTGTTGTACTTGCCTAAATCACACCCTTTGCGGACCTCATAACCCTCAACCCTAGAATTAGGAACTCTAGTAGTGATATCCCTCAGAACTCTCAAAGCTCCATGATGCATATGTGCCATCCTTTGGTTCCATAACTCACACAAGTCTCTACTATTGGCGGTACTAGTGTTAGTTTTACCAGATGTGCTACTCACCAATGCTCCTGCCCACTAAAAACTGAACCTTTATAGTTTCCCAGAGCAAACTCCAATCAATTTTTCTGAAGTGATGGAAGCTCCCCTGGGATGCATCAATACCTTCCCTCCTGAGAAAGTGACACCAAAACCCTTCTCCTCCATATAAAACACTGAAATCAAGTTCTTCTTCATCCTCAAAACATACAAAACATCCACGACCTTCAAAGGAGGCAAAGACTCCCTCTCAAAGGTTGCATTCCGCACACCAACAGCTCGCAATGCGGTCATCTCCTAGTACAATCTCAACATCAAGTGCCCTCTCTGCAAGCTCTGAAAAGAAATATTGTGCGCATTTCATATGGTGGGAAGCCCCGTTGTCTATGTACCACACATAATATTATGTACTCCTACTACATGTATAAGTAATAAATGAAAAGTCTCTGTCAAACTATGAAGCAAACTGCTCCACCTTTGTTGAAGCTGCAGTACTCTTATTCCCCCTTTTTTTCCTCTCAGGACATGTAGAAGCATAGTGTCCCATCTTCTGACATGCCCAAAATTTGACTTTTGACATATATGTATATTTCTTCTTCTTCTTCTCCTTTCCCTTAGCCCCATCTTATGAGGCCCCTTTCTTGGCCTTCCCTTTTTTCTCCCCCTTGGCTATCAAGGCTACATCACAATATCTCCAAAGACCTCCCAAGACTTAGGAAGTCTCCCTACATCTATCCTAACTCTGTGGGTTCATGTTGTGAAACCAGCTCCAAAAATAGAAGAAAAGAGATATCAACGCCTTATAAATAAGCCACTTTGAGGGGGAAACCTACAATACATTACATGAATGAACAATTCTTGGATGATACAAATTACAAAACCTCATTTCTATATATAGGAGTCCATGGGACCACAATGCAATCCTAGCCGACCTAACAATAATACTTTAAGGGCACAATAATAACAATATGGGGGTTACAAGGGTACAATAATAACAATAAGGGGGTTACACTAACAACAATAAGGGACTATACTAGTAATATAGGGACCTAACATGCCCCTCTCCTTCAAAAAAGTGTTGTCCTCAATGTTTGAGTAGCTCTAGGTGCTTTTGTATAAAATTCTCATCCTCCCATGTAGAATATTCAATGGATAAGTTCTTCCACTTGATGAGATACTCTGAATTGATCGATTCCGTAGCTGTCGAGTTCTTGTTTCCGTGACCGCTTCAAGTTCCAATATGATTTTTCCTTCCTTATCAAGTTATGGAAATATTGTTTGAACTGGAATATTTTCACCTATAGCCTTCTTTAAGCATGAAACATGGAAAATTAGATGCACTTGTGAAGAAGCAAGAAGCTCCAATTTGTATGCCATAGTACCAATCTTTTGCAACACCTTGTAAGGACCATAATACTTTGGCGATAATTTATTATCCTTCAAAGCTTTCTTGAGGGACATTTGTTTGTATGGTTGTAGCCGTAAAAATACCCAGTATCCTACATCAAAACTTCTCTCACTGTGATGTTGATCTGCTTGTTGTTTCATTCAATTTTGTGCCACATTCAGGTTGTCCTTTAAGAGTTGGAGAACTTCTTGTTGATGCTCGATGTGATCTTCCATTGCTTGAACCTTAAAATTTTCTCTTAAAGATGATGTGATGAATGGTGGATGATATCCATAAAGTGCCATAAATGGGGTTATTTTTGTTACAATATGGAAGGAAGTGTTATACCACCATTCAGCGAGAGGTAACCACTTTACCCATTGTGTTTGTTTATCAGATACAAAACAACGAAGATATCCTTCCAAAAATTTATTTAATATCTCATTTTGAACATCAGATTGAGGATGATAAGATGAGCTATGAGCTAATTGAGTACCTAAACAAGAAAATAACTCTGTCCAAACATTTCCAGTAAAAATGGGATCTCTGTCGCTCCCAATAACCCTTGGGTTTCCATGTAGCTTTTGAATTGTGTCCATAAATGTAGTAGCAACCGTACTTGCTTTAAATGGATGAGATAATGCACAAAAGTGTGCATACTTGGTAAGTCTATCAACTACCACCATGATGACACTCTTTCCTTTGGAATTAGGTAAACCTATGATAAAATCCATTGAAATCTCCTCCCAACATTGACTTGGAATGGATAAATTTTGTGGAAGACCAGGGGTCTTAATTGTCTCAAATTTATTCTGTTGTAAAACCAAACATTCCGCCACAAAATTTTGAATATCAAATTTAAGGCCATCCCAAAAAAATTCTTTCTTCACCCTATGGTAATTTTAAAAAAATCTTGAGTGTCCTCCTAAAGGAGAAGTGTGCAATTCCAAAAGAATCTTTTGTTTTAGTTTGGAATTCTTACAAAGATATAAGCGATCTTTGTACCATAATGAATCATTTTTCCAACTAAATGTATCAGATGTACTAGGATCTTGCTACAACTTTTGAATGAGTGTCCACACTTTTTCGTCCTTCTTCCATTCATCTCTTGATTCGGTTATCCAATCTGGTTGGATAAAAGAAATGGCACAAAGCAATGCTTCCACCTCTTCATTATTTCTTGAGAGTGCATCTGCAACAACATTTAGCTTCCCTTTTTGTAGATTATTTCAAAGTCATAACCCAACATATTTGTGACCCATTTTTTCTGCTCTTCTGAAGATAGTCTTTGTTCCAAAAAGTGTTTAAGACTATCATGATCAGTTTTTACCTTGAAGTGTCTTCCCATTAGGTAAGTTCTCCATTTCTTTAGTGCATGCAGTATTGCTAACGTTTCCTTCTCATAAATAGGTTTCTGTAAATACTTTCCTTTGATTAGACGACTTTCAAAAGCAATGGGTCTTCCTTCTTGCATTAAAACAACACCAATTCCATTTCCTGAGGCATCACATTCCACAATAAAGGTTTTTGTGAAGTCTGGCGTAGCTAAGACCGGTGCTAGGCACATTGTCTCTTTAAGATGTTCAAAGGCCTTAGTTGCTTCAGGAGTCCATGAAAATGCATCTTTCTTCAATAATGTTGTTAGAGGTGCTGCTATTCTCCCATAATCTTTAACAAACATACGATAATACCCTGTTAACCCGAGAAATCCTCGCAACTTCTTTATGGTTGTGGGGACTTTCCATTCCTTAATGGCTTTAATTTTGTTAGGGTCTACTTTAACACCCTCGTGAGATACAATATGACCCAGATATTCCACCTCTTGTACTCCGAAGAAACATTTGGATTTTTTTGCATATAATTGTTTCTCCTGCAATAGTTTGAGCACCCTGTCAACATGTTCAACATGATCCTTCCAAGACCTGTTGTAGATTAGTATATCATCAAAAAATACTAGCACATATTTTCTAAGGAAGGGTTTGAAAATGGAATTCATCAACCCTTGAAATGTAGAAGGTGCATTGGTAAGGCCAAAAGGCATGACCAAAAATTCATAATGACCCTCATGAGTTCAAAATGTTGTTTTCAAAATATCTTTAGTCTTCATTCTAATTTGATGATATCCTGAACGAAGATCCAACTTGGTAAAATAAATTTCTCCATGTAATTCATCCAATAAGTCATCAATCACAGGAACGGGAAATTTATCTTTAATGGTGAGCTAATTGAGCTCCCTATAATTGGGACACATGTGTCATGATCCATCCTTCTTGTGTACCAATACTATAGGAGCAGAGAAATAACTTTGACTAGGTTGAATTATACCCGCCTCTAACATTTCTGCAATCATACGTTCAATTTCGCTCTTTTGGACATAAGGATATCTATAAGGCCTGATGTTTGGAGGAACACTTCCTGGAATCAAGTTAATAGCATGATCATGATCACGAATAGGTGGGATTCCTTTGGGAGTTTTAAAAACCTTGGAATGATTGTCCAAATATTTTTGGAGATCTACAAAAATAGATGATTTTGATGTTGGAACTTCTAGTGAGCATAATTGTGCAATTATGCCTCGTTGTTCTTTATTTAGAAGATTTGTCATGACATTAGAGCGTATTATCTTTCCCAGCTTCCCTGCAATACCCCGTAATTCGACTTCCTTTCCTTCTGAAAAAATTTCAAGAAAAGTTCTTGAAAATTAAAAGCTACCGTCCCCAAAGATTGTAACCATTGTACTCCTAGTACAACATCTGCACCTCCCATAGGAATGGAAAGCATTGGACTACTCAATAAATATTCCCCCATGGTTAGCTTGATATTATGGCATTTTCCAGAGAAATTTATAGTTCCTCCATTTGCAACCATCACTTGACATTCTGGTGCTGGGTATAGGAAACAATTTAATTCCTTGGCTACCTTACAATGAATAAAATTGTGGGTGCTACCTGAATCAATCAACACTATTACCTTTCTCTTCTTGATTTGTCCTTTTATCTTGAGAGTTTGAGGAGTGGTAATTCCTGCCAGTGCATTACACGATATGGTCGGATTCATTTCTTCCTCTTCTGGGGCTAGTTCCTGGTGTATATCCTCTTCTTGTTCATTTTCTTCTTCCTCTTCACAATCTACGTAAAATAATTTCTTCTCAGCACACTTATGACCTTTAGTGTATTTTCTATCACAACTGTAGCAAAGCCCTTTTGCTGTTTTTTTTCCAATTGTCATGGTGTCAACCTTGTAGGTTGTGGAAATATAGGAGTAGCAACACTTCCCTCTTTATAGAATTGAGTGGTAGGCTTTCTTGTCGCCATAATTTTACATTCAACTTTTCTTGCCAACCTGAATGCCTTCTCCAATGAATCAGGTTCCAGAACACGAACTTCATGTTGGATGTTATCCTTTAAAGTGCCTATGAATAGATCAATCCTGTGTTCCTCTGGAATATCAGTTACCGTTATATTCAATTTTGGAAGTCCTCAATGTGCTGCCCCACTAAACCCTTTTGTTTGAGATTTATCAATTGGCTAAAGAAGGTGTTGCTCTTTGTATCCTCATAATGTGCTATCATTTCTTCCATAAAAATTGACCAAGTGACAATTTTTTTATGGGAGAAAATCCATCGATACCATACAAATGTATTTTGTTCTAAATGTAAAGTTGCAATGCATACATTTTGTGTGTTTTGCACATTATGGAGATCAAAATATTGCTCCATTTGTAGTATCCATGTTACAGGATCCTTTCCATCAAACTTCCTCATATCCATTTTTGGAATATGGTGGTTCTTCCCGCTAACATTAGAGTTTATGAAATCACGATTAACATTTATTTTTTTCTCATCATGAGTTTCCTTTACTATCTTTTCACCATTAGGAAACATTTTTTGTATCAATTTTGTCAAACCTTCCATGTCTTTTTTTAGATCATTCTTCATGTTTTCCATTTTTTCATCAATCTTAGCTTCCATGTCATCCATCTTAGATTCCATGCCAGCTCCCATGCCATCTATCTTAGCTTCCATGCCATCTATCGTAGCTCCCATGCCATTCTTCAAACCATCCATCCTATATTCCATGCCTTTATTCAAAAAATCCATCTTAGTTTCCATGCCTTTCTTCAAAACTTCCATGTCATTTTTTATTGCTCTTTGCGAGAGTGAAATTTGTTGCACTTTCTCTTGTAAACTTGATATGTCATGTTGCCATTATTCGTCTTCATGAGTCATAGTAGAGCCTTCTAAAGGCTTAATGGGTGTTGAATTATTTTTAGGGGCCATTTTAGAATCTAATATTGATATATGTTCTACAATATTCCCTTGGAATCAATTCAACTTGATTCTTCAAACAAGACTTATGCAATCCAGGAAAAAAATACACACCTCTTACTTGCTTTTGAGGAGCTCTATATTCAAATTGAATTATCTCTGTAATTGTAGATCCTCAATATCTGAAATTCGGCCTTGTAGTATCCCTATGAAGCTTCTTTCAAATTTCACAGGCCGGACTTGATTTGGATTCTTCAAGGCAAAGTTATGTCCAATCTTCCACAATGATCCAATTATGGACTAGTTTAGTAGAGTGAACTGTATGAATTTCCACGTGTCACTGTTTCCTCCTTTGGCTTTGAAATTGATAGAAAATAAACTATAGTTCGTGTACTTGTGGCCACTTTTTATAGAATTCCAATCTGATGCTCAGAGAGCGAGTTATGAATATTCTCCCACGATAACCTCTTTGAGATGAAATTTGGGAGCCTGAAAAAGACCTACCTTCCACAGATCATATCTCCGAAAATATTGTGAACCAAGCTTTGAAATTTTATGACGCTGTTCCTCAGGATTTCAACTTCGCTCTCTACAAATTTCAGCTTCTGAAACTTTGTAGGAAAAACATTATAGCGGAAATACCGCGATGACCTGTTTAGGTTAAATTCAGGAGCCTGCAAAAAGCCCTAACTTCCATAGGTCATATCTCTGAAAATATTGCGAACCAAGATCTGAAATTTTTTGATGATGTTTCTCAGGATGTAAGCTTCACACTCTTAAAATTTCAGCTTTTGAACCTTCGTAGAAAAAAAATTATAGTGAACATTCCACAATGACCGGTTTGGAGCAGCGAAAAACCCTAGAATCTAAAGCTCTGATACTAAATGTTGTGAAACCAGCTCCAAAAATAGAAGAAAAGAGATATCAATGCCTTATAAATAAGCCACTTTGAGGGGACAACCTCCAATAAATTACAGTAATGAACAATTCTTAGATGATACAAATTACAAAACCTCATTTCTATATATAGGAGTCCATGGGGCCACAA
This sequence comes from Pinus albicaulis, assembly GCA_034641835.2. Lineage (NCBI taxonomy): Eukaryota > Viridiplantae > Streptophyta > Pinopsida > Pinales > Pinaceae > Pinus > Pinus albicaulis. The sequence continues at coordinate 658,216,617 of CM076579.1, read as the reverse complement.
TGTAATCCTAGTGGTGCCACAATGTAATCCTAGACGACCTAACAATAATAATTTAAGGGCACAATAATAACAATATGGGGGTTACAAGGTGTTAGTCATCAGTATTTTTTGCATGTTTTGATGACTATAATTCTTGGCCGAGTTTTCTAGAAGCCAATCTCAATCTGTCAATTTGTCATCTAGAAAACACCTCAAACAAATTTTTTTCTTCCTACCCCTCCCTTTCAACCTGTGATGGGAATGGTCTTCAATTTTCAAGTCCTATCACAATTTAGTAAAACCTTCCCTGTCTATAGTTGTCAAAGATTTGTTTTTATGCTATCAAAGTCCCCTATTTTCACACAGCTCACTGTCAAGCATAAATCAGGTTGTCTACTCCTCTCTCATTGTTTATTGTTCCATCTGATGACCTGAATATATCTCAGAAATCCCTTAAAAATTATGACAAAGTCTCTAGGTCTAAGTGGTGGTGTTTAGGGCAAATACCTTGAGAAAATATTTCTCTAGTCAAAAACCATGTCTTCAATATCAGTCAGCCATCATGTCTTATTATTTGTCAAAATAAAACCCTTGTCTATCCCTATTTCATACACCATGAAAGAGGTCACTTTGTTTTGTTTCAAGAAAAGCTCACAAAATTTCAATTCAAGAAGAAATAGTGAAAGAAGTGCCATGTCTAAAGAAAGTGATCATTTCAAGCATGATTTTCATGAATGCATCAAGAAGGCTCTCCAAAGATAAAATACATCTATCAATGCATCTCTGCAGGGGTGTATAGATTTATGACAGTAAGCAAAGTGTGAGCAAAAGAACACTTCAGGAAAAGATTTCATGTTGTGGCAGTTACTATTGGAAATCAGAGAAAGTGCAGATTGTAAAGAGAAAAGACCTACAGGATTCAAAATAAAAAGCGTTAAAAGGTCAAAAGTCCTCCATCATGGAAAATCCACACAAAGGTTGGGTAATGTCTACCTCCAGCGCTTCATGCTAACTCAAATGACATTTTTTCATTAGTTCTCAAACATGTGAGAAAGCCCTACAAATCAGTCTTATACAATAAAAAGTGACAGTCTTTTGGAAAAAAGAGCCTCTAGCAAGTAGATATCCAAATGAAGGTATAAGAGGAACAACTGTCTTTTATATCTTACTTTAAACCTAGGCTCTAAAAACATTCAAGGACAATCTGTTGTGCCAAATAAAGCTATAGTTAATGAAAAAAGGAGTTATTTCAGTGATGGACACAGTGAGCATTTATCATTTACAAATTTTATTACTTACCCCTAGGTTTCATAGCGAAGTTCTTCAAGAAGTAATGTCTCAAAAGTAGAACAGACAAAGGGTGCAGAGTTTAGTTTTCAGGAAGGGCCTCCTTCATGACAAGCAGAGGGCCATTTTAGTTTTTCAAAAGGACTTCTTCAATAATGAAAAAAGAGAAAAATACTGAGGTTCAAGGGTCTCCTTCGATCATAAGCAGAGGGCCTACACAGTGGTTTTAAATGGCCTCCTTCTAAAGAGAAAAATGGCACCCCTCATAGTCCTAAAGAAGCCTCTTTCGAATGACAAGCACAAGGTTTATTTTGAATGATAAACACAGTTTGTCGAAAGAACCCACAAACAGTTTGTTCATAGACATTCTTCAGTTGGTTAACAGAGGTCAAATAAGCGCCCATGCAGTTTGTCAAAATTGCCTCATTCATGACAAGCAAAGGGCCCATAGACAACTGGTTCAAAAGGAAAATATTCAAACGATGTAGTAGGGGGCGTAAGTTTTTTTTTAAAAGCTCAAAGGCAAAAAAAATTTGGGTCGAGACACACCTGTAGCAGGACGTGATGTGCCTGTAGCATCCCTCCAAAGGTTCTTACACACGATGCGATGGGCCTGTGGGATAGTGCGACACGCCTATTTTCTCCAATAGACCTGCCCCACTCGGTGTTCAGAAGGCGCCCGGCCCGACACACAACAACGTGCAGGTGCTACGTGCCTATGCACAGGAGCGTAGCACCCCTCAAGAGGCCTCCAAATTGCCATAACTCATATTTTGGGCACAGAAACTGGTTTTTTAGCTGAAGGGGATATTTTTAAAAAAAGGTATCCATCATTTCTTTCATCTTAATCTTTTGGTCATAAGAATATCTTGAAAACTAAACTTAAAGGAGGAAACAATGTTTCATAAAGTAGGAAGGCTTATTTTCATTTGGCAAAGGACCTATTTTACCAAGTGATAAGGAAAGGATAGTGTTAGAAGAAGGGAAACCTATTTTCAGTTTGAAAAAACCTGTTTTAATAAGTAGGTAAAGGAAACATATAACCAAGATGCCTCCAAAGAAGGGAAAGGCTAATAAGGTAGGCCAGCACAATAGGTTTGAACCCACTACTATTAATGAGATCATTGCATCCCCTTCAACCTTGTCCTATTTTCAAAAAGTGGGTTGCTTTTACTTTTGCAACAAAATTCAAGAGGTCACTAACCACCCTCTCCTAACTGAGCTATTTGCCTTAAGATTAGATGGAGAGAAGGTTCACATTGCAGGGATAGAATTTTTGCTTACTCCTAAAGAAGTTTCAGAGGCAACTAAGATCCCCTATATTGAAGAAAAATGGTTAAAACAAGCATCACCCATAGTTGATGGTGAAAAGGAAGAATGCAGTGAAAGTAAAGAAGGAGGTAATGATGGAAAAGAACAAAGAAATCCTCATGAAGGAGGTAAACACACTGATGATGGTCAAGGAAATTCACAAATTGATGGAAAAATCACATATGAAGGAGGAGACAGTCCTCAAGGGAAAAGTGAGGAAAACAGTGAAGACAGTGGCAGTCAAGCTTAAAGCAGTGAGGAGGGTAAAAATGATAGTCCTAAAGACAGTCATGAAAAAATCAGAGGAAGTGAACAAGGTAGCCCTAACAAAGAAGACAAAAATAGTGATAAGGGTGAAGGTGGAAATCTACAAAGAAGAAGACTATTCAAGCTGTAACTACTAATGTCACTAGAGCGCTCAGGAGTAGAGGCGAATTGCCTAAGCCAAGCTCAAAACTGCCCAAAGGAGGCGCCCGGTGAAAAAAGGGGAAAAAGACATATCTAGGCTTGGAATCTTGGCTTTAGCTTCCTTGACTGTTTCTAGAAACCCATAAGGGGTTTTCTCACCAAAATTAAGCAATTTTTGACATGATCTTGTTTTTTGTGTTTTTTAGGCCTAATTGTACTTTTTTCTAGGCGCTGCCATGCTTTCTAGGAGCATCCTCAGCTCATAAAAGTTATTTTTTTGGATGTATTAAATTTTGGGGCATCTACTCACAAATTTTTAGATCAAAAGGTCTTTTGGTCCCCCAAAGAGGCAAAAAACAGTCAAATTTTACCTTTCTGACTCAAATATCAGCAGGTGAGACCCTCCTAGGTTTTTTCACTTATTCCACTTTTTGAAAAACTTCTAGGGAAAATTTTGAGAAAAATCAAGTAGTTATAAAAACTAGACATCTAGGGCTTTCCAACGAGCCATCATAGGCCTCGTTTTGACATCGGGAAGTCCTTCAAAATTTCTTTTCAAAATAAGCTTTCTTCTGGCGCTACGCTCCCATAGGATTTTTCCGAAAAGGCAGTTTTCTGAAGGTGGCCATCCAAATGTGCGTTAAGATATTTTTGACTCTATGTCAGAGATTAAAAGTCAATTTTCTTACTATTTTTAGCTTAAATAGATATTTTTTGAAGATATTTTGTGCCTTGGGCCTTATGAGGCCTCAAGTACAAAATCAGATATTTCTATTAGGCCAATGAGCTTCTAGATGCTCTTATGAGCTTATCTACTCATTTATTATATAAATTATGAAGACTCATTGTAAATTGTTGGAGGTTTTAGAAGCAGAACTTGACATTTTGAAAAGCAATACATGGATATGAGCTTTGAAGAAGAAACTTGTTTACGAAGTGGATGATTTGCTTACTTGTCTAGATGATGGAGAGGCTTTGTGTGCAGGATTCCATGGCTTGGTGAATGGTATTTTGTTTCTTATTTGTTATGTTTTCTTAGTTTCTCATATATGTTTTCATGCTTCTTTCTTGTTGTAGTTCAGTAAAGAATAAGTTTGAGATATGCCCATGGAGGCACTTCAAACTTCTTGATTCATTACAGCTTAAATGTTTTTCATCTTTCTTGGTTATGTCAAAGAATTCTTATTTGCTCTTTGGTAACCTAAGAACTTGTTTTCAGTTTCATTAATGGTTATTATGTATGTTGTCTAGTATGATTCACAATATTCCATACTTACTCATAGTTAATCAAAACTCCATTTCTGAAATCTCTCTCTGAATTATTGTTTGTTTAGTTAAGTCAAAGAGGTCTTGTTTCGATCTTGCCCTTTGTCCATGCTTTGCAGTCTTATTTCAAAGTTCTCGATAGCTCAAGATATGATGTTTAGGAGTTCCCTCTTCATAGTTTTAGTTGTTAGTTTATCTTATATGTTTTTTCTCAACCACTGAAGGTGATTTTTCCAAAGTTAGAGGGTCTTATACTTCTATGCATCGCCTGATTTTTTATTTTCTGCATTTATTAGTTTGAGTTTCATTCATAGAGATTAATGGTCAGCCCTACCTCATGAATGCTTGTTGTTTAACTATTTATGCTTAAGATCTCTTTGTCTTGCACAAACTTAATGTTCATTACACTTCACAAACCACCCAAAAGATCCATTGACTATACTAAATCAGCCCTACCACACACCTTGTCTGCTGTCTAGGAATCCTTGGCTTTCATTTGACCCCATAGCCCTATTGATTTGATAACTTATTTTTCATTGATGCCTACTTAATCGGTTTTCACCTCCAAACACAAAAACAAACAAATGTACTTAACAACTAGCCTAAAATCAAATATACTAAGCGAACAAGCTCACATCCTTCGCTTCATAGAGAGAGCCCTATCTGAGTCCAGGAAGGCTAGGTCCTAGGGCACCTAAGCTTGGTCTGATGTTACCCTGTCATTTGGCTCGCCAATCTGCCAAACCACGGGACCCTAACATAATGGCGATCACGATGGGACTTTTCTGAGTTCATATTAATCTTAATATCTTTCAAAGACTCACGGAAAACCCCTGTCGAACTGAGCATGCTATCCTATTGATCCGTCCCACCGAACTCTAACATAATGGCGATCACGGTGGGAATTTGAGTCAAAAAATCCTAGGTATCCCTTAGGACCTCTCAAAATCTCAGTAAAACTTAGAAAACTTAAGTGTTGTCTGAAGAGTAGAAACTAGCTCTTTCACCATCTTAGCAAAATGATTATTCAGTTATAGAACACTCTTACAAAGCTTAGGGATACATAAAGAAACTCAGAAAAAACCCCAAAAACATCCCTAGATTGTTTTTTTTGTCAGTATTGGTAGTGGACCATACACATATACCCTCAAAACAAGTAAAAACATCCACCTAACGACTCCACTAGCTTCCAGTAGGCCTATTACTCCACTAGTCCTTCTAAAATCTCCTGGGAATGCATTGAGCAATCCCAATCATGCTAATGGTGGACAGAAAAGTTCAAATCTTCCACCTGGCGACTCCACAACCCTCAATAGACCAAAATACTCCACTGGTAGAGAACTCTAGACTAGTTGAAAAGACACATTAACCCTTTTGATTAACAAAGATGGATCCAAGGATACAAAAGAGATATGCTCCAATTAACAGAGATCATATCCCTGGATTCCCACACAAAATGCGTCAAATAGACTGGTTGAAAAACCTGCCTATTTTCCAAGATGAAAACTTTGATGACCCCTTGTTAGATCTCATCAAGTTTCATATACATATATGGAGGTTAAAAGTTGAATGGCATGAGGACTGTATTATGAAAATGTTCATGGCAACATTAGAAGGTAAGGCAAGAAATTGGTATGAATGGTTTGAACCTGGCATCTTGTTTTCTTTGAAGGATTTCCACAGGGTATTTTACGAAAACTATATAAGGTATTTTCCATCTCTATCCTTAGTTGAAAATTGTTGTGATCAATTTGAAGATCTCATACAACACCTTATATATATGGATGATTTAGACAATTTGTATCATGAAGAACTCTTGGCAACAATTCATGAATTTCATTCTCAAGATAACTATCATGACAGCCTAGATAAGTTAGTTGAGGAAGGAATCAATCAAGGTATAGAAGAAAACCCACAATATCCCTCTAAAGGTACAAGTGATGTTTCATCAGCCCTACTAGATGAGGCTCAAGAAGATATCCAACCTCAGAATCAGTCTTCTCTAGAGAAGAAAAACAATTGTTGCCAAATCCAAAGAAAACAGAAAATGCCTACTCCTTTAACTAAAGAAGAGATAGATCAGATGTTCAGAGTACAACCACCCTCTAAGCCTTCATGTAAACAAAACATTCTTGTTCTTTCTCCTACTAAATCCATCTACCATAAATCAGAAAGTGAACTTTTAGATTAATTCAAAGAAGAAAAAACTGATAATCCAATATGTTTGATTGGTGACACTAATTATTTTGATGAGTTTCCAAAGTTTGATCAATTTGATGATGATATCCTTCAAACGGAAACTAACTTTGCAGAGAAATTAGTAATTGTTTTGTGGGAGGAAGATCATTTTCATCAACTTCAAAAAAGTATTAAACAAATTCATGCCACCTATGCCACTGATGAGGGAAGCCTTGAAAGTTTAGAAGTAAGTGAAGAGTCTCTGACTCTTTGCTCTACTTCACTTCATTCCATCAAAAATAACTTTCACATAATTGGAAATTAGTAGTCTTTCAGCTTTGATGATGAGGTTGAGGAGGATGATGAAATTCTTAAGCAAGTTGTCAATGAGAAGCTTTTTCCTGAAATGGTTGAGGAAATCATTTTGGACATAGAATCCTCCTTAGCTCCAGATAAGCTGTCACCAAGTTCCTTTGGAATTAAAATTGTAGATGAAGGCATAGAAGTTGATAATCACATGATAGTTGTTGTGCCACCTTCTCAAGAGGATTTACTTCCAAAGAGTATCCCTGCTCATCAACATGATGACCTTCACATAGATTCCAGCCTACTCAATAAGAGCACATCAGCTTGGAAAGAAGACTACACTACAATATATGATGAGTCTGACAATTCAAGTGATCATGAGCAAGTGGAAGATTTTCTTTCCCAAGAGAGTCCCAAACATAGCCAAGTAGAAGAAAGAGTAGTCTTGAATGAAGCTTATATATCAAATCCTCTAGATTAGGTATTATTCCAAGATCCATTTTTTGTTTTCCTTGAGAAATCTGAAGGAGTAGTGTGTTCTACCATGAACATTTTTTTGCAAAGTGTGAGAAAATTTTTAGGCACTACTGTCTGAAAACAAGCAAAGTGGAAGTGGCCTTTTGATTTCTTCAGCATCATGAAAGAACTAAACCAAGATCACCCGTGAAATCATCTATTTGACTGGTTACATTGGAAAAGAGAGTTCACCAAATGAATGTATATTGTGTATAGGTTAGTTTAGGATAGATAGATAGGTGTGAAAAATAAGCTCAGCCTTGTGAGCATAATTTTAATCCTAGATTGTTTGAAGAAAAAGTAAAAGATAGAAAATACAAAAACAATAGGAAAAATAGAAAAAGAGGGTAGTCTCTAAAGCAACGGTACAGCCCCATACCCAAAAAATAGTCATGCTGAAAATGCGCAAGTCTAAATGCCACTACTAGTGCTCAAAAGATATCTTGTTCAAATATCTAGCCTAATCATAACTAGACATGTTTTAAATTGATTACTGATAAGTTAGTGAAAGAAGTGATAGTCAAATTGTGTAAGCTTGACTTATCAATGACAGTAGATTAGGAAAATATATTGGTTCCACATGCTCAAAACATAACCAAAGAGGAAAGAAGGGATGAAAAACAAACTATGTATCCTAGCCCTGATTTTTCTAAATCTCATTTTGTGCGAAAATAATATTTGTGTGTAGCTTGTCTTTTATGCCACGGACACATGACAAATCAGACCGTCTAATCTTGATTTGGTAATTTTTAATTTCATGTTTTAGATTAGTGAATGAAATCCTGTCAAACAGCTTAATCTTGACAATTGATCTAGCATAGGTAGAGAATCAAAGGATTTCATCAGTTTAATCTGAACTCCCAGAGGATATAAGTGTAGAATTAGATAGTTTTTATTTTTTCAAAAATATCATGTCAAAGGGTTGCTAGTCCAAATACACCTAAAGAAGAAAAAATTCTAGGAAATAATAGCTGGGTAAGTAGAGATGAGGTTGATGCTAATCATGTTGTAAATTTTTCAGAAAAACATCATTTTTAGAAATAGCATCAATAAAGAGAGAAATTTGCGCCAATGGATAAGGCACTGGTCTTCACAAGCCAGAGATCTGCAATTCTGGACACCTCTCGAAAATGAGCTGCCCTCCCCAAATGGAGCTACTGTTAGTCATCAGTATTTTTTGCATGTTTTGATGACTAGATTCCTTGGCTGAGTTTTCGAGAAGCTAATCTAAATTTGTCAATTTGTCATTTATAAAACACCTCAAACAAACTTTTGTCTTCCTACCCCTCCCTTTCAGCCGGTGATGGGAATGGTCTTCAGTTTTCAAGTCCTATCACAATCCAGCAAAAACTTCCCTGTCTATAGCTGTCATAAGCTTTGTTTTTATGCTATCAAAGTCCCCTTTTTTCACACAGCTCAATGTCAAGCATAAATCAGGTTTCCTACTCCTCTCTTACTATTTATTGTTCCATCTGATGACTTGACTATATCTCAGAAATCCCTTACAAATTATGACAAAGTCTCTAGGTCTAAATGGTGGTGTTTAGGGCAAATACCTTGAGAAAAGCTTTCTCTAGTCAAAAACCCTGTCTTCAATATCAGTCATCCATCATGTCTTATTATTTTTCAAAACAAAACCCTTGTCTATCCCTAGGTCATACACCATCAAAGAGGTCGCTTTGTTTTTTTCAAGCAAAGCTCACAAAATTTCAATTCAAGAAGAAATAGTGAATAAGTTCCATGTCTGAAGAAAGTGATCATTTCAAGCATGATTTTCATGAATGCATCAAGAAGGCTCTCCAAATATCAAAGACATATATCAATGCATCTCTGCAGGGGTGTATAGATTGATGACAGTAAGAAGAGTGTGAGAAAAAGAACACTTCAGGAAAATATTTCATGTTGTGGTAGTTACTATTGGAAATCAAAGAAAGTGCAAATTGTAAAGAGAAAAGACCTACAGGATTCAAACTCAAAAGTGCCAAAAGGTCAAAAGTCCTCCATCATGGAAAATCCACACAAAGGTTGGGTAATGTCTACCCCCAGTGCTTCATGCTAACTCAAATGACATTTTTGCATTAGTTCTCAAACATGTGAGCAAGCCCTACAAATCAGTCTTATACAATCAAAAGTGACAGTCTTTTGGCAAAAAGAGCCTCTAGCAAGTAGACATCCAAATGAAGGTATAAGAGGAACAACTGCCTTTTATATCTTACTTTAAACCTAGGCTCTAAAAACATTAAAGAATAATCTGTTGCTCCAAATAAAGCTACAGTTAATGCAAAAAGGAGTTATTTCAATGATGTACACAGTGAACATTTATCATTTACAAATTTCATTACTTACCCCTAGGTTTCACAGTGAAATTCTGCAAGAAGTCATGTCTCAAAAGAAGAACAGACAGAGAGCGCAGAGTTTAGTTTTCAGGAAGGGCCTCCTTCATGACAAGTAGAGGGCCATTTCAGTTTGTCAAAAGGACTTCATCAATAATGAACAAAGAAAGAAAAAGACTGAGGTTTAAGGGTCTCCTTCAATCATAAGCAGAGGGCCTACACAGTGGTTTTAAATGGCCTCCTTATAAAGAGAAAAAAGGCACCCCTCACAGTCCTAAAGAAGCCTCCTTCGACTGAAAATCACAAGGTTTCTTTTGAATGATAAACTTAGTTTGTCAAAAGAGCCCAAAAATATTTTGTTCATATACATTCTTCAGTTGGTTAACAGAGGTCAAATAAGTGCCTATGCAGTTTGTCAAAATTGCCTCCTTCATGACAAGCAGAGGGCCCACAGACAACTGGTTCAAAAGGAAAATCTTCAAACAATGTAGTAGGGGGCGTAATTTTTGCTTTAAAATCTCAAAGGAAAAAAAATTTTGGGTCGTGACACGCTTGTAGCAGGACGCAACGTGCCTATAGCGTCCCTTCGAAGGTTTTTACACACGGCTAGATGCGCCTATGGGATAGCGCGACGTGCCTGTTTTCGCCGATAGACCTGCCCTGCTCGGCCTTCAGAAGGCACCCAGCCTGACACACAACAATTTTCAGGTGCTACGTGCCTGTGCACAGGAGCGTAGCACCCCTCAAGAGACCTCAAAACTACCATAACTCAGATTTTGGGCACAGAAACTAGTTTTTTAGCTGCAGGGGATATTTTTTAAAAAAGGTATCCATCATTTCTTTCATCCTAGTATTTTGGTCATAATAATATCTTGAAAACTAAACTTAAATGAGGAAACAATGTTTCATAACGCAGGAAGGCTTATTTTCATTTGGCAAAGGACCTGTTTTACCAAGTGATAAGGAAAGGACAGTGTTAGAAGAAGGGAAACCTATTTTTAGTTTGAAAAAACATGTTTTGATAAGTAGGTAAAGGAAACATATATCCAAGATGCCTCCAAAGAAGGGAAAGGCTAAGAAGGTAGGCCAGCACAATAGGTTTGAACCCACTACTATTAAGGAGATCACTGCATCCCCTTCAACCTTGTCCTATTTTCAAAAAGTGGGTTGCTTTTACTTTTGCAACAAAATTCAAGAGGTCACTAACCACCCTCTCCTAACTGAGCTATTTTCATTAATATTAGATGGAGAGAAGGTTCACATTGTAGGCATAGACTTTGTGCTTACTCCTAAAGTAGTGTCAAAGGCAACTAAGATCCCCTATATTGAAGAAAAATGGTTAAAACAAGCATCACCCATATTTGATAGTGAAAAGGAAAAATGCAGTGAAAGTAAAGAAGGAGGTAATGATGGAAAAGAATAAAGTAGTCCTCATGAAGGAGTTAAACACACTGATGATGGTCAAGGAAATTCACAAAAGGATGGAAAAAGCACAGATGAAGGCGGAGACAGTCCTCACGGGAAAAGTGAGGAAAACAGTGAAGACAGTGGTAGTCAAGCTTAAAGCAGTGAGGAGGGTAAAAAAGATAGTCATGAAAAAATCAGAGGCAGTGAACAAGGCAGCCCTAAAAAAGAAGAAAAAAACAGTGATAAGGGTGAAGGTGGCAATCTACAAAGAAGAATACTATTCAAGCTGTAACTACTAATGTCACTAGAGTGCTCAAGAGTAGAGGCGAATTGCGTAAGCCAAGCTCAAAACTTCCCAAAGGAGGCGCCTGGTGAAAAAATGGGAAAAAGACATATCTACGCTTGGAATATTGGCTTCAGATTCCTTGCCTATTTCTAGAAACCCATAGGGGGTTTGCTCACCAAAATTGAGCAATTTTTGACATGATCTTGTTTTTTGTGATTTTTAGGGCTAATTGAACATTTTTCTAGGTGTTGCCATGTTTTCTAGGAGCATCCTCAGCTCATAAAAGTTATTTTTTTGGATGTATTAAATTTGGGGGCATCTACTCACAAATTTTCAGATCAAAAAAGGTGTTTTGGTCCCTCAAAGAGGCAAAAAACAGTCAAATTTTACCTTTCTGCCTCAAATATCAGTAGGTGAGACCCTCCTGGGTTTTTTCACTCAGTCCACTTTTTGATAGACTTTCAGGGATCATTTTGAGAAAAATCAAGTATTTCCAAAAACTAGACATTGAGGGCTTTCCAACGAGCCATCACAAGCCTCGTTTTGACATCGTGAAGTCCTTCAAAAGTTCTCTGCAAAATAGGCTTTCTTCTAGCGCTACGCTCCTGTAGGATTCTGCTGAAAAGGCAGTTTTTTGAAAGTGGCCATCCAAATGTGCATTAAGCTATTTTTGACTCTATGTCAGAGATTAAAAGTTAATTTTCTTACTATTTTTAGCTTAAATAGATATTTTTTATAGATATTTTGTGCCTTGGGCCTTGTGAGGCCTCAAGGACAAAATCGGATATTTGTATTAGGCCAATGAGCTTCTAGATGCTCTTGTGAGCTTATCTACTCATTTCCTATATAACTTATGAAGAATCATTGTAAATTGTTGGAGGTTTTAGAAGAAGAACTTGAAATTTTGAAAAGAAATACATGGATATGAGCTTTGAAGAAGAAACTTGTTTATGAAGTGGATGATTTGCTTACTTGTCTATTTGATGGAGAGGCTTTGTGTGCAAGATTCCATGGCTTGGTGAATGGTATTGTGTTTCCTATTTGTTACGTTTTATTAGTTTCTCATATATGTTTTCATGCTTCTTTCTTGCTATATTTCAGTAAAGAATAAGTTTGAGATATGCCCATGGAGGCACCTCAAACTTCTTGATTCATTACAACTTAAATGTTCTTCATCTTTCTTGGTTATGTCAAAGAATTCTTAATTTCTCTTTGGTACCCTAAGAACTTGTTTTCAGTTTCATTAAAGGTTATTATTTATGTTGTCTATTATGATTCACGGTATGCCTTGCTTACTCATAGCTAATCAAAACTCCATTTCTAAAATCTCTCTCTGAATTATTGGTTGTTTAGTTAAGTCAAAGAGGTCTTGTTTCGATCTTGCCCTTTGTCCATGCTTTGTAGTCTTATTTCAAATTTCCCGATAGAGCAAGATATGATGTTTAGGAGTTACCTCTTCATATTTATAGTTGTTATTTTATCTTATATGTTTTTTCTCAACCACTGAAGGTGATTTTCCCAAAGTTATAGGGTCTTATACTTCTATGCATCGCCTGATTGTTTATTTTCTACATTTATTAGTTTGAGTTTCATTCATAGAGATTAATGGTTAGCCCTACCTCATGAATGCTTGTTGTTTAACTATTTATTCTTAAGATCTCTTTGTCTTGCACAAACTTAATGTTCATTACACTTCACAAACCACCCAAAATATCCATTTACTATACTAAATCGGCCTTGCCACACACCTTGTCTGTTGTCTAGGCATCCTTGGCTTTCATTTGACCCCATAGCCCTGTTGATTTGATAAATTATTTTTCATTGATGCCTACTTAATTGATTTTCACCTCCAAACACAAAAAAAAAACAAACATACTTAACAACTAGCCTAAAATCAAATATACTAAGTGAACAATCTCACATCCTTCGCTTCATAGAGAGAGCCCTCTCTGAGTCCAGGAAGGCTAGGTCCTAGGACTCCAAATCTTGTTCTGATGTTACCCTGTCATTTGGCTCGCCAATCTACCAAATCACAGGACCATAAAACCAGGTAGAGTGTTGTCAACCTTTGATTCATAGAAAGGAAAAATGCAGATGACCTTTCTCCAAGCATAGATTCCTCAAACTAATATCTCAGTTGATTATAAAAAAAACTGCATTTGAGTTTGATGTTAAAGATATACACCCCATTGATCAAATAGAGATGCATAAGGAGACAGGTGAAATGATTTCATCTCAACTCACTAACACTGTTATGTGTTTGTCCAAATTGCAGGTTTCTTTAGCTAATATCCAATCACAGCTCAAAATGGAGAAAGTCTCTTCCATGGCTAAGGATTCTGAGATTAAGTCTTTGGAAGACTTGGTAATCAAGATTGGATATGATCCCTCCAATATCAGAGATGCAAAAGAGGTGATTAAAAATAAAAATGCTAACATATTAGCATTAAGGAAGAAACGAAAGTTGTCAGCTACAGAAAACCCGTTGGCCAAAGCCATTGAAGAGACAGAGTCACAGAAAACGGACATGATAAAACTCATGATGGAGTAGAATTCTCAGCTGAGGCAGATGGAAGCTGAGATGGAAAAAATGATAAAGGAAAAAGAGCAGGCTTCCAAGCTATCATTAGTTCCTTTAGAGGTTATACCTCTTAAGTCTCTTCCTACAACCACTCCTTCTACAACAAGTATAGCGGATGGAGTTGAGAAACTCACTAAAGCAGTGTAGAATATATCAATATAGACAGAGCAGATAAAGAATATTCAGGACCAACTAAAATTGTTACAGGATCAGTAGTCAAGAAGTGATAGCTCACATGAATTTGAATCCCAAAGACCATAGAGGCTAATTGAAAGGTTACAGAAGTTTGGGAGGGAGTATAAGGAGTTGATAGAGAAGGAAAATGATGCCATTACAAAAATCAAAGAATAACTTGGAGATAAGCCAAACACTGCTAACAATATTATTAAGTTCTTAAATTATAAGAAAAAATATGAACTTGAGAAGTAAGGAGTGGGTGACAAGATTGAAATAACATTTGAAGTAAAGAAGGTTCTTACAAAGAGAAATTTTATTGTATAGTTGGAGGAAAAATGTCACATCTTGGATATAGTTGTAAACAGGTTTTTCAACAGGCTTGAACCTTTAACTCAGAAAGTTCTTCCTTCCCTTTTTGTAATCAATCACAAACTAATGTACAAACCAGATTATGCAAAGAAGTTGTAGGAGATTTCTAGAGATACAACTAAGTTTTCAAACATCAAAGGCACTATGACAGGGAAAGCGTTCTTGGAGGCATTAACGCATGACCTTTTCATCCAGTATGAGATAAACCATGTTTTTATGGTTAAACCAAATTTTTCTAAATATATTGAGGTGGATGAAATCTATAGGAAAGTCGTCAAATTAACTATCCCAGATGAAGAGTGATGGGATAAATTAGCTGAGTTCCAAGATTAAAAGGTAATAAAGAGCAGTAATTTGTAGCTAGCTCACAGGACATCACTACAGCCAGCGTAGCCTACCAATAGGCTTACTCTTCAACTAATTCCTTGAAAACAGTGCCAGAAAGCCAGATCACCCTCATCGAGCCTATTTTTTTTAACAGATAGAGTTTATTGTTAGATTTAGGCTAATAATACACTCTCTGTTGAGACAACATTTATTGTAAACAATTTTGTAATTTTCAGTATAAGTACTTCGTTGTTTGAAGTATTAAGGGTTGATTTCTGAACATATTTTTGCCTACCACGCAACTGTAAATTCCAATTTTTTTTTGTTGGAGCTTCAATAATACAAAGACTTCTTTCAGGATTCATGTGGTATAATTACTAGTGAAGTGTTTCTACTATTTCTGTGTTTTCCCATGGTTATTTCCTTTCTCTGTTTATCAGAATTCTTAATTGTAAAACATAAAGTGTGATGAATAGGACGTGTTAAATAAAACACCTTATACTGGTTGCTTTAAAAATTTAAATGTTTTCTAATTGAAGTCAGATTGAAAAATACTTAAATGTTCTTCTGCCATATTCATTATTCATATAAAATCTCAAAGAATCCAGTAAATGCAACCTAGCTTCTCTGTTACAAATATTTTAAAAATTGATGCAAATAATCCAGTTTCATGTTTGACTCCATTTTCCAATGGGAAGATAAATATTTAATCAACCAAAATCAATCAAAATCAAACAATTACGAAGCACAATCCTAACTAGCCTAATACCTATTCAAAAAAAAGTTAAATCTTAAAGAGAGATCCCTCTCTGAAGCTGATAGGGCTAGCTCCCAGCTTCCAAAGTGGTTTTGATGTTGTCTTTCTATGATCTATTCTCCCAATCTTAGAAATTACAAAACGATAACATAGTGGTGACCATACTGGAGAAGAAATTGAAAAATTTGTAATTTCTTTCGAATTCATAACCTGGTTAAAACATTGTATGATAAGAATATTTTAAGATTGGTTTTCTTTTCAAATAGTGTAAATAAAAAGTGTGTGTGTGCATTTACATTATAACTCTAGCTCCTAAAAGAGCCTATACCAGAGCTCATCCCCATCCAAAGCCTGCAGAAATTGTAGATGACCCTAAGAAAATACTGAAAAGAAAGAGATTAGCTAAAATCCAAGGAAGTTCCAGTCCTCCTCATAGAGCAGATTCACTCCCAAAAGACTTTGTAACCCTACAAGATATTGAGTTTGATTTATCCTTTGATCAAAGCCTATTTCAAAAAATATTAGCCAATTGGGAAAACCAAATAGTAGTACATCAAGCTACCTTGAGAAGAAATTCATTTGAAGCCCAATATGCTCCTACTGACATAGACATTCAAATCTCCAATATTTTGACAAATTACAGGGTTTAGTCTCAGGATTAGACCTTTCTATTCACGAAGCTTATGTCCATCAATCTGTTGAACTTTCTGCTTTAACTTCTTATGCTGAATCACTCACCTCATCACAGTCTGTGCATCCTATATCAACAAGTCCTACAACTTCTATAGTCTCCACAACTACTTCGGTAATTTCCCATAAATCATTAAGCTCTACTCCTTTTTTAGTTTCCCAAACCACTCCAGTGCTATCTCACCAAGAAACTCAAACTCATTTTTCTTCCCAATCCTCAACTACAGTCCAACCCTCATCTCCACCAAAGCCCCAAGTTTCAGCTCAACCTTTACCTTTCATTCAACCTCCACCTTTCACCCATCAACCACATCATATTGTTCATCCTCATATCCCCATAATGGAAGCTAGATATTCTCTCCTTTCCCTTAAAGCTCCTTTGGAAAACATGCCACAGGATTATCAAACAAGAATCCCACAGTTTAATTGAACTGGACCTATCACTGCCCAACAACATATAGACATGATTAATTATATTTTTGACCTTCAGGAGGTAGATGAGGAGAGTGTAAAACTAAGGTTTTTTGCACAAAGTCTAATAGGAGAGGTGATAAAATGGTTTAAAGCATTACCTACTGCTAGTATCCATGATTTGACTGAATTTCATCAATTATTCCTTACTAGGTGGGAAATTAAGAAAAACCCTCTTCAGATTTCATATGAATATGAAAGAATCAGGAGATGACCAACAAAGAGTGTGTAAGACTATTACACTAGATTCAATAGTGTGTATAGCACAATCCATGCTAATATTAAACCACCACAAGGCTTAGCCTTAATCAAATTTCCATATGGTTTTGAGGTAGACATGGCTTACCAGCTTAGGGAAAGAAAATCATCCACATTAGAAGAGATTCAAAGGGATGCAGTAAGTGTAGAAGAAAATATGTTAGCCAAGAGAGCTAGACTTATAAATGAGAGAGGAGTAACCATAAAATAGGAACCATCTACTTCTTCTGCTGATGCTAAAATTGATTCTTTAGTTAGAATAGTAGAAAGAATGATGGAGAGGATTAATTTGTATGAGAGATCTGCACCTAGGGAAAATAAACTTGCACCTCAAAACTGAAATCAAAACATTAGAATAAATCCTCCTCAGATCAAACAAAGAGAACAGAGGGGTCCTGATCAGCAAGTTAGACCTCCTTTTTAGGAGAACTATGCTGATGAATATGGAGAAGTAGTGGAAGAAGTAGAAGACAATCATATAACTCTAATTGGTATTAATAAAGATGAGACTGTATTTCTTATTTAGGAAGAACACGAATTGTTTTAATTATCCCAAATTGAACTTGATTATGAGGAATCAGATGACTATAAGCATGGATTTCAAAATGCTATCATGGAAGTCCATAGACAATATAATCTTAGGAGTAAGAAAACATTAGATACTTCAAACAAAAAGACTAATGAAAACCCTGTCAAGAAAACTTCTGACACTACTTCAAAGAAAACTCCACAAACTATTGCTAAGAAAACTCCTGATAGTTCTAGCAAAAAGATAGTTGACCTTCCTGCTAAAATTTTTGTTAAGAATTATTATAAAACTACTCAAAAACACATTCCTAATACCAGTCACCAAAAATAACATGTATCAAAAGAGATTGTTGATAAATCTGACTTTCTGAACTCAAATAAATTTCAAGCATTATTCAATATTGAAAATGAACTAGAAAAGCTGAAAATTCCTATCCCTTTAACTAAGTTAATGAATAAAAATATGTACAGAACTAAAGTTATGAAAGCTTTGAACATGGGATAAAATAATGATACTGTTTATTTGAATGATAATCAACCTGAACTATTATTATTTCCAGAGGTAGATGGTAAACCACAAGAAGGAGGAGTCCCTCCATTTTATGTCAGTCTCAATGTGCATGATAAAATTCTTGTTAGATGATCCAAAATAAATTTTATCATAGGTTATAGTGTTTGAATAAAATAATTATTGATTTAAGATATTAAATTAATAATTATCATTCTAGAATATTTAATAAATCTTTGAGATATTTAGAAATAGAAATTTGTTATTAAAAATTAGGACTCTAGAAAAGAGTCGTTTCCTAGGCTCTAAGTTAGGAGTGAAGTTAGTAGAGTGGTTAGAAGCTCATTTATTGTAAATGGACACTTGTTTATTTTCCAAGTGATCCATAACTAGATTAAGTTAGAACATAGAGCTTATAAATAGGTTAGTTTCCTATTTTCATTGTAGTGTGTAATGAGAGAATGTGAGAGTGTGAGTTTACGTGTGTAAACTCCTATAATTTGCTATGTAATCTTTTTGCTTGATCAATAAAGTTGTGTGTCTGAGGACACTTCTGTAGTTTCATGTGGTATCGGAGCGATGGTAATGCTGTGAGGAGGAGATTCCAGCTCTACCAGGTCGTGGAAAACTCAACTCCATTGAATCGATCAGCAAAAGATTGGTATGAATTTTGTCAAGTTTTTTTGAACAAAAATTTGATTATTTGATTTTAGATCTGTAAATTCTAAAATCATTTTTTTAAAGAGAAAATGAAAATCTGTGTGAATTTCCTATTTCAAATTGTTGAGGCAACTTAGTTTGGAAGAATTTTGTTGCAATAAAAAAAAAAAGGGAAAGCACTGTATAATTCTGCATTTATAAGAAAGCGTTGTTGAAAGAGTCGATTCGGCATCGGTACATATTGGAGTCGATTCTAGCATCGATTTACATATTGAGTCACGGAATGGAGTCGATTCTACATTTACATCGATTACTGTGAAAGAGCCATTGTAATCCATTGATTGCATTGTAATCATCAATGCATGCGTAAATGAGCCATGTGTAATCCATAAGCACGCTGTTTACCATCGATTACGCATTTATAATTTGTTAAGCCACAAATTTGCAAGCATTGACATCCGATTGCAGCATTCTAAAGTTGACGATGTTGAAATTTGTAAAGCCCCAAATTTGAAAACGTTAACGAAAGCGTTGGAAACGGCATTTTACGAAACTAGCGTTTTGTGGCATCGATTTAGCATTAAGAACCAGCGTTTTGTGGCATCGATCAACATTAAGAACCAGCGTTCAATTAACAACCAACATTTAATTGGAAGCTGCGTTGAAATCCAGTGTTTGACATTGCAGTTCAGCATGAAACAACCTTTGAACCAGCATTGAACCAGCCTTTGAAACAACCTTTGAATCCGGTGTTGAACCGGCGTATTCCAATCTAATAATATGCGAGAAGAAGCATTGCAAGCAGCGTTTTAAATGACTTGAAACAGCACTCCCACTCACCGTGTGTGCTTTTTTCCACTCATTCCGCCTGTAGGTCTTCTCTCACTCACTGCTTTCTTAGTGTTTCAATAACAAATCAAAGCCATCTATAATTTTTATGTGCATTAGAGCCATTGCAAGAGTATATTAATCCATGGAGGGGTAGTTTTTGATTTTTTGTTTCACAAGAACCATTTACGCACCTGTCATTGAACGGAAGGAAGCGGTTCAATTATTATTCCACCTCAGTTCCATTTTGTTGATGGTAGAATTGTGACCTAAGGTTTTAGTAAATCCGTATTGTCGACGATTTCTGAAGAAATATTGTGGGAGATTATTTTTATATTCTGATTATTTGAAAGAATTAAGCCATTTCCCTGCAGCACTAGATGAAGGAGGCGCTTTAACCCTCTGCTTATAGATGAAGGAGGTTCTTAGCCATGTGATGTTAACAGCCCTTGACAGTGTTGTTTTTCTTCCACTGTCCTTTCAGGCTTTGAATGAGGTTACAAGAGCTTGATGAGAAACTCTTTGCCCTGTAGATGCATCTCAAGCTCAGGATCACATTGAGAAGCAGATGTCTTCTCATGTGGCGCAAAAAATTGTCTTCTGAGATGATGGTATGTTTATGTCCTTGAAACATCCATGAAACATTGTAAAACACCTAAAATCAGCTTGAGATTATGGTCTATGTATTGCTGAGACTTAAGGGTGTATTAGTGGCGCGACTTAGGGCTGTGACCAACTTTATTAGCAGAGTGGGAGGTCTGTTATGACTGGTCTATAGCAGATGGAGGTTTTTTGGCTCTTGGATAGTTTTCCAAGGGTGAAATGTCTTAAAGCGCCACTTCCTAACTTAGGGGAGGTTGTTTGAACAGATTTGGATTGTTTCTTTATAACTGATGGTTAGACTAGTATGGTTGAGGTTAAGTAGGATTTGATAATGAGGTTTCATCTTGTCATGGGCGGACTGAAAAGGTAGGAAGGCAAAAAAAAAAGTTTATGGGGGTTTTCTAGATGACAAATTGACATATGGAGATCAGCTTCTAGAAAACTCAGCTAGAATTTTAGTCATCAACAACAGGTGAAAAATACTGATGACTAATAGTGGCTCCATTTGGGGAGGGCAGCTCCTTTTCAGGAGGTGTCCAGAATCTCAGATCTTTGGCTTATGAAGACCAGTGCCTTACCCATTGGGGAAAATTTCATCCTTCTTTGATGCTGCTTCTGAAAAGTGACAACATGATTAGCATCAATGATATTTCTACCTACCCCACTATATTTCCTAACATTTTTTCTTCCTTTTGGCGCATTTGAACTAGCAGCCTTTTGAATATATATTTTTCTTTTTGAAAAATGAACCTATCTAATTCTACACTTATATCTGCCGGGAGTTCAGATTAAACTGATGAACTCCTTCATTACTCTACCTATGCTAGATCAACTGTCAAGATTAAGCTGTTTGACAGGATTTTGTTCTCTAATCTAAAACACGAAATTTAAAAGATGATAAAATCAGGATTAGACAGTCTGATTTGTCATGCATTTGCGGCATAAAAGACAAGCTGCACACAAATATTATTTTGCATAAAATGGAAACTAGGAAAAGCAGGGCTAAGATGCACAATTTGTTTTTCATCCCCGCTTCCCTCTTTGGTTCTG
>CM076579.1:658003117-658195433 GCA_034641835.2 Pinus albicaulis | reverse complement strand
AATTCACAAGGCCGTTAAGGAAAACAACAGCACCGGGTCTGGTGTTGGTGATACAATGCATGAGGCCATTCTAATTGGTCTTGGGATTTGAGTGGTGCCCATAGGTCGTATAAGCGCACTGGTGCGTGTATCTTTATGAGGCACCGATGCTCCATATCACAGAAAGGAACCGAGATTTATAATT
This sequence comes from Pinus albicaulis, assembly GCA_034641835.2. Classification (NCBI taxonomy): domain Eukaryota; kingdom Viridiplantae; phylum Streptophyta; class Pinopsida; order Pinales; family Pinaceae; genus Pinus; species Pinus albicaulis. The sequence goes on along the minus strand of CM076579.1, from coordinate 658,195,249 downwards.
GGTATCGGTATTCGTGTGATGCACATGGCACCTACAAATGCATCGATGCTTATAGATACATAAACGGCCCGATGCGCAGTATCACACAAACGCACCGATATTTATAACTGGAATCGGTATTAGTGCGGTGCCCATAGAATCATAAACGCACCGGTGCGTATAGACACATAAACGCATCGGATTTCATTTTTTTTTTTTTAGAAACATCCACCTCTGACAGTCCAATTATTGTGATTGTTTTAAATTCATTATTCATCAAAAGTTGACACATCTTATAACAATATTCATATTAATTACATTTTTATTAATGCATTTGAATGTGTTGTTTGGATTAATTTTTTATATCATATCGGAAGTATTGAGGTTTTTTTAAATTCATTATTCATCAAAAGTCAACGCATATATATATAGTTATAACAATATTCATATGAATTAAATTTTTATTAGTGCATTTGAGAACGACAATGGAGAACGCAATAGAATAAATTAAAACAAATATATATATATATATATATAAGACAGTCTTTATCATACAAAATGGGACAATTATTCGTATCCCTTTGTCTTTCAATTGGGACACTATGTCCATTACATTAAACAAAGTGTTTGATTTCACAAACATATTTCAAAAAATAAAATGCCTTGCTTTGATGTCCAAATTACATAGTGATCATCATTCTTCGCTTCAACTGTTGTCACTGCCAGAGCTACTTCCATGACTTGGGTTATTTTCAGGAATGTTGTGTTCATGGCGTTGATTGTTTTCTTCTTCTTCATTTTCCATCTACAAACATAAAAATAAACTGAAATGAGTGTATATACATTGGTGAGAATAATGAAAATTCCAATATTAAATAATATACATCATTGTAAATCGAAAAGAGTACCATAGCAACAATTGACTCATAAACTATACACATTCTTTCAAAACCATGTACCATGCCATCTTTCAAAATTTCATCTGTTGGCGCAGTTCCATACTTTGTTTCCTGCAAGTTTTATATCCCATAACAAATCATATATTTAAAATTTAAGATGTTTTTGTTTTATAATTATAGACAGAGCTAATTAAAACAATATCAATAAATTCTTACAAATTCCATAATTAAATTCTGATATGCCAACATATACTCACAACCCATATTTAACCCAATTTCAATCAATTGATGATTCTTCTTTGTATGTTAGCACTTGTTTGAAGACATTAAATGATGATTTTTGTAAAACAACTTAAAAAATAAAAAAATGAAATCTAGTTAAGTTGTTATAAGGAAGTAACAATTACTCACAAACTTAGAGATCAACCATTTTCTTCCTTGTCATCTTGTTTTATGTGCAGAATGGGTTCCATTTTCTTTTCTTTTTTGCAAGAAAATTCTTGAAAATTAATATTTAATGCTAAATTTTTTATTTATTGTACCTAATGATCGAAAAATTCAATGATTACATATTACATTTGAAACACGTTGTTCTATTCGTTCCACTAGATCCCTCAGAATTTTGTAAAAGTTTTTCCCCCTTTCGTTAACTTCCAGCACCACTCCAGATGAGCCAAGGAGCACTTCATTTTCATTTGCATGTTCTATTTTTTTTCTTTTCTTAGAACAACATTCCTTTTCTGAGTTGTTGGTCCATGTAGAACATTACACGTATGTGAATTAATAGAGTGTTTGGCACATGTTATCTAATAATTTTAAGTATATTATTGATGATAATTAAAAAAAGAAACTCATATTGGATCGATAGTATTGTTTCATTCACCTAATTCATCTTTTTACAATTTTTCCATTAAACTTTTACGCTCTTCTGGTCGTAGATAAAAAATAATCATATCGAGCTTCGTCATTTTGTGGCTCTGCATGATACACATTAAACAATACATATTAGCTAAAGTTACATATAGTTCAAAAATAATATTTTTTTTAAAGAATTTACAAAGAACTTGCCTTTTTGCTTTTCTTGATGTGTTAACAATATTTTTGTTACTTGATATCTTGTCAGTCATTTCTTTATCAATCTGAAACCTGTAGCACATCATTCATTAATATATTTATAAATAAATTCTCAACTTTTCAGTTAGAAAATAAATCTCAAGACATCGGTGCGCCTTTCATGAAACCTGCACCGCTGCCGGTGCATGTATATATTAACAACGCACCGCCAAAGTGTATAATACGTCATATGGTGCGTTCGGTATTATAAATGCACCGCAAAAACAGTGTAATAAACCTAACAGTGTGTGGGGTATTATAGACACACCGCAAAAATGGTGTAATACACTGTATGGTGCTTTCCTAGTTAAAGAGAGCACCGGTGCCCTATTTCAGATTTGGCGCACAGATTTAAAACAATTTTTTCAATTTTTTATGACACAGAACTTGCATGGTGCACTGTAATAATACAGAGCACCGGTGCGGTGGAGTATGTAGGGCTCATCGACAAAGAAAAATCCATTTTTTCAAAAATCCATGCAATTGCTGAATGGATTGGGATCCGACTATGCAAGTTGTCCTGTGGGTTGGACGTCAATCTAAAATGAAAAACCCTAATTATGAAATCACAAAAACAGGGAGAAGAAAGGGCAAAAACAAATAAATAAAGAGTTCAGGGTAAAAATGGATAAAACTCCAGGAAAAAATAAAAAATTGCAGAAAAAAAGTAAAAAAAAGAATTAAATTTAATCACGAAATGGTTTAAAATTCTATGATAAAGGACTTGAATCACCAGAGTTTTGGTTTCTGACTGTCTGAATACTTCTGTTGGAATGTATTTCACCATCCACAGTGCCCTCGTGCTCTCTTGCTCCAAGTCTGTCTCCTGCAAAAATCTCACTGAAATTTTTTAGCAAAAATAGTGAAATAATCAAAAGTCTTTAGTATTTAAAGAATTATTTTATCAAATTAGATTTTCAAAAATATTTTGCCACCCATTTTTCAAATTTCCGCTTTTTTTTAACTTAAACAAAATAGAGTTTCGTTTTTTTATTTGCGTTTATTCGTTTCTGGTGCGCATAAATGTGACGCACCGGTGCTTTTTATTAATTCTACGCACCGGGGCCTGTTAGGATAATAAGCTCACCGGACTTTAAATTTTTTTAATTTTAATTTTTTTTTTTTTTTTTATGTAAGATCATAAAAAATAATGATAATTATAAAGTACACGAATTTATTTTCATTATTTTCTAAACTTTATATATGTAAGATCATAATAAAATAATGATAATTATAAAGTACATGAATTTATTTTCATTATTTTCTAAACTTTATGTTACAAAAATTCATATTATTCTAGATTTGTTATTTTACAATTATTTGCAAATTTACAAATTTAAATGTTTTAATAAAATCATTTCACATTAATACAATTAAAATTTTCACATTAATAGAATTAAAATTTTACAAATTAATATTTTACATACAATTACATTAATTAAAATTACAATTACAATTACAATTTTACGTTAATTTCACATACATGAAGTCCGTGGGGTCTTCGTTAAATGGTGATGAGGCGGGTTGTTATAGCACTCATCACAGGTTCAATTCCCTTCCCCGATCGGGGTGATAAATCTGGACATGTTGATGAAGCTGTAAAGATGTAGTTCTACCAAACTTACAAAAAAAAAAAAAATTCACATACATGAATTACGATTAGAATTACATTTACGATTTTACATATAATTACATTTACAATTACAACTACAATTTTACAAATATTTTACAGACAATTCAATTAAAATTACAGCTACCAATACAATTACATTTACAATTTTACATAGAATTACATTTACAATTACAATTACAATTTTACAAATATTTTACATACAATTCAATTAAAATTACAATTACAAATACAATTACAATTTGTAAAATCTATATACAATTACAATTTGTGAAATTTACATACAATTATAATTATAATTATAATTTTACAATTTTTCATATATACAATTACAATCATTTCACAATAAATTAAATATTACAATTACAATTAAAATGTTACATTAATAAATATTTTACATACAATTACACTTAAAATTACAATTAGTACAAATGCAAATACAATTTTACAATTTTACATAGAATTAAAATTTAAATTACAATTACATTCACGACATAATATTTAATAAATATCATGGTCATTTAATAATATTAAATTAATTAATAAACATCATCACGATTATGATAACCATCGTACAAACATCATATTCGACTAATAAACACATTCAATTAACATAAAATTAACATTATATATTAACATCATCACAACACAAACATCAAATATACATCTCAATATAATGTCAAATAACTCATGCGCCTATCACATATACACATCTATCTACAAGCTAAACATTAAATGAACATATCTAACATGACTAACAATATGCGCCACATCATGATGATCATCAACATGAAAATTAAGTACAACTGCAACATGAACATAAAATACATGGACCATATATATATATATATATATATATATAATGTTAAAAATATACAACTGTAATATAAATCATGTCATGGATCAAGCTCTGGTGGTAGTATAACATGAACATCAATAACACTAGTAGAAGTGGATGCGGCCTGCTTAGTAACGCTGAGTGCAGCCTCGATAGTCGATGGTCGACTAGCCTACTCATGATCATGATGATCACTAGTACTGATGGATACATCCGCTGGTGGTAGTACAACATGATTAATATGAGGCACAATAGTAGTGGAGGCTGTCTGCTCAGTCAATAGTACTAGTGCAGCCTCGGTGGTCGATGGTCCAGCCTACTCATGATGATCGTGACTAGTACTCATGGTGGATGCTGCAGGTTGCTGACTAGATGTGGCCGATGGTCCAGCCTCATCTCCATGATGACTAGTGTTAGATGCTGGTAGTGGAGCCTCATGCTGATCATCAGGCCCAATGCGAGGTGAACGATCATGAGAGGCATCTAAGTGGCTGCTGGCAGATTGTCCATCACGTGCCGCAGCTTGACTGTGCCTATAGCTACGAACAATCCTCCTCAATCGTGTAATAGTTGTCATAGCTCCTACGACATGCCGCATCTAGCCGTACATGTCACTCGGAATGCCTCTCCACATTCGTATCAATTTATCATCACCCTGTATATCTCTGTAATGAGCGGGCCTGATGCCCGCATCTGAAATCAATCCACATAGTTGGTTGCCCAAATCCATCCGGTATCTGGTCTCTGGTCGACCACGCCTAGCAAAAGGCAGTACCAGTGCACCATGAGGCACATGAGGATCATCCCGATCATCTGGCGCATCAACCATCTTCTGATTGAAATCATCAGGATCGACACCTAGATCATGTGGTGGATCCGACATCTCATCACCATCAAAATATCCAATGTTTGCAAAATATATACAAGTACACAACAATAATTAGACAATTTCATTACATAATTCAATAAAAACAAGTTAAAGAACATGTTAGAATAAATATAAAGAAAGCAATAATATTACCTCTATCATCTAGTGGCTCATCAGGAATGAAGGGATGCAGCCTGCCAACGCTGGCTAGTAAGTCCAGCGAATCATGTGATATCCTCGCTAGAAACATAGTGTCTCTCCTCTTGGGCATCATCTTCCCCCACATGCGCATCTGGGCCTGCAACATCAGCCTACGAGACTATCAAACAAAACTCAGTCTCATCTCTGGAAACCTCTCCAAAAATAAACATAACAGCTCTGAAGCAAAAGGGAAGTTAACCCTCCCTTGTGCATGAGCACGACATCTATTTAAGGACGTACAAAACTGTCGCAAAAAAATGGCAAACCACCTGACAAGTCATGGCTGTTGTACTAAAGAATCAACGTAATAAAAGCGAGCAACTAATGTGTTTCCCGTCACTAGTGTTGTGCAAAATGATCGAAGCGATAATAGAGAGGCACTGCACGTCCTGTCTACCAAAAGCACCTATACGTAACTGACCTCCAGGTACCTAAAACTCTGAAGGAGACAGTACATGTGCTCCAATGTATCTCTGGGAGTAAACTAACTGACTCTCTGCTACACAACCAAGTGGCACGTCTGGGAATGAGGGAAAATCCACCCCTCTCCTCGATAGTCCTGTAATAAAATAAATTTCCTCCTCAGTGGGTGTGTACCACTGGTCAGGACCAACCTAAAAAGCTTGTCGGTGGGCATTCCACCTGCCGATAAGATGTCTCAAAAGCACAACATGGGCCTTTAGGCCAGAAATAGCCTCCTCATAGAACTTGAGGAGGCCTACCTGCCTATGGATCTCCTGGGTATCTGCAGTAATCGAGCGAGGGCATCCATCTCTCTCCCTCTCTCTCGCCTCCCATTAGAGAATCATGTCATACTATTTTGCTTGTTGCTGCTGTTTTTGCTCCTGTTCTCTCTGAATCATTGCCATATTAAATAATTTTTTTTAATAAAACATAGATGTATTTATAAATATACATACATAATTTTTTTTGAAAAGAAAACATATATACAAGTCGGTGCTCCATACAAATAGTCACGCACCAGTGCCGGTGCATTATAATATTTTAGTGCACCGTCCTCAGGGTCGCTAAAGAAACAGACCGCACTGGCTTCAGTGTCGATGTCTATTTTTCAAGCACCACAGACTGTTTATAATTCAGAATAGCAGTGCGTTGATTGAAATATACACCACGGCACGTATAGTCGTGTCAGCGCACCGACTTCATGACAGCGACATAGTGGACGGTGCGGTCTTTTACATGGCCGCACCATTGACCCTCTCGGAATACAAAATGCGGTGCGCTGACATTAATCGAGGCGGAAAATGCAATCAACGCACCGCACTGTGAATGTCGGGGTCAACTGTTTGCCTAGATAAATGAGTGCACCGTCTTTTTCTTTTCCTCTTTTTATTTTAAAATTATTCGGGGCGCCTTTCGGAACCGCCCCAGAAATGGTGCAGTTACCATTAGCACCGGTAGCGGTGCTCCCTATAAATTTTATAGGTAACACCGCAATCGGTGCGAGCCAAACAGCTCGAGCGCACCGCGCGACAATTTTTTTTTTTTTTTTAATGGCTATTTTAAAGTTTTTTTCAATATCTAATCCGTTAAAAGGCTTAATTATAGAAAAACTAGAAAAATACCTGTACATTTCGCGGTCGAGGAGGCATATTGGCTGTAAAATTTGGAAAATAAAATTTGCCCACTGTTTTTCAAAATGCAAGCTGCAGATTGGTTGGCAATGCAGAGTAGCAGTGCGTGCAATGGATGCAATGAGAGCACCGATGGCAGGGCGGATCAGAAATAAGGAAGTAGCACCAGGGCTTGAGATCTCTGGAACACTAAGGAAAGTGAATAATGAAGTTTTTTGGCCGTAATTTTTTTTATTAACCCTGTTCCAGTGCGCGGGGTTTTATAAGCGCACCGGTGCATTTCCCTAACCGTGCACCAGGATGTTTCAGTTTCGGCGCGAAAATTTTATGATGCGCTGGGGCAGCGTAATGATAAAACACTAGTGCGAAATAGTCGCAAAGCACCGGTTAATTTTTTTTTATTAACCCTGTTTCGGTGCGTGGGGTTTTATAAGCGCACCGGTGCGGTTTTCGTTATGAAAACCGCACTGAGCGGTATCAATTTTGGCGCGTCGCCGGGGTGTTGCCCTAACCGCGCACCGGGCGGTATCAATTTTCGCGCGTCACCGGGGCGTTGCCCTAACCGCGCACCAGGATTTTTCAGTTTCGACACGAAAATTTTATGATGCATCGAGGCAGCGTAATGGTAAAGCACCGGTGCATAATAGTCGCAAAGCACTGGTTTTTTAGCCTTAATTTTTTGTTTTATATAACGTTATTCCAGTGTGTGTTGTTTCTGGCACACCGGTGCTCTTAGAGAAGAACGCACCGATTCATTTCTATTTTGGCGTGGTGTTTTATGATGCACCGGCCCGGAAGAGTATTGACGCCCTGACGCGTTACAGTAATTGAACACCCCAACAGTGTGTACTTCGCACACGTTGTCCAGTGTGCCAATGTTCAGTGTGCACTGGTTCATTCTATGGTATCGTGCGTACCAGTAATTTATAGCTCAAGAGCACTGGAAAACTGAAAAAACCAGGTTTTTTGTCGTTTAATTTAACCCCTTTACCGATGCGCATTATTTATAGGCACGCCGGTACTATTTGCTACAAACGCACCAGTCGGTTTGTGTTTTGGTGTGTTTTTTATGATGCAGCGGTGTGATTTATGTCTACCGCACCGCGTGGTTTTAGTGTTGGCATTGTGTTTTATAATGCACCGGCGCGGACGAGTTGTGAGGCACCGGTGCTCTATTATATTATGACGCACCGGGCGTGTGTGTACGGAGTGCACGGTGTCCGGCGTGCCAATGATTTAGGACGCACCAGTGCTTTATTTTTTGAGAGCACCGAGGCGAGTTTTAACGATAAGAGCACCAATAGGAAAACATCTGCAAAACCCTCCGCCCGCCAACCTCCTTTAGTAACCTCCGCTAGAAACGGATGTATGGGGTATTTTTCTTTGTGGTTCCTCAAAAAAATCCACTAGAGGGTCTTTTCCTTGTAGTGCCTAAACTATTGTTGTACTTGATTTTTATTGTAAAGGAGATGATTGGAGTCCTCATTGCTTCTGATTAATAAAATTATTTATTCTATATTGTTCATTTTGTGTTCTGGTTATATGTGATCTAAAAATTGGTAAAATAACAATTGTAAAAGAAATATTTATTCAGCCCCCCACTTAGTATTTAAAATACAAATATATAGATGTCTTTCTTGCACTTCAATCAGACTTTTCCACTTCTACGATTTCATTATATTTAACCTAAAAGTTGAACTAGAACTAACTAAATTTGTCTATTTGAATAGTCTTCAAAAGGAAGAAGACATAAATTGTTCGAGTGAATACAGAGAATACTCAAAACATAAAAATACTACTCTTAACTTCTTTTAGGAAGTTCTAGCTTCCTCTAATAAGAAAATTGTCCCTTTATACAATGAATTAAAACAAGTCAAAGTGAATCTATTGAAGTAGGTATATTAGTGCATAGTCATCCCAAGCTATTGAATTTTCAAAATGTAGTTGCAGTCTTCCCTACAACTGAGATGTAAGAATCTAGACCTTCAAAACTCTCAATCATGGAATCAATTATATTTCCCCAATTAGACTATTTTCTCGATGCTCGAAATCTTAAAGAGAAACTTCCTTCAAAAGATACCTTGAGGATCCCTTTAGTACCATCAACGTTGTTGGATAACTTGTGGCCTTTGCTTGGGGACAAGTGCTCTTCTTGGGAGTGGATGAGAACCCTATAATCTCATCATAGCTTTAATATATCTAAAGTGAAATCTATGACCCAGTGCAACCCCCTCAATATTTTGTATTGTACAATGCCCTTCACCTCTATGCTTAGTCATCATAAAAAAGAGTGCCACATTGAACTCTCAGTGTTAGTATTTTGGAACTTCTATGATAGATGGCTCAATCATGGGGTAAGGTGCTCATACCCCAAAATATATTCCAAATTTGTCACAATCAATGTTTTTTGTTGTGGTTTTACCCTTTGAAAATTTAAATCAAATATGTTTTGGCATTTTTGTAGCAAGAGGTAAACAATCAATATCAACTACATCAACCCATATTTTCTTTACTTGAATTTGTTTGCCCGCATAAACAAATCTACTCTCATTTTTAAGTTATCAAGCATGGAAACAAAACCACTCCCATTTTTAAGTTATCATGCATGAAAACTAAAAAAGATTTATACAAAATTAAATAATTCCACTTTTATATAAACAATTTTTACATATATTTCATTTTACTCATTTCTTAAATAAATTAATATTTCATAATTATAAAATCAAATTAATATTTGTCCAGAAAATAAATAAAATTCAATTAACAATTATGTACAAAATTTAATTAATATTAATATTTATATGGTAATGTAAGAAACATCTCTTAAATCTAATTTTAATGCATATTAAAAGCAATGAAACATAAATTTAAATATACCATTTATTTTTACAAAATATATATTTAAAAATATTTATATTAGGTTTAGTAATCTCTCTTACAACTAAATTATACGTTTTATTTTAATCTAATCCAATGCAATGGGTTATATTAGAACTTAGTTAATTATAATTATGGGTCATTATGAGAAATACCTATTCTATCTTTAATTTTAATATGGCTTAAAGATTATTCAAAATACTTTTCAACGATGTCAATTACCATAATTCCTTTTTACCAAATGTATTTTTAAATTATTTAACAGGATAAATCATATGATTTGTTTTGGCGATGACGTATTACTTTTAAGTCATGATTGAACTTTAAGAACTCGGTTTATACTAAATTAAAATTTAAACAAATCTAGCAGTTATATATATTAAAAACCCCATAAAATCAAGAAAATCAAAATAAAACACAAATATATATTTTCCCACTTTTTATTAAATGCCATCGACCTGAGATTCAGTGAAGGGCTTGGCACTAGAGGAGGATTGGATGCAGTCCAAAGCAAGGTTGGGTGATGTGATCCTCGATTGGCCACAGATGTAGAGCAGAAGTTGGTTGGTTGGTTATGGCTACAAAGCATATTTGGGTGTTGTGACATGTCCTTGATTGGCCATGGATGCAGAGCGGAACTTAGGTTGTTGGGATGGTTACAGAGAGTTTGATTTTGTGTCAACTCGTACTTTTGTTATTTTTACTTTTTGTTTTTGTTGTTTCTAATGTTTTTGGTGTAGTTGTTTATTTGGTTTTTATCTTTTATATTTTTTTTCATATCGATTTGAATTATGGATTTAGCATCTTCTTTTTTCCATCTTATTTTTTCATGTTACCTATTTTTTTTCATAGTTTGGTTTAATGGTGAAGTTAAAGTGACCCAAATAGCCCAAATGATGTAGATTTTATAGATACAATGAACATAAGAGAAAACTAAGATAAGTATAATTGGTTTCATTTATTTTATTTTTGTATAGAAATTACAATATGTTGATGTTTTAATAATTAAAATAAGCAAGGTGAAGAATCTATTGAATCTTTGCATGAGAAGGGAAAAGAAGGTGAATACTCTATTGTTTTAAAGACCATATAATCATCCTAATTTCAAAAACCATTAATCTCCTTTCGTGTTTCCCATTTGTGTTTTTGGTCTCTCTTATATTTTTATTTTTGTAATATGTCATTGTGTCTTTAACATTTTTAAAGAGATTTTTGGTATTTGTTTTTGCAAGTGCATGTGTAGGTGCAATGGAGGAAAGGGATCGTGAAGTTCATCCCAAACAATTCAAATGATGAAGATTTCACATGTTACAATATATTTACCTCTTTCATATTTTTTAATATATTTTTGGTATTTGTTTTTATAGGTGCAGTGGGGGAAAGGCACGGTAAGGAAAGGCAAGAAAAAGGAGGGGGGACCATCCCCATTTCATGAACCATTAATCTCCTTCCTCCTTTCCCATGTAGGGTTTTTATTTTGCCTTTAATATATATTTTATAGTATGTTACAATCCCCTTCCCTCTTTTCTATATTAAAGATATTTTTGGTATTTGCTTTTACTAGTGTTGTGGGTGCATGGAAGGAAAAAGTTTAGCCCAAACAAGTTAGCTTATGAAGATTTCACAGATGCATTTGATATTTTCTTTTATAAGTGGAGCAGGAGCAGGGGAAGTTGAAGGAGGTGTGATATTTGATTTAATTCAACTCCTATTCTTCTACATAATTATATCACATGCAATATTTAAAATATAAAGGTAATGTACGTAAAGGATGGTGAAGGAACATTGTTGAATATCTTTCTATAAGAGGGGTAGAGGTTAGAATCTGAGTCCTCTTTCGATGGAAAACCCTTGTAAGCGTGCTCACTTCAAACACAATTGTTTTCCTCCTTGCTTCCTCTAATATCTAGAGTTCAATATTATATATATATATATATAAGATATAGTTACTTCTATGTTTCATTATATTTTTAGTGACGTTTTAAGATTTATCATTAAATTTTGTTGTCTGAGGTTTAGTTTAACAATTCTCATGAATTCCCCCAATGGGGGTGAACACTTATCACATGAGAGGTCCTCGAGGCTCCCCCCTCCTTCGCGTGGTAATTATGCTCATGTTAATGAGTTGTGTCTGCATTTAATCCACTCGTGTGATGATCCTTCTAGCTAGTGCATATGTTTTATTAAAAGGAAAGTGAGTTTTCCTTTCTATTTTGGAATTCTAGGCGATGAATTTAGGTAGGGTGGAGTATTGCTTCCTAAGAGACAGGGTCTATGGAAACTTGTCGGGGTCATGGCATTGGATGGGATGTGAAGTGGAAGCTCGATATGCCTTGGTCTAGTTTGAATTTGGCCTACAATCCTACATTTGGGATCTGAGACTCTCCTTGGCCAAATATTTTGAGTCGGCTTCACACCTCTGTCTGGAATCCTTGCCACTAGCATTCAATTTGGAGCAACGAACCCTTGGAGCTCTCTTCCGCCGAGTGGTAAAAGGTAACAGTGCCCTATTGTCTACTCTGAGAAAAGTGGGATTTCTTAAGCCACCCAAACTGTTTATGGGGGTTTTGGGCTACGAACTATTGTGAATGGGCTATTTCCTATTTGAAAGTGCCCATAGCTTCTATATGTTTCCCTACTCTTAGATTTAGTTGGAGGTATCATTTATTGGGTTCTTGTGGGTGTCCCGCCACCGATTTCTTATTGAAATCCTCCTCTAGTGTTTATTTACTTCGTGGTTCTTACATTATGTATTCTAGTAATTGTTGTTGTCTGCATTGATGTCTATTCGGGTCTGGTCTTATTGGGATAGGCACTTAGATTGCCTAGGGAATTATCGTTTTTCTCAAATTCAGTGGGTTGGCAAGCTTTGTCTTTCATAGACAGTTCTTCGACCTGAGGGAGGCTTTCTCATCTTTGTCCAGAGTTTGTCGTGTTTGGGTTCCAGCATGTCTCAGTTAATATTATTTCTATCTTGGTTCTGGTGAATGTCCCTCTCCTTACAAGCTCTTAGAAGGTTCTTTCCTAACCCCGCTTGCAAGCCACTCACGAGAGCACACAGAGCAGACAATGTGGGTCATCCAGCGTCGAGCCATAGCTTGTCCTCTGGGAATTCATCTAGCCTAGAACCTGAGGGTGAGGTGGATATTTCTCCTACCCATTCCCCAAGTCGTATTGTGGCTCTGGTAAAAATGGAATCGATAACAGAGGAGCTTCGAAACATCTTGATTAATATGGATATTCTTAGGGACCACAAGTATGAAGACAGTAATGAGTTAGTGTCTTATATAAATGATATTCAATACAGTCAAAATGAAATATTGGAACAGTTGGATAACATTTTCTGCAGCCACCATCGCACAAATGACCACCTTCACAATCTAGAAGCGTGGGTGGAACATATTGATTTTCATATGCATGATTGTGCTAGTTACTTTGCAGCTCCCCTTGTACTCCCGTTGTTGGCTTGTTTGGGCTTGATCCAGTTTCGATCTATATTGCGCACCAACAAAACCCGAAGTGACTATTGGTGGTTGCAGAACCAGGTTTCTACAACCTTGAGGGACTGTGCGATGTGGTATTTTTATGTTTTCTTAAACTTCCAACTTTGTAAGTTACTTCGCCACATTCACAAACATATCATAGAACATCTTAAACTAACACCCAGTTACCTAAACATGCAACTATACAATACTGAAATAAGATATTATGAAATAGATACAAGAATAAATAAGAACACAGAATATCATCCTAAAATTTCTTCTTTATTATGATGGATATTTTGATTACAACTGTGGCTCTTCGACTTGCATACAGAAGGCAAAATGCAGTGGTTCATTCTAATTAAGTTACATCTTCCAAGGCCTTTCTACTTTTCATCTGTAGAGCCTTCCCTTTGCTACAAAATATAGATCACAACTAGCCCTTAACCATCTATCATATCATGTCATCTCATTATGAATTATTCCTAACATAGCTTTACATCACTTTATATATTATTACATCAACAAAATACCATGGTCCAAATACCATGGGCTCCACAAAACAAGTAAATATAACCAAAAACCCATTACAAAAAGGAAGGGCTTCGACCCACCCCAAATCCCCTATGATACCGTGCGATATATCCAAAATGATTTTCTGCATGGTCCACTTCGCACTCTACTTCTCAGAATGCGAAGTCTTAACAAAAATTTAGGCTAAGTTGGGTTGCGCCCAACAAGCTGCCAATACTCACATGTGACTTGTCCTGCGTCACTCAGTTGTTTTGCCTCTGATTTTTGTGGTGATTTTGTTGTAGGCGACGTTGTACTACTGCAGTATCTTTGCTTCCAGCTTCTCTTCACTTCACACTTCTTCTAGTGCCTCTGTGACTGGTCCTGCAGCCTTCTGCAACACTACTCCTTCCCTTTGTCGAAGCTCTTGGAGCTTCCCATCCACTTCCTAAGACAGCTGGAGAGCTTCATCCTGCCATAGTTGAGTTATCTCTGTCAAAACCTGCTCTTCCCTCCTTAGATCTTTTATTTGCTTCTGAAGGACCTTTCCTTCACTAATTCTAGCGAGCTTCTGTGAGACTAGTAAGGTCTTCGTAGTTGCCCAAATTTCCTCCAATTTTTTCTGCTTCTGTTGGTTGTCTTCTTCTAGCTTATGTACGTTTTAATATTCTTGCAACGAAGTCCAAATATACAAAGTGTCGTCCAACAATTTTCCACATTCCTCCATTGTCGCGGAGATGCCTATCATTGTAACCTTTAAGTCGATCTCCCTCTGTTCTTGTACTTCTGGTGGCATGGTTGGTTGTAGCTTCATTTGCAGCTAACTAATCTTTACTTCATATTCAAATTGTACATCTGTGATTTTCTTCTTGGATTCCTTGGCTGCAAGGTAGAGCTTCGCGACCTTGTATTCTACTGGTTCTTCCTCGCGGACATACATGTCCAGAACTTCTCTACATGTGGCTTCGACCACCTCTTTCAACCTTTGCTATTGTTGTTCTGCTTGATCCTTCTCCTTGATGGCCTAGTCGAGTTGTTTCTTCAGCGAAGCTCTCTCTTGTAGTCTAGCTGATCAAAATACTCGACTCTCCTCTGAGAGACCCAGGTTCAAGTCCCGACAATGGAACCATTTTTTGGCTTGTTTGGGCTTGACTCAGGTTCGATCTATACTGCGCACCAACAAAACCCTCAATCACTGGCCCTTTCGGCAATGACTTGTAAGTAGATAGCAATCTCACCCAAAGTGACTATGGGTGGTTGCAGAACCAAGTTTTTGCATCCTTGAGGGACTGTGTGATGTGGTATTTTTATGTTTTCTTACACTTCCAACTTTTCAAGTTACTTCGCCACATTCACAAACATATCATAGAACATCTTAAACTAACATTGTGCTATCATAACATGCAACTGTAATAAATACTTCAAAATAATAGATATTAAGTAAATAGATACAGGAAATACATAAGAACACAAAATATCATCCCAAAATTGCTTCTTTATTATGATGGATCTTTAATTACAATCAGCTCTTCGACCTATGCACACAGCTGCAGACTCTTCCAAGGTCTCTGCGCACTCAGCGGCAGAGCCTTCCCTTCGCTACAAAATACAAATCATAACTACCCCTTAACCATCTATCATATCATGTCATCTCATTATGAATTATTCCTAGCATAGCTTTACATCCCTTTATATATTATTACATCGACAAAATACCATGGTCCAAATACCATGGGCTCCACAAAGCAAGAAAATATAACCCGAAACTCATTACAAAAAGGAAGGGCTTCGACCCACCCCAAAGCCCCTATGATACGGCGCGGTATATCCAAAATGCTTTGCAGCGCAATCCACTTCACGCTTCGCTCCTCAAAATGTGGAGTCTTAGCCAAAATCTAGGCCAAGTTGGGTTACACCCAACACCCTCCCCACCCCCCTCCTTGATATGTTGTTGTCATTTCTGGTGTCTTTTTTGTTTTTCCTAAGTATGTTATGGCTACAAAGGTTGTCGAAAATAAAGAATGCAAAGACTCATATGTGGCATCCTCGATCCTTGATCTCAACAAGTCTGGTCGGAATGAGAGAAAGGGGGTCATTGAGACATATTTTGTAAGCATTGTTTTCCTGAAAATCTAATGAAAGTTTTTTGAATGACAAAAAAAAACAATTCTCATAAAAAAAATTGTGATTTTTTAAATATTTCTTATTCTATTTTTTTGTTTAGTTTTTAGTGAGCTTAATGGATTAGGAAATTAACATAGACCAAAACAACCTAGTTGATGCAGATTCACAAGTGTACAAATGTAGTGGGTGAAGGAAGAGGTTAATTAGAAGGAAAAGGCTAATTAGAAGTTATGTCTGGTTTAATTTGATTTATATAATTTATGCTACATAGCTATATATCGTGTAAGGATTTTGTTCTCTCCTCTCTCTCACACACACACATTTTAGGAAGAAATTAAAATGTGTGTGTGTGTGTGTGTGTGTGCATTTTCTGCACTCCAAACAGAGTTTTCCACTTTTGTTGCTTCCTCGGGTATAACCAAAAAGCTAAACTAGCACTAACAGAATCGGTCTATTTAAATAGTCTTCCAAATGCAAAAGACATAAATTGTTCGCCTGAATATATAGAATATTCAAAACATAAAAGAAATACTCTTAACTTCTTTTAGGAAGTTCTAGCTTCCTCTAACAAGAAAATTGTTCCTTTATACAATGAATTAAAACAAGTCAAAGACTGAATTTGTTGAACCAACAAGTATATTAGTTACAACCATCCCAAGCTATTGAAATGTCAAAATGGTGTTGCAATCTACCCTGCAACTGAGATGCAAGAATCTAGACCATCAAAATTCTCAATTATAGCATTAATTTTTATCCCCAAGTTAGATTGTTTTCTCGATGCTCAAAAACTTGAAGAGTAACTTCCTTCAAAGGATACCTTTAGGATGCCTTCGGCAGCCAACAATTTTGTTGGATAACATTTGGCTCCTCCTTGGGGACAAGCACTCTTCTTGGGAGCACATGGGAACCCTAGAATCTGATCACAACTTCAATATATCTAAAGTGAAATTTGTGACCTAATGCAAACCTCTCAATATTTTCTATTGTACAATGCCCTTTACCCTTATGCTTACTCACCATCAAAAATAGTGCCACATTGAACTCTGATTGTTGGTATTTTGGAAGTTCCATGATAGTTGGCCTAATCATGGAGTAAGTTACTCGTACATCCAAAATATCTTCCAAATTGTCACAATCGATGTTTTTTTGTTGTGAATTTACCCTTTAAAATTTTAAATTGGACATGTTTTGTCATTTCTTTAACAAGACGTAAACAATCCAAATCAACTACATCAATCCATGCTATTTATGCTTGAATTTTCTTGCCCACATAAACAAGACTACTCTCATTTTAAGACTTGTTTTAAAATTAGTTTTATATATTTATTAAACAAATTAAGGTGTCACAATTATAAATTCAAACTAATATTTTATAAGGAGATAAATAAAATTTAATTAATAATTATGTACACAATTTAGTTAATATTTATATGGTATTATAAGAAACATTTCTTGGATCTAACTTTAATGTCTTCACAACAACAACAACAAAAAATATTTGCTAATATTAAAAATCTTAATGTTAGGTTTAGTAATCTCTCTTAGAACTAAATTATAGGTATATTTTCATCTAATCCCCATGCAACGGGTCATATTAAAATTCGGTTACTAATAATTATGGGTTATTATGAGAAATACCTATTAAATCTCACAGTTTTAATAATGGGCTAAAAATGATTCAAAATGCTTTTCAATGATGTAGCTTACCATAACTCCTTTCTACCAAATGTATTTTTAAATCTTTTAAGAGAATAAATCATGTGCTTTGTTTTAGCCATAGGTGAATAGGATCATGTTTTTCATAGAATTTGATGTCGTAGGTTTTAAGTCATGATGGTACTTCAAGAATTTGGTTTTTACCAGATTGAATTCTAAACAGATTTAACACTTGTATTAAAAAAAAATTCATAAAATCAAAACAATCAAAATAAAGCATAAATATATAATTGTGTGTTTTTCATTGAATATCATCAAACTTGGATTGGACAAAGGGCTTGGCACTAGAGGGGCACAGGATGTAGCGCAGAGCATAACTGGTTGATGTGATCCTCGATTGGCCATGGACGTGGAGTAGAAGTTGTTTGTTTGGCTATTGTTGCATAGCAGAGTTGGGTAGTGTAACGCATGCTCAATTGGTCATGGACGCAAAGCGAAAGTTGGTTGGGGATGAGTGCAGAGAGGTTGGTTGGGGATGAGTGCAGAGAGTTTGATTTTGTCTACAGTTTTATTTTTTTTATTGCAATTGTTTTTGGTGTAGTTGTTTCTTTGGTTGTTATCTTATGCATTTCTTTTGCATGGCCATGTGAATTATGTATTTAGTATCTTTTTTTCCATCATATCTTTCTTGATACATATTCTTTTCATAGTTTGGTTTAATGGTTAAGAAGTTAAAGTGGTCCAAATAGCCAAGTCATGTTGATTTCACAAAAATAATAGACATAGGAGAAGGCTAAGAATGGTGTGGTTGGTTTTAATTATTTTATTTTTTGATACCAAGTATGACATATTTTGTTTTAAAATTCAAAATAAGGTGAATACTCTTTTGTTTTAAAGACAATGTGGTTATCCTCATTTCAAAAACCATTAATCTCCTTAGGCATAGGAGACAAGGGAAGGTGAGTTCATCCCAAACAAGTCAGATGATGAAAATTTCACATTTTACACTCCTACCTCTTTCATATTGTTAAGATATTTTTTATATTTTTTTTACATGTGTAGTGGGGGTAGGGGAAGGTGAAGTTCAACCCAAACAAGTCAGCTCATGAAGATTTCATAAGTGCAGTGGGGGAAAGACAGGGTAAGGAAACAAAAGGTGGAGGTGTGATAATCCTCATTTCAAGAACCGTTAATCTCCTTCCTCCTTACTCATTTAGGGTTTTCAATCTCTCTTTAATATATTTTTATAGTATGTTACAATCTCCTTAATATTCTTAAAGTGTTTTTTGGCTATATGCTTTTACATATGCAGAATGGGGTAGGATAAGGTAAATTCCATCCCAAAGAAGTTAGTTGATTAAGATTTCACATGTTATAATCCCTTAACCTCTTTCATATTTTTAAAGAGTTTTTGGTATTTGCTTTTATAGGTGCAATGGGGGAAGGGGAATGTGAAGTTCAACCTCAACAGGTTAGCTTATGTAGATTTCATAGGTGCATTTGGTATTTGTCCTTTACGAGGTGTAATGGGAGACGGGGGAGAGGAATAATGTTATTACTAACAAGTTAACTTATGAAGATTTCATAGGTGCAATTGGGACGAGGGGAGCGGTGAGGGTGTGATCTTTGAATCTGCCTCTGACTCTTATTCTTCTAAATAATTATTTACGTGTATGTGTTTTAATGTAGGTAAAAGTTGTGAAGAGAAATGTTGTGATATCTTTTGTAAGAGGTAGAGGGTCTTAAGTGTGGGTCACTCTTTTGGTGCAAATCCTCTATAGAATGTGAACCATCTTTTTTGGTCAAATCTTGTGTAGAATGTGAGCCATCTTTTGGTGCAAAAATTCTCGTAGCCTACTTTCCTTCAAATAAAGGTTCTCCTCCTTGTTTATCTATAGTTCAAGATTCTTTTCCCATATAGGATGTAGTTATGTGTTTCATGTAGGATGTAAAATTACTTCTACATTTCATGAGATTTCTAGTGATGTTTCAAGATTTATCACCAGAAATTGTTTCGAGGTTATGAGCAAAATTATTTGAATCGTTGTATTTTTAATATTTCCCATTAGATTTTTGGTTTTGTTTTTGTTGAGCTCGGTGGATCAGAAAGATAGACAAAAACATAAAACAACTTATAACGATACGAAGAAAACTAATTAGAAGGTATGGGTTTAATTTAATTTATATAATTTACATTACGTGATTATATATAATATTATAAAATTTTAGTCTCTATTTACCTCCACACATTCAAACTGCAGTGTAAATATACTATATATATATATATGTATATATATAAATATTTAGGGGAAAATATTAAAATATAAAAACTCTTATATTGACAACTAGTTCAATGTCTAGTGCACTATCAGTTCAAATATTCTTAATGATTTTGATAATTTTGTAATCATCTTAGACTTACCATCAAGAAAAAATTGGAAAAAAGCAATCAAACAAAAAAAAACAAAAACTGAACTCTTTTAATCTGGATTGCTTGCAATGAGCAATTCAAACATCAATATGAAAAAATAAACATTAAAAAAAAAAAATCATGATAAAAATTTGAATAATAATAAATAATTTCCTAAAAAATAACAAACAAATATATAGTATTACACTTATAAGTACTAGTTCACTTGAACAATCATGTTTGATAAGTTCATATTGATTCACAATGTATTTTTCACCGTCACAATCAACACCCTTTCAACTATCCACGTCACAAATTATCCTATAATATAGTTAAAAATAGGGTTGGTCCAATCAATTTTACACATCCTTGCATTGTTCGTTATCTCCCCATTTGAAGGTAAGAGATTTTGATTTTTCCATTCTCTGGTTCAATTTTTCAAATATTAATGACCACGGGCACATATATCAACAAATGATAACTCGATATTTTAGCTTAAATGAGATCTTCCATCATACCATTAATGTCAATCTCAATCACTGGTTTGAGAAAGGAGGTCGCGACCTAGAGAGCCTTTGGGGCTTGTGATTTGGAGTCAATAAGGAATATTCTGTCAGCATTTCAGGTGAGGAGCAAAACCTCTCGGAAAGATCGACCGAAGGGAAACATGTCTCCCTCCATAGTGAAACCCCGTCTGCTCTCATCTTCTCCCCAAATTAATAATTAGTTTTGAAAACACTGCAACACAATTCATGAATTATCAAAGACATAAAAATAATAAATCTTTGAATATATTAGAGGATCTGGATAGATTCTCAATTTTATTCAGTGTACAAGAAATTCAAATAATATAGATTGGAATTGAAAGAAGCCTCTTATTCATATTATACGATGAATGGAAATTAATATCGATACTGGATAACTGGAAGGGAAACAAGTAGAGCTAATTTCTCAAACAGCAATAAAAAGTTAGGTGGCAAAAAACTATTGATAATCAGCCACGAGACTAAAAATCCCATAATATCCAATTTATCCACCAGTTAGTACACACTAGCAGCGCCAAAAAAACAAGTTTTGCAACAACCAAGTACGGAGATGTCATTCTGTTAAGGTTTTTAGATACAAAAACCTCGCAGATGTAAACCCACAGTATGTTTAACTATTTCCAAATAATTGCACTTATGCTTCAATTAATAGAAGCTAACAAACATCCTGGCATTGTATGTAGAAATCATGCTCCTAGCAGCATTAGTTCCTCTTCATCTCTTGGTAAAGATATACAAAAACTATCGAGGAAGAAACTGCAACAGTGCTGTGTTATTCATCTTTTCTCGTGCCACGGAAAAAAAAACTGAATATAACATTTCCTTCCTAAGCGCCAAACATGTCTAAAAAAATACTACTGATACCACCCGAAAAATGAAAAATATACCTAAGCTACTAGAGATGAGCATCTAAGGAATGCTTGGGTTTCCAGATATATCTATACATGGTCAACAAAGCAGGTAACATTCTTTTGGCCAGAGTTGATTTACGTGTTTAACTTCTATGTTACAATACGTGTGAGACCCTATAAAGGATAAATCTATATAGTTAACCAGACATTATAGGCTACAAACTGGCGAAGTCCATCTGACTTGAGATTATCCGGCTTATCTTGACTTTTTGGAGCATTGCAAATCACCTGGAGGAAGAGCTGATTATAATTCTATAACCCAAAGCAGTTTACCAAAGATTCAAAGAAGCATTTAGCATGGTCAGAATAGCAGATCTCTCTCTGTGCTGGCACTTCAGTGAATCGAGCTACTAATAAAACCTGAATTTTTAGCTTTGACATGGATCCCTGTTATACCAGTCGCCAAAAACACTGCCATGTTGTCCATTCATTTATCACGGAGAGAAAGTTTGTGATCGACAGAAGATAATTCACAGGCCTCCTGGCAGAAGTTCATAAATCATTACGTTGAACAAACTCGACAAGAGAATTGATTAAAAAGGAGAACTATAAAAATCGCCAGAAAGTACAGGTACAATTGCAGCAGCATTGTTAGCTTTGATAATTCCTGGATAAATTTACAAGTAAAGATTACTATTGAACTCTTTTACAGGGTTTCTCTATGATTTTTGCTGAACTCCACTCAAGTATTCTGCGTTCAGCAATAGCATTGAAACAAGAATAACTGTCGAATGAGATGAATTCACCTAAAATTGAATAAAAAAACACCAAAGATGTTAAAAGTACCATGATAATTTTTAATCCCAAATTGAAAAAAAATTAAATGTGGTCTTCATACCAAAGCTCGTACCATTTAATCCAACTGCTAATTTAAACGATAGAACCTTTTCCTAGGGCTTCAAGAACTGCTGGACAGGTAGGCTTGCTTAACAACCTGTGGTAAAGGGTAACACCAATTACACTTATTATCTCAACATGCATCTCCCAACCTATCGGTGAAGGAAAAGGACACAAATTCAAAGAGCCCACAAACCAGGTGGTAAACATATTCTTATCAATAATTGTCGTTCTATTAATTACAAGAACAGCACATAGATTGGTATAATTGCTTTGTTGTACCTTGTCCATCTATGATCATTCTTCTTTCTACTAAGCAAAATCTTACAAGTCTCTATTCAATTGTTGAACTGGTAAGTTGAAGCAGTTACATGCTTCCCTGATTTGTAATAAAACTAACAAATTTCATGTCAAATCAGCCAAGTAAAGCAACCAATCTACAAATGGTAGAATTGATCAAATTTTAAAGCTATCGATGAGAACTTACGCTCATTATTGATCCAGATGAACATTCAAACATATAGCCACAGTTAAAGAGCCAAATTCTGAAGCTTTCTGCTGGCTGTGTCAGAACAATAACAAAACACTCTTTCGACATTAAGTGACCTAAACAATATTAAAAATATCAACCCTATTAATTTCCACAAGAAAATAGGTCAAAAACAGATTTAATTAAATAGACCACTTTGTTTAAGTCCATTTATATTGCATTTCCTTCCAACCAATTAAACAACCAGAAAATGGTGTTGCAGGTTCTTCTAAGATCATTTGCATACTGAGTTCTCCCAGAATAGATTCTCTTTGAGACCCCACAACAACTCATTCAGTGAAAACAACCAGAATCTGAGATATGATAGATATTGAAAGAACAATATTTCTAGTGTTAATGAATCTTCTTATTTACTATTAGCAGTCATCTTCTTGCTGTCATATTTATCAAAAAGAAAGAAAAATAAATTTTATAATTAAAAAAAGAATAGGACTTATTAAAGCATAGGTTTCTTGGTTGGGTTATCATTTTATAGGTTAAATCCTCCATTGAAGGATTATAAGCATCATGTGTCATTAAAGTCATTGCCATATTTATTAGACCCTTCTGGGCTTTTGTTCCATGTAAAAGATTTTTTTAGTCAAAATGGTCATTTGTCAACTCCACACAAGTGACCCGACCTCATCAAGTCGGCTACGGGTTGGGACAATTCAACCTCACAAGAAGCCTATATTGAGCAACTTGACTTCATTTGAAACATCATCAAAAAGTTCGATCTCTGTAATGATGGAAAAGAATTATGAAGTGTAAAAATAGAAGGAAAGGAAGAAGGAAAAACAAGTTGATGGGTTTACCTTTCTCTCTAAATACACGAAGATTCTGGTGAGTTGGGGCAAAATTCTATTTTAATTGCAAGGTGAAGTTTGAAAGGTACAGGGGGCGAAAATTCGATACTGAAGGCACACTTTAAGGATTTGTAACTTGGAAGCGGAGCAAAGATATCAGCAAGAGAGGTTGACTCGGTGGTTGGAGGAGCTCTTTCTCTAGGTCCAAAATTCATATAAGTGTCTCATCTTGAGTTGAATCTATTATTGAAGGAAGAATTCTTGATTGGGTTTTGCCTAGTTGTGCACCTACATCTTGTGTCTCCGTGTTCTGTGATCTTCATATGCATATAATTTGGCAATTGCACGATGAAGGACCAATAAGCTGAGAAATAAAAAGCAGACAATTTCAAGTAATTATCAAGAAGAGGAATCAAACCCTAATTCTCATAAGCATTGATTTCTCAACAAGGATTCAGGAAACTAAGGTCAAAGAAGGTTGGGGAGATCGCTTTGTTGGCTTGTGGAAAGTAAGGTTACTCACTCCTATGTGAAGTTACTTGAAGATCGGGTTCAATACCAAGAATTGCGGGAAGGTGGTTGGAGAAGATCATCTACAACCTATCTGGAGAGTCGAGAGTGGAAGCATCTAATGGTGGATGCTTGGGGAGGACATTTGGCAAGCTGTGTGTTGATGTTTGAATCTTGAAGAGGAGAGAGTGGCGTTGTTAATGGGCATAGCCTTGAACCACCTAGATCCTTGGGTTGATGGTTAGTAAATGCTTTGATGGTATCTAGAAATTAGCTGAGTCCATCTTAGTCCACACAGATAAGAATACCACAGTTAGGTATCCGATCATAACAGGTGTGTTGGAACTCTTCGTAGTTCATATCATTTTGAGATCTTCCATGTACCATGTATATATGGTATGAATACCTCCTAGTTAAGAGAGGGTGTTTGAGAAGAATATTAACTGTGTGGTCTTTATATTCTCATTTCTTGGTGGCATTACAATGTATTTGTCAAAATAGAAAGAAAGTTTTATTAAAGAAAATGACTTATTAAAGCATGGTTTCATGCTTGGGTCATCATTTTATAGGTCAAAGCCTCCATTGAGAGAGGCCTTCTTGGGCTTTTGTTCCATGTATAAAAGTTTATTTTTTTAATTAAAATAGTCATTTGTCCTCCACACCAAGTTGAAAAGTGAAAATCCCATAGATTCAAACTAATATTTATGTCTTTGCACAAAACAAAGTACTTTCAAATACTCTAGGTGAAACTAATAATTACGATTGCATAATCACATGAGGCAGGAAAGAAAGAATTTCAATCACACAACACAGTTATACGGGGAAAGCCTCATCTAAAAACCACACTACTTGGTTCAATACTTCCATAATTTCTTAGCTCAGGAATCCCTATTTTACTTAGTTTCTTGGGTAATTAGGGTCCCTATTAACAAAGGAAATTCCCCAAGCATTGATTCAGCAATACAATAAGGCTCTTCCTCGACTCCATGCACCACCTATACAATTTTACGATTATGCAAGCTGACACTTTTACTTCCCTTTAACTCCAATATCAAGCTGGGTCTTCCTCGGAACTAACATGCATGAGTTATTTATGGGTAGATTATTAGTTATCGATTGAGTCACCACATGTGAATTAAATCTAATTTAATTCCTTGACCTCTATAATTCCTCCACATCCACAGGTTAGAACTAGTTAAACTTATTTTTAACACAAATAAATTAAGTTAATTAATTACAACTCAAAACAAACTCAGCAAGGCTCTAAAGTAGGAGACACTCTACATGTCTCTAATTCGACCATCGACTCGGAATTAGCCAGGACTAAACCTTCGACCAGATTTAACTCGCTGGTGTCATGTGATGTGGAATTACAATTTCCTTTTAAATTTGAGTAAGGAAAATTAAATTAGAAGCCTCTTGTGTTACATTTTCTTCCACTCCTCTCAGCAGAGAAAGGGATTGTCCTTTTCACCCCAATCCTCTGCCTCATATGGAGTTCAATTTTCCTCTTGTGGTGCCTTCGTCAAGATGTTTGCATCTTGCTCTCTAGGAATGTACTCTCCCTCCTCACAATCTCTAAGATGGTGATCTTGGGATATCGATATGCTTGGACTGTCATGAAAAAGTTGGATTAGCAAGGGGTTTGGTTTGCTCTGGTTCTCACAATAATCATTTATTGAATCCCTTTTTGGCCAGATAGCCTCACAAGTTGCTGTCTAGTAGCCATGTACTCTGCCTCTCTTTGGGCCCGGGTGCAACTAATCTATGCTACGCTGTACGAAGGCACAGCCTAACTAATATTGAGATGCCCCCTAATGTACTCTTCACCTTCGGATGGACTCTACCCAACAGTCTACCACCTTCGCTATGAAGCATGACTTGACTCCTCTGTCCATGTACCATAGACCAAGCTGAGACTGTTTTATAAGGTATCTCAACACGTGTTTGGCTACCTTTATCAGAAACTTGTTGGCCCAACCATGGCGCTTAGTAGGTTGGTTAACACGCAGCATATTAGGTGTTATGTTCCACCAGTACATGAAGCTGACTTCCACAAACTACACAGCAGATGGTGACTTCTGCTGCTTGCTTGAGTATCTTCCTTCCTCAAAGTTTACTGCTGAGGGAATCCAGCTGGGTTTGTTGCTCTCCATGTGAAACTTCTTATAGTCATTGGCATGCTGCATTGAGATCTAAGCAGTTCCCCATCTCTTTGCTTGATTTGACCAGGAAATATTGAGAGCCCCATATCCTTCATCTCCATTCCAACATACAGATCTCTTTGCAAGATTTGATCGTTGATCAGTACCTTTGAGAATCAAATCATCGACATATAATACTACAATCAATAATTACCTTCCAACCTGTGTAGTAGGGTTCGCATCTACTTCACTTTTTGGTGAGCCCAACCCAGTGAAGTAGTTGTAGTCTTGTTTTGAAAATGAAGATTGTGATTTCGGTCCATACAACACTAGCTTTGAGTGCACACGTGACTCTATGTTGAAGGTCTCCAAATCCTTCCCATTTTTACTCTATATCACGCCTCTTCCTCAATCCCTCTGTTGAGGAAGGTTGTCTTCCCAGTCATTTGAGTGTGTCTTCATCCCATTTACAACTAGGAGTAGGACAAATGCGTTGTGAGGACCACACAGCTAGAACAAGAGATCTCCTGGTAAATCAATTCCCTCCAGGTGAGAGAACCATAGCCCCAAATAGTGCCTGTTTCTCAACTCCCACATGTGTCCACTTTCCTTCACCTTGTAGATCCACACTGGGTCCTACAACTTCTTTCCATGGATCTTGAGACAACATCCCATGCCTTTGTTGCATTAGTCATACTCCCTCTCTACACCAGCATCAACCCTTTCTGGTTTGTTGTGCTTCTAAGAATAAGGATGGCTCGGTCTCTAAACTCTTGCTCATAAGATCCATGTAGCCAATGTACCACTCACAGGGACCTCTCATTCCACGATGCCATGCCAGTCTTGAACTCTGTTCTCTCTGCTGAGAAACATCAATCTACCCAGGCCCTCTTTGGGTGCTTCTTCCATCTCAGAATGTCTCTACATGAAGTGGTTCTCACTCTCTGTTAGCAGAGTGATCCACATCTTGAGGTTCTTAATTTGGAGCTAAGAGCTCCTCAGCACATCTGGGCCCAGACCTCCCTCTCAAGGGAAACTGTATCAGCCTTCTCTTTATTAGATTTCCATCTAGACCATTTGTCATCTGTGAATAGTGTTGCTAAATGAACATGAAATTGTGGTGTACCCACCTTGTGTAGTATTCCCAACTCAATTGTTGGTTCCTTTTCTCTCTTTGGTTTGTAGCAATAAACTAATGAACCAAAAATTTAAAGTCATCCACATATGGTTTCTTACTTGAAAAAGCTTCTCTGGTGTACTCATCTAGAAAATTAGTGAGCTTCTGTTCCCCACAAATATTGTTGTGTTGCATACTTCAACCCACAAAGATTTCTTTAGATAAAGCCCATATCATACAACATCAAACATGTTTGCTCCCAATATTTATGTTCTTCCTTTCTAGCCTCATTCTATAGTGGGTTATGAGGTGCTATAGTTATGGATACCTTGACTCTGAGAATTTCTTGATTGTTCAAACATATTCTCTCACAGTTGTAGCTCCTAAGAGCCCTTCCTTTCTTCCATGTCTTTTAAACAAGAACTTTGAACTCAAGAATTTTGAGAACGTTTGATCTTTATTTTGCATGGGATATAACACTTGTAAAAATCATCTACAAAAATCACATAATACCTATGTTTTGTTGTGGAAGTATCAGAGATGGTCCACACATAGATGAACTCATGAGATCGCCTTAGCTCAACTGGTGCTTATCATGAAAAGATGGCTTTGGTGTGCTGCAATGCTACACCTTTATGCTATCTGTTGCTCAAATTTTCCTTGAAACCTTAGAGGTGTTTTCATTCCCTAATTTCATGCCCTCCCCATCTCTTGTCCCTTGTATATAGTGACAACGTAGGAGCACTAATATTCTGTCCCCATCGTGCATTTTCTTTATAGTCTAGTATTTTGGTTTTCTATATCTGAGACCATCATGACATTCCTGTGATTCTTTGTGTGTTTGGGGACTTATTTGAGACTCTGTTGGTTGATATTAACCTTTACAGGTATTTGTGGGATCTTACGACGAGAAATCTGGAACTACCAAGCCCTAGTCCTATCTGAAGTAAAGACCCCATGAGGTGGAGGAGGCAATAAAACAGAGAGAGGGTTAGTGAGGTGATAGTGGCCTCCTGAGGTACAATGGGTTTCGCACTTGAGTTTTTAAATTATCTGAAATTGCATGATTGTGTTAGCAACAAGGCTTGCCAACTAACCTTGCAGTATGATCGGAAGGATATGAATCTTCCCTTCTAGTGATAACACAATCCAATAATTATTCGACCAAGTGTTGATTTATGTTCTATGTCTATAGGACAACTCGTAATATTTGTTGAAATTTGGCGACTCGGGGAGAAATTCCACAGCTGGGAAGCATTCCTCATCAGGAGAAGCCCTACGGGCCTTCGAAGAATTTATTTTGAGTCGAGGAAGAAAGAACATTCATTTAAATATTAGAACCCACATGTGCACAAAAGTATAAGTCCTTTGAGCGAGAAAAACCACCTCATTAACCTCTTCTCAATACATCATGTCATCATGAGGCATCATCTTTACATCACATCTTCTCTTCTATTGGTTGTGTAACTTTTGAAAATTTATGAGTCTAAGACTGCAGTGTGAATGAGAGAAGAGAATCTCTTGACAGACATTGACTTATGTTTGAATCATTAGACATAAGTTTTTACTTGGATTTGAATAGAATTTGTTGTCCAGTTGTTGAATTCTTGGATTGTTTGGGAAAGCCAAGTTCACTACCATCTAATTTGACCCGAGTTTTCTAGGCTTTTCGTCTGTAACGCGTTAACTTTAGGTTTTGAGCTAGGGTTTTTGGAGTCATAACTTTGGTAAGATACGTGGGAGAATTGTTGATTGAGCTTGGATTTGAGCAACTTGGAAGATGAGATTGATTGTTGCTTTGGCAGATGTTGATTGATTTGGTATTGATTTATTGAGCTGGTTAGGAGACTTCTCTGTATTATAGACGACTTTGACTAAAAGTAAACAATTTGACTTTGGACCAAATTTTACATTGCTCATTTGGTCAGATAATGAGATAGACATTGACTTGGTGGTGTCAGGGCAGCCACTTTGACTCATTGTGGATGTACTTAAACATTGTATCTCTCTGTTGAACATTTGATGATAATATAATAGAGAAGAAGAAGAATTTGGAAAGGGCTTTGTTGTGAGGTTTTCCACAGTTCCTTGACCAAATCTTGTGTCTCTATTGTTCTTTGGTTGTCTTATTACAGTGCATTGGTTTATTGTTCTATTTGTGAAGATTGCTTACATTGTTGTTGTGAGTTGAATTTTATTGGATATCGATTTCTATTGAAGAATAATTGGAATAAGTGATTGTGTTAAGACTACATAGAACACTAAAAAATTAACAATTTGTATAACTAAGATCAACCAATATTACCTGCCATTTTAAGTTAGGGCACATCTGAAGAATGGTGTCCTCTTTAACTAGTCTGATCAGAACAACCAGAGAGCAGATGGAGATAGAATGACGTTACGCGGCGATCGGCGGGGATGCTTCTGACAAAAGTCTTCAATAGGTCATTCAGCCAAACGTGTCACACATAACCCCAGAACAAACCAAACAAAGAATACGCAGCTCCAACGCTATCCAAAGAGAGAATTCCTCCACATCGATGTGTGTCAAATGAACTCCAAGTCTCTCCAATATATAGGAATCTTTGGGGGTGTGTGACACGTCCTTTAAGACATTTAAGTCAATATTTTATTCTAGGCCGACCCAGCACATAAGTGGAATAAATTCAAAGTACATGTTCTGCTCATCCGATCGAGATGATCTTTAGATCAATCTTACACCTCTCCGAAAGAGGAATCCAATAAAAATATTGGGATCGTCATCTGAGCATCACAACCCGGAGTTTGGACCTAGTTGTCCAATTTTAACACTCCCTCTCAACTAGAGAGAACTCCGTCCACTAGTGCAATCCAAACATCGTGCGTCATCCCGCCGTAACTTGCTTTGCTGGCCTCTTTATTTCAGAACAGAAGTGGGTCAGTCACAAAGACATCATACCCGGCTGACAGATTCAGCCCAGAGGTCAAAACCTCTATCGGACTCACAAAGAGTCTCCAACCAACCCGAAGTTGGTTCATCTGACCCGAAGTCAGGCAGAGGTACGAGACCTCACAAGACTTGATCCCAGATCAAGTGGTTGGACCGTGCCATCCTAGATAGAGAGTACGGCAAATTCTGATGCGTCCATCAATCTTTGCTACTAGTCTCTAGCCTTTCCCATCTCATTGGCCAAATGAGAGGTACTTCCCATGAGCCCTTAACTCAATGGGTAGGATGCATACGAGGCACAGATAAATGAGAGGCGAACCAACTCAATAATCACAACGGTGGGGCAGAAGCACCATAAGTGCTTATAGCTTCGAGAAGCTATCCCCAAAGGCCCCCAGAGCTCCCAGAGCTCATCGTCCAATGGAACCCACACCATAGGGTCGTTTCACGATTCCAAGATTCTCATGGAAGGTTAGGAACATGACCTTCCCCAAGGGCAATGTGAGAATATCCGCGACCTGCTCATCAGTTCCTATATGATCGAGCCTTACGGCGCCTCGCTGTACCATATCCCAGATAAAGTGGTACCAGCCATCAACATGCTTGGATCAATCGTGGAACACAGGATTCTTAGTCATACGAATCCCACTCTGGTTATCACAGAGTATTACAGTGGTATCTAGCACATGTCCAAACAGCTCACTAAAGAGCTTTCGCAACCAAACTGCTTCACAACAGGCCTACTAGCTGCAGTGTATTCGGCCTCAGCGGTGCTCGAAGCCACCGACTTCTGCTACCTGCTCATCCATGAGATCGAAGCAGAACCAAGATTGAAGCAGCATCCCGATGTGCTTTTACGATCCACCACACTGCCAGCCCAATCGGCATCAGTATATCCACGGAGTGTCATACTCCCGGCAGTGTATCTCAGCCCATGGTCTATCGTGCCTCAGAGATATCTCAAGAGTTTCTTGGCACCAACCCGGTGAATGTTATGATCAACCATGTGTTGACTCAAAGTGTTCACTGCACAGCATATGTTCGAACAAGTGTTCATTAAGAACATCAGGGTCCCCCTATGAGTTAACGATACTCAGTAGGACAGGCCCAGCAACGCTGCTACTCAACTTCTTAAAGTTGAGTTCCATGGACTTACAGTCCATCATACCAGAAAATTCATAATGTATTTTCCTTGAGAAAGGAAAATCTCGCCAGGTCTCTGCTAGACCTTCAGGCCTAGACATCAGTCCTAGGTCCTTCATCTCGAACTCAGCAGCGAGCTCCCTCTTGCACTGATGAATGAGAGGGTCAGCACCTGTTAGGAAGAGGTCATCCACATGCAGCATCAGAGTGAGAGGTTTTCCCTTGACAACTTTGAAGTAAGGGTTCGGATCAGCATTACTTCGAGTGAAGCCCAGCTTCATCAAGTAGCTATCTATCCTCTTGTACCAATCTCAGGGTGCTTGTTTCAGCCCATAGAGGGCTTTCTTCAACCTGCAGACATGGGTGTCCCGATCCTGGACTTCCAACCCCAGAGGTTGCTCCACATATAACTCTTCCTTTATCACACCATGTAGAAAAATGCAGTCTTCACATCATCTGATGAAGACTCCATCCTTGCGCAGCAGCAAGGGCTATATAGATCGAATGGTGGTATCTCGAGCCACAGGTGCAAATATGTCATCATAGTCTATATCTTCTTCACAAGCAACGAATCTTGCCTTGAACTTTTCAGCACTTCCAACAGATCCATGCTTGATCTTGTAGAGCCATTTCGAGGTGACAACTGCTTTGTCCTATGGTCTTGGGACCACAGCATAACATCCTTCCAAACTTGATGCTTTACGACTTCCTCAAGGGTATCCAAGGTCAAATTGTACAAAAGTACTCATGGCTGCTAGATATCCTGTTATTAATATGGCTTCTTGGTTTTCCTTCAGAATTTCCCCCTCTGAAGCCATATGTCCCTGAGCCATGAGGATCTTCTTTCGTTGAACAAAGACATCCATTCAAGAGCATATACAGATATATCTTCCTCTTAATGTCAGCTTCTCTCGAGAGAGAATACCTCTGTTTTAAATGAGGGCATCCCAGACACCATCTTGGAATTGGGACCTGATCTCCCATAGTCAAAGCCATCCAACAGACTTTGCTGATCATGATTCAAGATTCCAACCATGTGACCAAAAGCTGCATAAACTTCCCAGTTCACATTTTAAGTTTATCATAACGCTCCAATGTAGGACTGATACAGTCACATGCTGCTGCTACATAGGTGTCTATCTATGTCACTGTTACAGCCCCAACCATCCAACAGAAAAATTAGGACAAGGCACTTTACTGCTCTTAAAGACCCTGTCAAGTACATTAAAACAATATCTTTGTCTTCACTTGAGATCCAGCCTGTGCCATGTACACAGATCTGGGAATTATGTGATTGGTCTGCATCCAAATTAGGCTTGAATCTGTGGCTGCTTCAAATCACAAAGTCAAAAAACTCATGTGATAACCACACGGCTGGCTTGTGGTATGGCTTGCGGCCTGCCACAACATTCATCTTACGGCCTTCAAACAAGATTTAACAAGTCTGCATTTGCAGAATTAGTGCAGCAAAGGACAAGTTCAGGAAGACCAGGGACTTATGTTATACCAAGCATCATTTCTAAAGGTTCCAAGCAGTAAATGAAAAAGGAATACTGCGTTGTCTGCAACTCTCAATACGATCATTCTTTCATAGCAAAAGCCTTGCATATACACAAGCTATATGAAGGTTCATCTGCTGCATAGCTTCAATTTCATCATGGTCACCTCTCAGATTGGGACTGAAGTACTCCTCCATTGAATCTTTCACTGTTTTCAAACTTGAAGTAAAGGCATTGTTCAAAACTATGCGAACAACCTTGCAAGATGAATAATCCCACAATAGCCTAGCCATAAATGCTTTAACAGTGGCCCCATTTAAATGACAGTGGGTTGCGGTAATTCTTAAACCAATACATTTCCCTTTACAGGAGAGATACTTGCAAGGAGTTCAGCAGCCTCTTCGTACTTAAGATAAGGTACTAATTTCATGACTTCTCTCTTCCGCTATGGTGCAGCCTCTAAGAACCGAACACCATAACAGCGGCTCCAATCTGCAGAAGGAACACATTGCCAAACAGGTCTTCTAGATTTTCAGGCTTGTGGCATCCTCAACACCACGCTGTCCCTTCTTCTTGCCTTAATCACTTCAAAGCAACCCAGAAATCGCCACAAGTTGCTGGCTATGGCCTGCGGCCTAGCACAGCAACTTGTTGAAGCCTTCAGACAATCCCAGCTCCAAATATGATGCCCAAACCACTGTCCAATGTCTTCACTTGTCCAAAACAATGTTCCAAACTACAGCAATGCTTTAATTTTCAAAATCGATGATTGTGGATACAGGTTTCCCAACAAATTTCTGTAGTCTACAAGGAACTTCTGATCAAACGCAATGAGTTGATGCATCATCTGTATGGAGATTAGGCATCTTCCACTACACCTGTGAGGTTGACAATAAATAGGAAAACAAACACAGTAAGCATCCTGAACATGTTGATGATGCTGATAATTTCAGAATTATATGGCAAATAATGGTGTTGATCCTTAAAAAAAACGAATGTCTAAAACTTCAGTATCGGCATTGATCTTCTGCAACAAGCTCTCTACGATTATGTTGTTCAGCAACTTTGTAATCAACCACCTTCTAGAACAGATTTGCGTTAAGGACTGTGGATTTCGTACTCGTTAAGACGAGGCAAGGGCAATCCCCTTGAAGGGAAAGTTCCACTTTTGCTCTTTACTGCTGCGTGTAACAACCGTGTCTCTCCTGTGCATTCGAAATCCACAAATCGCTTTCATCACAGGAAAGCAGAGAAATTTTCAATCAACCAAATCTACAAAAGCGACAGATTTGCGTTCACATGGTGTGCAGCCACATGTTGTGCTCTCTGTTCCTGTCCGCAGCCACATACAACGTTAATTTAATTACTGGCCATGCCGTCAAAGGGTGTGACGTTTAGTCTCACGTTGATTTTCCCTGCGAAAGCCACGATCACAGACTCCGCTTGGTCGACTGCACGGACGATGGGCGTAATCATCACCGGTAATGACTTCAAGGCAGCATCTTCCTCTGAGTCTTCACCGCTGTAATAATCAGCAATCTTTCCGAGGAGTCCATTGCTGCTAATTACCTCACGGGATTCAAAACCCCGACCAACAACTCCGCTGAGGTTTTAGTTCCGTCTCTGTCTATTATAATTCAGAGATCCCGTGTTCAATTTGCTGAACATAACACTTTTTTATTTTAGAGAGAAACCATGAACCTCGGCCTCGTGTCTATGGTTCTCTACCCATCAAACAAGAGAATAGACTACGACCTAACTGAGGTAGTCTTCCAAGTGCAGCGGCTTACTAACGCTGCTATTCCAGACATGCACGATACTTTCATGCACGCTGCATAGGAATCAAACCACCAATCTTTACTGTGGAAACTGCCCACTAGTGTAGGGCATCAGATCTTCAGATCTGCCTCTTCTCACAGGCTGCCCAATCCGATCAAAGCTGATCCTTTAAATTAGGATCCAAAACAAGCATTCATTAAAACAAGTAACCCTGTCGACTGTTTGAAAACAGCTCCACCGCTTGAAACTAGGGCACCATGACAGTCCCCTCTTCAGCCCTTTTTTTTCTGCCCAGAATTGCCCCTAAAGGCTGCGGCTGTCCTTTAGGCAAGTGCTCTCCCTCCACGCTGTAATGTATGGGCAGTTTCGAGCCCTAAACATGGGCTGTTCTACGATTTATGATAGCGGCTCTTTAAACAGTCTGCGTTAGCCTATATTGAGGACGGTCCACCTTCAAAAAAAAACCCTTAAACAAGTCCTAACCGTCTCGGCCTTCAGACAGCAACTTCGGCCTCCACTTCCTGCACTCAGCAGGATTTCGCACTCCAGTTTAGTCTACAGCGTTTAATATATTAGTTTCTTCAGCAATGGCAGATCTGATTTACCCCTGAAGCAGTCCTTTATTCTAGACGTCATGCCCTACAGAATTTAGGCCTTACGCTGTCTTAGGGTGGACTTTCTTCCACGTTATCTTGATTAGACTTGCTCACGCTGATCCAAAAACTAGGGCATTGTCTTCAACCTTGCTCCGATACCATGTTAAATTTTGCTCCTATTCTATGCCATTTCAGATTAGGGCACAATACTGAAGAAGATAGAACATACTAATAGATCGATAGAAGACAAGCCAGAACAGAGATACGAGATGGTGACGTTACGGCGATCAGCAGGATGCTTCTACCAGCAAAGTCTTCAATAGGTCATTCAGCCAAGCGTGTCACACATAACCCCAGAACAATCCAAAGAATACGCAGCTCCAACGCTATCCAGAGAGAGAATTCCTCCACATCGATGTGTCTCAAATGAACTCCAAGTCTCTCCAATATATAGGAATCTTTGAGGGTGTGTGACACGTCCTTTAAGACATTAAAGTCAATATTTTATTCTAGGCCGACCCAGCACATTCAAAGTACATGTTCTGCTCATCCGATCGAGATGATCTTTAGATCAATCTTACACCTCTCCGAAAGAGGAATCCAATAAAAATATTGGGATCGTCATCTGAGCATCACAACCCGGAGTTTGGAACTAGTTGTCCAATTTTAACATTCCTCAAAGTACATGTTCTGCTCATCCGATCGAGATGATCTTTAGATCAATCTTACACCTCTCCGAAAGAGGAATCCAATAAAAATATTGGGATCGTCATCTAAGCATCACAACCCAGAGTTTGGACCTAGTTGTCCAATTTTAACAGTTCAACTACCTCACCAATAGCAGTTAAATCATCACGTACATGTTTGACCCTACCAAGATAATGAACTACACTTTCAGCCTTTGTCATCCTGATGTTCTTCAATTGTTATTTGAGTACCATATTCCTGCTCTCATTAGTAATCTGATAGAGAGTGGTTAGAGTGGTCCACATCTAATATGCATATGTGTTTCCTCTCATCTGAGGAACCACATGATCCTTTAGACTGTCCATAAAAATCCTTTTTGCCTTTGCATTTTTTTTTTGAATTCAGCAAGTTCATCTGCAACAGTAGGAGGTACAAACTCTTGCCGCACTATGTCCCAAATTATTTCCTCCTCAAACATTGTCTGAATTTTCTCCTTCAAAACGACAAAGTTGGACATCCCATCCAGTTTTTCCTCTATCCTTAAGAACATGGCCATGATTGTTGTCCAAATTTTACAAAAGCAAGAAAATGGAGAAATGAACTTTCCAGCACACCTTGTTTTCCCAAAAGTTCATTCTGTGTGAAATTTCACCTTGATGTCCCAAAATATCAATTTGTTGTCCAAAAATTTAGTCTATTGTCCAAACCACTGTTTGTTGTCCAAACCATTGTTTGTTGTTAAAAATGTGATTTTCAGTTTGTACCTTTTATACCATGTTTAAATTTGATTACTAAAACTTTTCCTGCAATCCCAACTCGGTTTTAATTTCACCTTATCACTCCCATTCAGTTAAATTCCATTTTCCATAAACATGCATTCAACATACATAATTCTCGAAATGAAATTTTTAGATTAAAACACATGGGACTGTCAACACATGTTGAAAATAAATATGGACATTTAACAATCCAGCAACACATAAAAATACACAGATTTTTGGTCAATTAGACCCAGGAAAAACCCCTGCAATATTCTCTAGGGAAAACCTATAAGAGAGCTCTTCAAATTTATTTATCTTTCAAGTTCAGTAAAAATACATTTTCAGAAAAATTAAAACAAAAAAATACAAATTATCTCTTCAGCACAAAACTCCTTGAAAATCGTGCCCAATTTTCCTCAATTTGTGTGCCCACTAGAAGCTGAAAATATATACTATACAGATACAGACTGTACATACTATAATATATGAATTCCATACAAACTGTATGGATTTCTATACCGCTGTATAGACTGTACTCTTTTTTTTAAATATCTAAAGCTTCTCTCGAACTGCGTGAAACTCACAACATTAAATATTTTTCGTATTGTACCTTCTGTTGTATTTTATGCCTTGAAAACACTTATGCAGCTTGCTGCAGCAAATTTCTCCTTCGGAACTTTTTTCCAACCCTTAGCCTCCTTTCTCCATTATTCTCATGAAGAATGAATGAATGCAGTCTCTCTTTTCTTTTCCTCCTTTTGTTTCCTTAAATGACTTTTGGGTAACCCTAAGATCTAAGGGCTCATATTCATTTAGATCAAGGGATGAGAATAAATGTGTATTTAATTCTCACTTTCTATTTTTTAACTCACCCATTAAATAAATTACCCACATTGTACTTTATGTCTAAAGTCTCTTTTCACTTTATGATTTAACATTTACTTTACCACTTATAAATTCACTTTCACTTTATAACGTCACACTTAGGAAAAGAATTATTTTGGACAATTTTCTCTAGGTAGAAACTAACCCATGGGAAACCACTTGTCCAAGGTATATTAAAAATTAACACTCCCTCTTACTGAGGAAATTGTTTCTCACCACACCCATATTGTCCCTGAAATGTACATGCTTGCCTCTTGCCAAGGACTTCGTGAGAACATCGGTCACCTACTCATATGTCCATATATACTCCAACTTCACTGCACCCTTCTTAACATAGTCCCCGAATAAATTATATCTGATGTTAATTTGTTTTGAACTCTCATGAAACATTGGATTCTTCATGAGTTTAATGCAACTTTGACTATCACAGAGAATAATTGTCAGTCTCAAATCTTGATCAAATAGGTCATACAACAACTTGCAAATCCAAATGGCCTCAAAACTAGCCTAGATAGCGGCCATGTACTTAGCCTCAGAAGATATCAAACCAAATAACTTTTTCTTTTGACTAAACCACGACACAACTATCGAACCCAATTCGAAGCAACACCCTGAAGTGTTTTTCCTGTTAGAAGCACACCCACCCCAATCTGAATCTGTGTAACCTACCAACCTCACTCCATCTCCCTGCCTATAGTCTAGACCATAATCAACAGTCCCCTACACATAACGAAAAATGTGCTTTGCAGCTACCCAATGTACCCTCTTGGGCTCAACCATGAACTAGCTAAGTGTGTTCACTACAAAGCATGTATATGGCCTAGTGTTGACCAGATACATCAAGGACCCAATAATTTTCCTATACAATGTGGGATCCACCAAACTAGAATATGAAGCATGAAGCTTCTTCCAGTTGGTGATCATAGGTGTAGAAATGGGTCTACAGTGTGCCATGTGAAATCTGCTCAACACATCCACAACATACTACCCCTACCCCAGAAATATATGCCCCTCCTCCTGCCACACTACAAGCCCCAAAAATTAATGCATCAACCTAATGTCATTCATCTCGAACTCCATAGAAATATCCTCCTTGAAAACACTAATCGGTCCCTCTACCCCAATAATTAACAATTCATCAACATATAGCACAAGAATAAGTGCATCGTCGCCTACAACAATGTAGTATATGTTTGGATCTGCATCACTCTTCATGAAACCCATTTGCTGCAAGTAAGTATCAATCCTCTAATACCAAGCACTTGGAGCTTTATTAAGTCCATAGAGTGGTTGCTCAACATACACCTCCTTCTCCTCTATAAATCCATTCAAAAATGTGGTCTTCACATCCATCTGATGGATCTTCCAACCCATCTTTGTAGCAATAGAAATAAGGGACCGGATAGTAGTGTACCGAGATACAAGAGCAAAGGTCTCATCATAGTCAAATCCCTCTATCTGTGAGAACCCTCTAGCCACAAACCTCGCCTTGAAATTTTCAATGCTACCATCGGTGGCATGCTTGATCTTGTAGAGCCACCTAGAATTCACAACTAACTTCCCCTCATGCCTAGGAACCAAATCCCAGACATTATTCTTAATTATAGAGGCATAATCCTACACCATAGCCTCTCTCCATACCTCCTAGCTAGCAGCCTCCTCATAGCTAGTAGGCTCAGATCAAAAATTTTGGTAGCCTTGGCTACATAACTACAAAACTGCTCAGGTGGCACACTCTCCCTATTCACCCTCTTCAGAGGACCAACAGACTCTACTTACTTCAAGGTGTCTTGAAGCCACTTGGGCCTCCTCTTCCCTAAAGAAGTTTCCCCATAGGGGACCTCATCCTCTTCCCCCTAGTTTAGTGAACCTGAAGGTTAACCAACTAACCCTGGTGTTCTTATACTAGCACCTGTCCTCGAAGAACCTGTACCAACACTTGTGGCTGTGTCAATTGAAGTGCTATGTGAACTATGTACTAGTGGATTCCATAAATAAGTTCTCATTGAACTCGCCACTGGTGCCCCAGATGTCATTGAAATTTAAGTACCTCCTGTACCAGTCAATATAGAACCCTAAGGTCTTGCTCCCTATACCTGACCTCCCTAATGAGGAGAAGTTTGTGACTCTCTCTCATCATATTATCGTGATATCTAATAGGCCCTCTCCTACTCAAACTTCATATCCCTCAAAATCACACCTCTCCGTTTAGAAGGAATTAAGATTGGATATGCCTTCGAAGTCTTTTTGTAACCCATAAAGATTATACCCTTCTCTGCCATGGGTTCCAGCTTCATCCTCTGCTCCTTGTGGATATAAGAATATGTGAGACATCCAAAGATACAAATATTTCCCACATGAGGCTTCTCTCCAGAGAAAGCCTCCTCCAGAATCATATTCCCCAATACTCTCTATGGATTCCTATTGTGAAGATAAACAACAGTATTACAGGCCTCAACCCACAAAAACAAAGGCAACCCCTGATCATGAATCATCGCTCTAGAAACCCTAAAAATAGATTTTCTCTTCCTTTTAGACATCCAATTTTTTTAGGGTTTGTAAAGAACCATGAACTCTATCCTAGTGCCCTCCTATGCGGAGAAGTCAAAAAACTCACCATCGGTATACTCATCACCATTGTCTGACCTCAAGACCTGAATCTTCCTACCTGTATGCTTTTTCACAAGAGCTTTTAACTCTTTAAAGCGACTAAAGGCCTCACCCTTTGTCTTCAGGTAATATATCCAAGTCATCCTAGAGTAGTCACCAACGAATATAACATAATACTCATAACCACCCAAAGACACATGAGACATACGACCACTAACATCAGTATGAATCTATTCTAGTATACCTATAGATCTGTTGTCACTCGCTGGGAATGGTAACTTGGTGTACTTTCCCGAAGCACACCCTCTGTAGACCTCATAAAGCTTGACACTAAAATGAGTAACTCTAGTAGTGATCTCCCTCAAAACTCTCAAAGCTCCATGATGCATATGTGCCATCCTCTGGTGCTATAACTCACACAAGTCTTTACTGCTGGTGGTACTAGTGTGAGTGCTACCATATGTGCTACTCGCCAATGCTTTTGCTGACTTAAAATTGAACCTGTATATTTTCCCATAGTGGACTCTAATCACTTTGGCCGAAGTGACAGAAGCTCCCCTGGGATGCATCAATGCCTTCAAAGGAGGCAAAGACTCCCTCTCAAAGGTCACAGTCCCCACACCAACAACTCTCACATTTCGTTCATCTCCTAGTACAATTGCAATATCAAGTGCCCTCTCTGCAAGCTATGAAAAGAACTCTCGTGCACCTGTCATATGGTGGGAAACCCGTTGTATATTTACCACACATCGGATGATGTACTCCTACTAGATGTAGAAGTAATAAATGTAAATTCCCTATCAAAATATGAAGGAAACTGCTCCACCTCTGTTGAAGCTACAGTACCCATATTCCCCTTAATTTTTCTCTCAAGACACATAGTATCATAGTGTCCCATATTTTGACATACCCAACATTTGACTTTGGACATATGTGTATCTTTCTTCTTCTTTTTATCCTTTCCCTTAGCCCTATGCAATATCCCAAAAGGGAGAATGCAGTAATACAAAAACACAATAGATGAACTGCAGCAAAGTAAACCTTTAGTATAAATACATTTTTATCACCAAATTGATATTGATTAGCTGCTCATCAATCAACTCAATGTAACTATTTCAAACCACTTTTAACTGAATATTAGCCTCTTTAGTTTGAGAGGGCACTCTCAAAGGGGGTTTATGATTTTTAATAGAAATAATACTAGATGGTTAACTTTGTGAATTGTGACTTGGTTTTTATATGATTGCAGGTTGAAAAATGAAGGATTTCTACCATTGGGCTATGGAGTCAACATTAGTACTCTTAATGACAGTATTTCTTCACATGGAAGTTGAGGCAGATAGAGGTCTTTAATAAAGATGATTCAAATACACAACATAATGAAAACACAGTAATTTCACCCCTAAAGGAAGTGAGGGCATAATAGTATGAATTCTGAGTAATTAGAGATAAAATTCACTGCAAGTGATTATAAATAAGGATACAGAGCAATAACACATTAAACATCTCATGAGAATCTTATGTCTGGATGTAGAATGTCACTGTATATTACTAATAATGGACAAAAACTACAAGCAGCAATTTGGTGCAATATTCTCCAACCTCTTGCTCTTGGATGTTCATTCTATAAATAGACATTATTTACAATGTAAATGATCTGCCCAACTGGCTAGATCTTTGAATTCTAACTCTGACACCTATCATAACTTAAACTACTTACTTGAAACAGATAAAGGACAACTATCCTTTTAAGAAGTCAAATTCCTAATAGGACTCTACTTCCTATTTATTACATTCGGTTCTTATAACAGTGAAACAG
Organism: Pinus albicaulis; assembly: GCA_034641835.2. Lineage (NCBI taxonomy): Eukaryota > Viridiplantae > Streptophyta > Pinopsida > Pinales > Pinaceae > Pinus > Pinus albicaulis. The sequence goes on along the minus strand of CM076579.1, from coordinate 658,152,957 downwards.
TTACATAATAGCTATCACATGTTCGAGGGACAATTCACCATCACTTTACATATTTAAAACACCCCTAGATCTGTGGAACACAATCCTACTTTTTAGGGATGGATAACCTTCACTTTAATCATTGTTTTGCCTATTGAGTTGGATGTGTGACATTCATTTCAAGTCACGGGACTCTGCTAAGATGGCCCACTGACATGCTGGAGGTCTCTAGCTAACTGATTTGTTGTTGGAATGCTCAAAACTTCAAAAAGCCCCTCGCTATGAAATAGGGAAATTTAGGCAATTTCATAGCAAGTTTTCGTAGCGTATGAAAACCTGCCCTTGCACCTATTTCCTTACCACCTTTACTGTTCAAACACCTTTCTATGCCAATACACCTTGAAAACAATAAATTTCCCTCCATAATACTTGAAAATTTTGAATTTCAAGGAAAAAATGCACCTTTAAAATTTTCGTTGCATTTTTCTGGCTTCAAGCCTGAAGCATGCTACGAAACTGTCCAAAAAACCAGAATTTGTTGACTTCAAGATTGTCTTCAAAAATTGATCTCTAGAGGTAAGATTTAGGTTCTTTGTAAGTCATGAACCTCATCCAACATATTCCAACTATATTTTTCATTCTTTTGGTATTTCTTCTTCATTCACAATCAGTTGGTTGATGGGTTCTTCTAGCACTCTCATCTTCATCCCTTTCTTTTCTATCTCCACTTGAATCAAGTCTAGCTTCTCCTGAATATCTTCCACTTGATATTTTAATGATATTTCCTTGGATTGTAAGTGTAAGTTCATCCTCTTAACATGTTTGACCTCCCCTCTTAATGGATAAGTCCATTTCAGCAACATTTATGCATTGTCCAAGGATTTTGAAACATTGGAGACTTGTTCATACCATATTTTGCTCATCTCTTCAAATTGAACTTTCTCAATTATGTGCTTCTTTGCCTCTAACTTCAAATATAATATCTCCTTACTTGCTTCCTTCAATTTTTCTTTGAGGGATTCTACCTCTGATTTTTCAACTATTTTCTCTTTTCCCTTTTTTTTCTTGATAACCACTTCCTCCTTTGCTTACGGAGAAAAATCTATGTTTCTTATTGACTGAGCAGCTTCACTGATTTTTTATGTCTTCTTGCTCTCCGTGGCTCTTTTTGCATGTCTGGTCATTGGCTTCCTTGGCTGAAATATAAACCAACATCATCACCTATGTTAGAAACCTATAAATATAGGATTCATAATTTTGACTTAACTGATGATAGTCTTTTAAATATGTACATACTTTTCCTTCTGCAAGTTGTATTCCCATATTTAGTAAAAAATAAAAAAACAAAAAAATAAAAAAGAGCGTAAAAAGTCCTAAAAGAAAGATCAAAGCACTTAGAAAAAATAATAGACCCCAAAAGAAAAATATGAATAAAACATGAAAGTGTGCAAGTCTAAATGCCACTACTTTTACCTTTTTCATTTGACTATGGCAGAGTGTCAATAAATGCCATAATCCATGATGAGTTAAACAGTTTAATCTTGACTTGTCATGTTTCAATTTCACTTGTTGTAGATAGAGAATAAGGAATTGTCATAAAGTTTAATCATGAAAATTCAGTAGTTAGGTAGAGAATCAGTGAATCCAATAGTTTAATTTGGATTCATGGATGAAATAAGTGTAGAATTAGATAGTTTTATTGCTTTCAGAAATAATAAATGTTGTAAAGGTTGCTAGCTCAAATGCACCTAGACAAAATGGAAGAAAAAATGTTAGCAGTTAAAATTGGGTAGGTAGAAGAAGGTGAGAAGCATCATTGTAAATATTATTCACCAGGGCTGCAAATAACTTACTTCCCTTCCCCATAGCCTTTTATCATTCTAAACTATCAGTCAGAAATGCTCAAGGCATTTCCTTGACATCTGTTGGGACCGAAACCAAGGCTCTATGATTGATTAGTTGATAATGTTAAATGCCTATATTAATCCCACAAATCACATCATTTTCCATTCATGCATTCATTTACCAGAAAAAATCATAAGTAAAAAACCTCATTTTTACTTAATGATGCTCTAATCCTCATTTTATTAACTTCCTACATATCATGAAGTATAAAACCCTCAAAATGACATCTTATCCTGAGTTGAAGTGATTAAGTTATGATAATAAAGCTTTGCTTTAAAAATTCACTTTTCTTGGTTATAAATGTATGTTTTGAGTATTCACTTTTCCCTTTTCATATTAACATCTAACATATTCTATCCCTATCAATTATCCTAGTCCTATTAATATAGCTCCCTTTTATTTAATATCCCAAAAACCCCTTTAATATATGCTTTTGTGTCAAAGATATTAAGCACATGTTGAAAAACATCCCGAAGTTACCCATTTGACACAAAACTACCCATAAAAAATATATCCCCTCTCCCCTATAGTTTTAGACCTTTGACAAATTTGAAACTATATAATAAAATAATATTAAAAATGTGTTATTTATTTACACAATGTGTATATAGAGCAGTGAAGAAAAGGAAGTGTATTCACCTTTCCCCCCATAAGCTTTACCCATGGTGAAAGCTTTAACCTTATCCCATTTTCCTGATACATATTCCCCTACCACAATATTAAACCCTGGTTTAAACCTTGTTAAACCCCTACTCACCCTTGGGTTTAATATCAACCATCTGATCTTCCCGACCCTTTGATCCTACAGTTTACAATGAGCGCGATAAATCATCCTCAATGCCTCCTTCCTTCCCTATCATGTTGAATCCCAACCGTCCGATCATCGTCCCATTTAAATCTAATGATCCACGCTCAACGTGATTGCTTGACTTCATATCCCATCTTTCCCCCATCGCGTTGAGTAATACCCGTTTGATCTTCAAAATCTTTTTAATTCGATGGTCAAAATCAAACCCGATAAATCCTTCCCCCACCCCCACCATTTCCTATCAGATTAATTTTAAACTGTCGAACTCCTCTTACCGAATCAACAATGCAGATTATAGTAACTAGTCCCACTTTGTTTCCCCTGCAAGCTTCACGACGCATCTCAGCCATTCGCTTCACCCAACCAAATCGGACGGCATGGATCCCATATTGCATTATCAAAATGATCGAGCGATGTTCACAAAAAATTTTGTGATAAAAGTTTTTTTACAAAACCACTACCCGCTACGTGTCCTATTTTTATTACATCGCATTGCAAAAGTAAAAAACCAGTTACCGCCCAAGAGAAATGTGATAACCACCACTGGTTTCGCCTTCAAATACAAAAATCGTTCCCGCCATTAATTTCAACCTGTAATAAATGTTATGTACGTTGATAAAACTTAAGGTTTCAACCGTAGTTTTTATTATTTTCATATCATTTGCGCCTTCGACCTTCAGAAAATACTCACAGACACCATTGTTGAGCCTCCTTGACCAATTTTCCCAGAAAGCCTTGTTTTCGACTGTGAACCTTTTTAAATCCAATTTCCTCAATTTTCATAGTTTAAAGATTAAATTCAAGGATCTGAAAAACTAAAACCTCTGAATTACCTTGATATTCCTTGTTTTCAATAAAACCCATTCAGAAAACCTAATTGAGCAAAAAATCCCAAAATAAGCCATCCTTCGCATAAATTGCTCAGTTTCATCTCTATTAAAGTGAATAACTCCTGCAAATAGTCTAATCTTGCAGTAGCTACCCAAAATGCCTAAAAAACAGAGTTGAACGTCCACAGATTGATCTCATTCCACAAGTCTTTCAAAAAAGCCTTCAATCACCTCCCTGCAGACCTGGATTTCATTAACAAATTGTTTTATTTTTGCAAGTTATTATCAGAATATGGATTTCTGCCAACAGTTTCAATACTAGTTGACAAAATTGTTTGCTCCAAATTCTTAGATTTTAACTCAATATCTTCATTCAACAAACAATTTGCATACAAATAAAGAAAAAAATCAAGTCAAAGAGAGATCAGAATGATGAATTTTTCATAGTGAATGTGAAATCAGAATTCACAATGACATTGAAAACATAACAGTTAAAGAGTATCAGTGGTTAAAGTGTATCACGTAAAAGTCAGAGTGAAAGTTAAAACAAAGTTATAAGAGCAGTCAAAGGTAAATAGTAAAAGTAAATATAGAGGCAGTAAAATGGTAAAAAGAGATGAAAATACTTTCAACAAAAATGAATTTTATCTAAAGTGAAAGTAAAACAGTTAAAATAAGAAAAAGGTGAAAAGATGAAAAAGAGAGCAAGAAGGGACATTTTTTACACAAATTTCTTGTTTAAGTCATTGTTTTTCAGAGCATATTGTGACCAATCCAAGATTAATTTTTCAAAACTGAAGGATTTTTATGTTCTTAAGAGGGCCATCTACAAAAACCTCTCTCACTTTTCTAGAAGCCATTATGTATTGGGAAATATTAAACAATATTGGAGAGCACTTTTTTCAAAACATTCCTGTTAAGTGATCATTTTGCAAAGAATATTGTGGCCAATCAGAAATACATCATACAAAACTGAAGGAGGTTTTTGTTCCTAAGAGACATATCTACAAAAACCTATCTCATGTTTTGCACAATTATTTCATAATGAGAGATACATGTACATATTTACAGGTTATTTTTCTTACTATGTAAAACTCTGTTTTACACATCTTTTTGCAGAGCCTATTGTGCATAGCTGGAGAGGAATTTTAGGAAACTGAAAGAGGTTTATCTCACCAAAAAATTCATCTACAATAACCTCTTTAACTTTTTACATATATATTTCGGATTGAGAAATAAAAAGGTATCATTGGACCCCAAGTTTGCAGAATTGCTGGAGCAGAATGCACAAAGAAAGGAAATAGTTAGTGACTTGGATGCCCCATCATCAACTAAGAGTTGGATAAAATTCAAATTCTCCTCTTTTTCATCACCTATCCATAAAAAATAGTGCCAAATAGATGCATTAGTTTGAGTTTCCTTTAATTAATTCCTTTTTATGTAAAATAGTTTGAGATATTTTGTAAACCAATCTTGATAATTTTCAATATATTTTAGTTTAGAATTTGTATAAATACTTCACTCTTTGAAGTATTTTGGGCGGAATAAAATTATCAAGACTACTATAGAATTTTTTGTTGAAACATTGGGATTTTATGTGAGTTAAGTTGAAGTAGCAGGCTGGAAACTGAAGCAAATAGACATCATAACTAATGATCCTCGTGATGATCAGATGAGTATTGTATCTTCTAGTTTTCATTGTTTATTTCTTTAAGTTTCATTCATACATCTTGTGTTATTTTCCATCTAAAATGAATAACTAGGAAAGGTATTATAGAATCAGTGTAAAAAGCTCTCTGTTTTTACTAGTTTTCATGTTTATTTTTTCTGCTGATTTCCAGACTTTAGAATTCTTAATTGCTATTTAGTCTCATTTGACCTCGATTTCCCTCTTCCTTTTCTGTGATCTAAGGATTCTTAATTTCCCACAGTCCAGATCATACCACTTCATCAAAATAGCCTTTTTAAACCCTCTGAAGATCATCTATCTTGCCCTTAGTATATTTGTTCTTTTGATCTTAGTTTTCTAGTCTTGTTTGTTAAAAATTTGACTCCATTGCCCAATGGTTAGGTGGATATTTCTATGGTTTCCCTTGTAGTCCTTTATTCCCACCAACATTCAAAAAATCAAACCAAATTTTCCACTCATAGCTAGCCAAAAATCCATTACAAAACAAAGCTAAATCTTAAGGAGAGATCCCTCTCCGGAACTCAGGAAGACTAGATCCTGAATTCTAAAAGAGGTTTTTGGTTACCCCTGGTTTTCTTTAACTATAAACCAAAATGCCATGACCTAAGAATTACTAGGATGATGAAATACTGGTGACCATACTGGGGAACTAACCACTCTCCAATTATTTAAGAATAAGTTTAAAGGTTGTGGGTAATATGATGACAACTCTACTAGGGAAATTAACCTTTTCTTCAGAAATATTTTACAGAAATTAGTAGAAACTCTTTCGGTAATAATCACATGCACAAGAACGTGGTCGACTCGTTTCGAACCAACCAGTGTGGTTCATCATCAGGACTATGTGCACCACACATAGTCCTGATGATGAACCACACTGGTTGGTTTGAAACGTATCGACCACGTTCTTGTGCATGTGATTATTACCGAAAGAGTTTCTACTAATTTATATGATGGATCACAGAAGTTTAGATTCCAAAAATATTTTACAATTTCAGATCTGATCTATGATGGTGGACAATGATCAGACATATAAAGGTTAAAATCATCCACCTAGCGACTCCAAATCAATTTCACAATCAAGACTCCACTGGAGGAAGGAACTTGGAAGAACAATATGGAAAGATCAGGCTTTCAACTTGGATCTTAATCCAAGACATTATGTTCTTTCTCGTTAAGATAATTTTTCAATATATATTGTATTTTATATAAGGATCTAACTTGGTTTTACAGATACCGTTGCCTTTCATTATGGCTAATCTTCAAGATGATCCAAGAAAAAAACAAAGATATGCTCCCATGAGCAGAAATCACATACCTGGATTTCCACACAAGCTACCAAAGGTATATTGGGGTAACAATCTACCCATGTTTCAAGATGAGAACATTGATGATCCTTTGCTACATCTCATTAAATTTCATATACACTCATCAAGATTGAAGGGTTATTGGCATGAGGATTGCCTCATGAAAATATTCATGGCAACATTAGAAGAAAAATCAAGGGAATGGTACGAAGCTCTCAAACCTGCAAGTTTGTTTTCTCTAAAAGATTTTCATAAGGTATTTTATGAGCATTACAAAGAAGATTTTCCATCTTTATCATTAGTTGAAAATTGTTGTGATCAAGCTGAAGATCTTGTACATTACCCTAAAAATATTGATGAAGATTTTGAAAATTGACATCCTGAAGATTTATTAGAAGAAGTCCAGAACTTTCATTCTCAAGTTAAATGTCATAATAATCAAGAGGATTTAAACAAAGATGAAATAGATCAGGAGATGAATCAAGATCCACAAAACCCATCTTTATCATTAGTTGAAAATTGTTGTGATCAAGTTGAAGATCTTGTACATTACCCTAAAAATATTGATGAAGATTTTGAAAATTGGCATCCTAAAGATTTATTAGAAGAAGTCCGGAACTTTCATTCTCAAGTTAAATTTCATAATAATCAAGAGGAGTTAAACAAAGATGAAATAGATCAGGAGATGAATCAAGATCCACAAAACCCCTCTATATTAACAAATGATGTTTCATTTAATGTTTTGAATGGAGTTAAAGAAAATATTCAACCTCATGATCAATTTTTAGATAAGAGAAAAAAAAATTGTACTTTTGATCTAAGAATTCAGAGATTCCCACACACCCCCCCCCCCTCACCAAAGAAGAAATCAATTTGCTTCTAAACATGCAAACATCCTCAAAATATTTACATAATGAAGAATTTTTTTCTACTTCTTCTAATGTTGATGAATGTACTAAAGTTTTTATCCATGAAGAGACAAAAGAACAAGTTGATGCTCATGTTATTCTACCTTCCCAAAAAGGCCCATTGCTTGATAGCACTTGTATTGAGCAAAATAATGACTTTCAAATAGAATGCAACCAATCTGATCAATATATATTAGGATTGTTGGAAGAGAATTCTACTGATCCAATGTTTATAATTGATGACATTCCTTCTTCTGAATATTTTCCTAAATATGATCAGTATGATGATAATTATGTTCTCCCAATTCAAGATAATTTCACAGAACAATCACTAGCTATTTTGAGGGATGAGATCTTACAATTTCAGCTTGATGAGGATTTTTTAAGAGCTATATTTCTTATTTTGAAATTAAGAAAATATTATCTTCAACTTAAAAAATGTGTTCTTGAGATAATTTATGAAAATTATGAAAATGAAATTATACTTTTGCATTCTCAAATTCAGCCATATAATTTTCGAGATCCTAAAGAATTCTTGGAAAATATTCCTTCTCCTAAGCAAGAGGAAATTGTACTATCTTTTGACCTGCATATTAAGGATGATTATTCTTTCAAACACAAGACTGAAGAAATAGTTTCAAGGATTAATATTTAGAATACAACTGAGCAACTATTCATTGAAGGCCTAGAAGCACAAATCATACATTATGCTTTTAATGATCCTATAGCAAATTATATGGAGAATATTTTTAGCTCAAATCTGCAAACATGTTTTTATCTATGAGGATCAAATATATCAGCAATTTCCATTTCACATCTTATCATTGATTATGAAGACACATGATCAAGTTATACTTCCAAGTTCGATCACAAGTAGTCAAATTATCCATTCATTTCTACAGCTACTTGATTGGCTTCATTGGAATTTTTGTATTACCATATTCAATAAGATTTTTAGTAGATTAGAGTAAGTAGATGAGTGCCAATAAGCTCAGAATTTTGAGCATTTTTTTTTAGTTTTTAATTTTCAACTAGTTTTTCATTAAGATTTAAAGCCAAGGATGAGGTCCTAAAGATGTTTAAGATCTATAAGTTGGTTTGAAAATTGTTGTGTGTTGTTTTAGTTTCAGATCAGATTTCAGTTTGTAGAAGACAAAAGACACTTACTAAGATCATCAAAGGTCAAAGATGAAGGCTATTGATCTCAGAGTTCTTGACATTTCACCAGGAAATGCCATCCCCAAGTGAAGCCGATGTTAGCAACCTATAAATATAGGATTCATAATTTTGACTTAACTAATGATAGTCTTGTAAATATGTACATACTTTTCCTTCTGCAAGTTGTATTCCCATATTTAGTAAAAAATCAAAAAATCAAAAAATCAAAAAGAGGGTAAAAATTCCTAAAAGAAAGATCAAAGCACTTAGAAAAAATAATAGACCCCAAAAGAAAAAGATGAATAAAACATGAAAGTGTGCAAGTCTAAATGCCACTACTTTTACCTTTTGCATTTGATTATGGTAGAGTGTCAATAAATGCCATAATCCATGATGAGTTAAACAATTTAATCTTGACTTGTCATTTTTCAATTTCACTTGTTGTAGATAGAGAATAAGGAATTTTCATACAGTTTAATCATGACAATTCAGTAGTTAGGTAGAGAATCAGTGAATCCAACAGTTTAATCTGGATTCATGGATGAAATAAGTGTAGAATTAGATATTTTTATTGCTTTCAAAAAGAATAAATGTTGTAAAGGTTGCTAGCTCAAATGCACCTAATCAAAATGGAAGAAAAAATATTAGCATTTAAAATTGGGTAGGTAGAAGAAGGTGAGAAGCATCATTGTAAATATTATTCACCAGGGCTGCAAATAACTTACTTCCCTTCCCCATAGCCTTTTATCATTCTAAACTATCAGTCAGAAAGGCTCAAGGCATTTCCTTGACTTCTGTTGGGACCAGACCCAAGGCTCTATTGTTGATTAGTTGATAATCTTAAATTCCTATATTAATCCCACAAATCACATCATTTTCCATTCATGCATTCAATTACCAAAAAAAATCATATGTAGAAACCTCATTTTTACTTAATGACGCTCTAATCCTCATTTGATTAACTTCCTACATATCATGAAGTATAAAACCCTCAAAATGACATATTATCCTGAGTTGAAGTGATTAAGTTATGATAATAAAGCTTTGCTTTAAAAATTCACTTTTCTTGGTTATAATTGTATGTTTTGAGTATTCACTTTTCCCTTTTCATATTAACATCTAACATATTATATCCCTATAAATTATACTAGTCCTATTAATATAGCTCTATTTTATTTAATATCCCCAAAACCCATTTAATATATGCTTTTGTGTCAAATATATTAAGCACATGTTGAAAAACATCCCGAAGTTACCCCTTTGACACAAAAATACCGATAAAAAATATATCCCCTCTCCCCTATAGTTTTATACCTTTGACAAATCTGAAACTATATAATAAAATAATATTGAAAATGCGTTATTTATTTACACAATGTGTATATAGAGCAGCGTAGAAAATGAAGTGTATTCACCTTTCCCCTCATAAGCTTTACCCATGGTGAAAGCTTTAACCTTATCCCATTTTCCCAAAATGTATTCCCCTACCACAATATTAAACCCTGGTTTAAACCTTCTTAAACCCCTACTCACCCTTGGGTTTAATATCAACCATTCGATCTTCCCGACCCTTTGATCCTACGGTTGACAATGAGCGCGATAAATCATCCTCAGTGATTCCTTCCTTCCCTATCGTGTTTAATCCCAACTGTCCGATCATTTTCCCATTTAAATCTAATGATCCACGCTCAACGCGATTGCTTGACTTCATATCCCATCTTTCCCCCATCGCATGGAGTAATACCCGTTTGATCTTCAATATCTTTTTAATCCGATGGTCAAAATAGAACCCGATAAATCCTTCCCCCACCCCCACCATTTCCTATCAGATTAATTTTAAACCATCGAAATCCTCTTACCGAATCAACAGCGCAGATTATAGTACTAGTCCCACTTTATTTCTCCTACAAGCTTCCCGACGCATCTCAGTCGTTCGCTTCACCCAACCAAATCCAACGATGCAGATCCCATATCGCATTATCAAAATGATCGCGCGATGTTCACAAAAAAAAATTGGGATAAAAGTTTTTTTACGAAACCACCACCCGCTACGTGTCCTATTTTTATTGCATCGCATTGCAAAAGTTAAAAACCAGTTACCACCCAAGAGCAATGTGATAACCACCACTGGTTTCGCCTTCAAATACAAAAACCGCTCCTGCCATTAATTTCAACCTGTAATAAATATTATGTGTGTTGATAAAACTTAAGGTTTCAACCTTAGTTTTTATTATTTGCATATCATTTGTGCCTTCGACCTTCAGAAAATACTCACAGACACCATTGCTGAGCCTCCCTGACCAATTTTCCCAGAAATCCTTGTTTTCGACTGTGAACCTTTTTAAATCCAATTTCCTCAATTTTCATAGTTTAAAGATTAAATTCAAGGATCTGAACAACTAAAACCTCTGAATTACCTTGATATTCCCTATTTTCAATCAAACCCATTCAGAAAACCTAATTGAGCAAAAAAGCCCAAAAGAAGCCATCCTTAGCCTAAATTGCTCAGTTTCATCTCTGTTAAAGTGAATAACTCCTGCAAACAGTCTAATCTTGTAGTAGCTACCCAAAATGCCTAAAAACACAGTTGAACCTCCACAGACTAATCTCATTCCACAAGTCTTTCAAAAAAGCCTTCAATAACCTCCCTGCAGACCTTGATTTCATTAGCAAATTGTTTGATTTTTGCAGGTTATTATCAGAATATGGATTTGGGCCAACAGTTTCAATACTAGTTGACAAAAATTTTTGCCACAAATTCTTAGATTTGAACTCAATATCTTCATTCAACAAAAAATTTGCATACAAAGAAAGAACAAAATCAAGTTAGAGAGAGATCAGAATGATGAATTTTTCATAGTGAATGTGAAATCATAATTCACAATGACATTGAAAACATAACAGTCAAAGAGTATCAGTGGTTAAAGTGTATCACGTAAAAGTCAGAGTGAAAGTTAAAACAAAGTTACAAGAGCAGTCAAAGATAAACAGTAAAAGTAAATACATAGGCACTAAAATGGTAAAAAGAGATGAAAATACTTTCACCAACAATGAAGTTTATCTAAAGTGAAAGTAAAATAGTTAAAATAAGAAAAAGGTGAAAAGATGAAAAAGAGAGCAAGAAGGGACATTTTTTACACAAATTTCTTGTTTAAGTCATTGTTTTGCAGAACATATTGTGACCAATCCAAGATTAATTTTTCAAAAATGAAGGAGGTTTATGTTATTAAGAGGGTCATCTACAAAAACCTCTCTCACTTTTCTAACAGCCATTATGTATTGGGAAATATTAAACAATATTGGAGAGCACTTTTTTCATAAAATTCTTGTTAAGTCATCATTTTGCAGAGAATATTGTGGCCAATCAGAAATAAAATACAACAATGAAGGAGGTTTTTGTTCCTAAGAGACATATCTACAAAAACCTATCTCACGTTTTGCATAGCTATTTCATAATGAGAGATACATGTACATCTTTATAGGTTATTTTTTCAGACTCTGTAAAACTCTGTATTAAACATCTTTTTGCAGAGCCTATTGTGCATCGTTGGAGAGGAATTTTAGGAAACTGAAAGAGGTTTATCTCACCAACACATTCAGCTACAATAAACTCTTTCACTTTATACATATCTATTTCGGATTGAGAAATAAAAATGTATCATTGGATCCCAAGTTTGCAGAATTGCTAGAGCAGAATGCACAAAGAAAGGAAACAGTTAGTGACTTGGATGCCCCATCATCAACTAGGAGTTGGATAAAATTCAAATTATCCTCTTTGCAATCACCTATCCATAAAAATTAGTTCCAAAGAGAAGCATTAGTTTGAGTGTCCTTTAATTAAGTTCTATTTATGTAAAATAGTTTGAGATATTTTGTAAACCAATCTTGATAATTTTCAAGATGTTTTAGTTTATAATTTGTATAAATACTTCACTCTTTGAAGTATTTTGGGTGGAATAAAATTATCAAGACTAATATAGACTTTTTTGTTGAAACATTGGGATTTTATGTGAGTTAAGTTGAAGCAGCAGGCTCGAAACTGAAGCAAATAGACATCATAACTAATGATCCTCGTGTTGATCAGATGAGTATTGTATATTCAAGTTTTCATTGTTTATTTCTTTAAGTTTCATTCATACATATTGTGTTATTTTTCATATAAAAAGAATAACTAGGAAAGGTATTACAGAATCAGTGTAAAAAGCTCTCTGTTTTTACTAGTTTTCATGTTTATGGTTTCTGTTGATTTCCAGACTTTAGAATTCTTAATTTCTCTTTAGTCTCGTTTGACCTCGATTTCCCTCTTCCTTTTCTGTTATCTAAGGATTCTTAATTTACCATAGTCCAGATCATACCACTTCATCAAAATAGCCTTTTTAAACCCTCTGAAGATCATATATCTTGCCCTTAGTATATTTTTTCTTTTGATCTTAGTTTTCTAGTCTTGTTTTTTATAAATTTGACTCCATTTCCCAATGGTTAGGTGGATCTTTCTATGGTTTCCCTTGTAGTCCTTTATTCCCATCAACATTCAAAAAATCAAACCAAATTGTCCACTCATAGCTAGCCTAAAATCCATTACAAAACAAAGCTAAATCTTAAGGAGAGATCCCTCTCCGGAACTCAGGAAGACTAGATCCTGAATTCTAAAAGAGGTTTTTGGTTACCCCTGGTTTTCTTTAACTATAAACCAAAATCCCATGACCTAAGAATTACTAGGGTGATGACATACTGGTGACCATACTGGGGAACTAACCACTCTCCAGTTTGAAGTTTAATCTTAGAGGAATATTTTTAAAACATATCTTTTCTACTTTAAGATTAAGTTTAAAGGTTGTGGGTAATATAATGACAACTCTACTAGGGAAACTAACCTTTTCTTCAGAAATATTTTACAAGTTCAGATATGATCTATGATGGTGGACAATGATCAGACATATAAAGGTTAAAATCATCCACCTGGCGACTTCAAATCAATTTCACAATCAAGACTCCATTGGAGGAAGGAACCTGGAAGAAAAATATGGAAAGATTAGGCTTTCAACTTGGATCTTAATCCAAGACATTATGTTCTTTCTCGTTAAGAAATTTTTTCAATATATATTGTATTTTATATAAGAATCTAACTTGATTTTATAGATATCGTTTCCTTTCATTATGGCTAATCTTCAATATGATTCAAGAAAAAAACGAAGATATGCTCCCATGAGCAGAAATCACATACATAGATTTCCACACAAGCTACCAAAGGTAAATTGGGGTAACAATCTAACCATGTTTTGAGATGAGAACATTGATGATCCTTTACTACATCTCATTAAATTTCATATACACTCATCAAGATTGAAGGGTTATTGGCATGAGGATTGCCTCCTGAAAATATTCATGGAAACCATAGAAGGAAAAGCAAGGGAATGGTATGAAGCTCTCAAACCCGCAAGTTTGTTTTCTCTAAAAGATTTTCATAAGGTATTTTATGATCATTACAAAGAAGATTTTCCATCTTTATCATTAGCTTAAAATTGTTGTGATCAAGCTGAAGATCTTATACATTACCTTAAAAATATTGATGAATATTTTGAAAATTGGCATCCTGAAGATTTATTAGAAGAAGTCCAGAAATTTCATTCTCAAGTTAAATGTCATAATAATCAAGACGAGTTAAACAAAGATGAAATAGATCAGGAGATGAATCAAGATCTACAAAACCCCTCTGTATTAAAAAATGATGTTTCATTTAATGTTTTGAATGGAGTTAAAGAAAATATTTAACCTCATGATCAATTTTTAGATAAGAGAAAAAACAATTGTACTTTCGATCTAAGAATTCAGAGATTCCCACCCCCCCCCTCACTGAAGAAGAAATCAATTTGCTTCTAAACATGCAAACATCCTCAAAATATTTACATAATGAAGAAATTTTTTCTACTTCTTCTAATGTTGATGAATGTACTAAATTTTTTATCCATGAAGAGACAAAAGAACAAGTTGATGCTCATGTTATTCTACCTTCCCAAAAAGTCCCATTGCTTGATAGCACTCGTATTGAGCAAAATAATGACTTTCAAATAGAATGCAACCAATCTGATCAAGATATATTAGGATTATTGGAAGAGAATTCTGTTGATCCAATTTTTATAATTGATGACATTCCTTCTTCTGAAGATTCTCCTAAATATGATCAGTATGATGATAATTATGTTCTCCCAATTCAAGATAATTTCACAAAACAATCACTAGCTATTTTGAGGGATGAGATCTTACAATTTCAGCTTGATGAGGATTTTTTAAGAGCTATCTTTCTTATTTTGAAATTAAGAAAATATTCTCCTCAACTTAAAAAATGTGTTCTTGAGATAATTTATGAAAATTATGAAAATGAAATTAAACTTTTGCATTCTCAAATTCAATCATATAATTTCCGAGATCCTAAAGAATTCTTGGAAAATCTTCCTTCTCCTAAGCAAGAGGAAATTGTACTATCTTTTGACCTGCATATTGAGGATGATTATTCTTTCAAACACAAGACTAAAGAAACAGTTTCAAGGATTAATATTTAGAATACAACTGAGCAACTATTCATTGAAGGCCTAGAAGCACAAATCATACATTACGCTTTTAATGATCCTATAGCAAATTATATGGAGAATATTTTTAGCTCAAATCTGCAAACATGTTTTTATCTATGAGGATCAAATATATCAGCAATTTCCATTTCACATCTTATCATTGATTATTAAGACACATGATCAAGTTATACGTCCAAGTTCGATCACAAGTAGTCAAATTATCCATTCATTTATACAACTACTTGATTGGCTTCATTGGAATTTTTGTATTACCTGATTCAATAAGATTTTTAGTAGATTAGAGTAAGTAGATGAGTGCCAATAAGCTCAGAATTTTGAGCATTTTTTTTAGTTTTTAATTTTCAACTAGTTTTTCATTAAGATTTAAAGCCAAGGATGAGGTCCTAAAGAGGTTTAAGATCTATAAGTTGGTTTGAAAATTGTTGTGTGCTGTTTTAGTTTTAGATCAGATTTCAGTTTGTAGAAGACAAAAGACACTTACTAAGATCAACAAAGGTCAAATATGAAGGCTATTGATTTCAGAGTTCTTGACATTTCACCAGGAAATGCCATCCCCAAGTGAAGCCGATGTTAGCAACCTATAAATATAGGATTCATAATTTTGACTTAACTGATGATAGTCTTGTAAATATGTACATACTTTGCCTTCTGCAAGTTGTATTCCCATATTTAGTAAAAAATCAAAAAATCAAAAAATCAAAAAGAGGGTAAAAATTCCTAAAAGAAAGATCAAAGGACTTAGAAAAAATAATAAATCCCAAAAGAAAAAGGTGAATAAAACATGAAAATGTGCAAGTCTAAATGCCACTACTCTTACCTTTTGCATTTGATTATGGCATAGTGTCAATAAATGCCATAATCCATGATGAGTTAAACAGTTTAATCTTGACTTGTCATGTTTCAATTTCACTTGTTGTAGATAGAGAATAAGGAATTGTCATACAGTTTAATCATGAAAATTCAGTAGTTAGGTAGAGAATCAGTGAATCCAACATTTTAATCTAGATTCATGGATGAAATAAGTGTAGAATTAAATATTTTTATTGCTTTCAGAAAGAATAAATGTTGTAAAGGTTGCTAGCTCAAATGCACCTAATCAAAATGGAAGAAAAAATGTTAGTAGTTAAAATTGGGTAGGTAGAAGAAGGTGAGAAGCATCATTGTAAATATTATTCACCAGGGCTACAAATAACTTACTTCCCTTTCCCATAGCCCTTTATCATTCTGAACTATCAATCAGAAAGGCTCAAGGCATTTCCTTGACTTCTATTGGGACCAAACCCAAGGCTCTATTGTTGATTAGTTGATAATGTTAAATGCCTATATTAATCCCACAAATCACATCATTTTCCATTCATACATTCATTTACTAGAAAAAATCATATGTAAAAACCTCATTTTTACTTAATGATGCTCTAATCCTCATTTGATTAACTTCCTACATATCTTGAAGTATAAAACCCTCAAAATGACATATTATCCTGAGTTGAAGTGATTAAGTTATGATAATAAAGCTTTGCTTTAAAAATTCACTTTTCTTGGTTATAAGTGTATGTTTTGAGTAGTCACTTTTCCCTTTTCATATTAACATATAACATATTCTATTAACTCCCTATCAATTATCCTAGTCCTATTAATATATTTCCCCTTTATTTAATATCCCACAAACCCATTTAATATATGCTTTTGTGTCAAAGATATTAAGCACATGTTGAAAAACATCCCGAAGTTACCCCTTTGACACAAAACTACCCATAAAAAATATATCCCCTCTCCCCTATAGTTTTAGACCTTTGACAAATATGAAACTATATAATAAAATAATATTGAAAATGCATTATTTATTTACACAATGTGTATATAGAGCAGTGAAGAAAAGGAAGTGTATTCACCTTTCCCCTCATAAGCTTTACCCATGGTGAAATCTTTAACCTTATCCCATTTTCCCAATACATATTCCCCTACCACAATATTAAACCCTGGTTTAAACCTTGTTAAACCCCTCCTCACCCTCGGTTTAATATCAACCATCTGATCTTCCCGACCCTTTGATCCTACGGTTTACAATGAGTGTGACAAATCATCCTCAGTGCCTCCTTCCTTCCCTATCGCGTTGAATCCCATCTATTCGATCATCGTCCCATTTAAATCTAATGATCCACGCCCAATGTGATTGCTTGACTTCATATCCCATCTTTCCCCCATTACATTGAGTAATACCTGTTTGATGTTCAATATCTTTTTAATCCGACAATCAAAATCCAACTCGATAAATCCTTCCCCCACCCCCACCATTTCCTATCGGATTAATTTTAAACCGTCAATCTCCTCTTACCGAATCAACGACTCAAATTATAGTACTGGTCCCACTTTATTTCCCCTGCAAGCTTCCTCATGCATCTCAGCCATTCGCTTCACCCAACCAAATCCGACGGCGTGGATCCCATATCGCATTATCAAAATGATTGGGTGATGTTCACAAAAAAAATTTGCGATAAAAGTTGTTTTACGAAACCACCGCCCTCTACGTGTCCTATTTTTATTGGATCGCATTGCAAAAGTTAAAAACTAGTTACCGCCCAAAAGCAATGTGATAACCACCAATGGTTTCACCTTCAAATACAAAAACCGCTCCCGCCATTAATTTCAACCTGTAATAAATGTTATATGTGTTGATAAAACTTAAGGTTTCAACCTTAGTTTTTATTATTTGCATATCATTTGCACCTTTGACCTTCAGAAACTACTCACAGACTCCATTGCTGAGCTATTGGGTGTGGAGCCTGATTATCTTGTTTACTTTGTATCACAGCATTGGACCCCTGTACCTTAAAAGGGGCAGCAATGCCGCCCGTAATTAATCACTGCCGTGGGGGGGGGGGCTCAGGGGTAGCGCCCCCGAAGCTAAAAACAGATGTAAAATTGCCTTGCAAAAGTATAGTAATTTCTAGTCAATCTGGGCCGTTCATTAGGCAAATGATCTGACGGTAGAATTTATGTTTAGTTTAGGGTTTTTTTCCCTAGAAGGCAACCCCTTGCATTTATGAGGGAATTGTATTGCGGCTATGTATGGTATGTGTATTCTCGGAGCGAGAAATAGAGAGGGAGACTGTGAGAGAGAATAGAGGATATTACAGCGGATCTGCTGTAGGTTTTGTCTCTTCATTTTTGTTGGATAATAGAAAGGAAGGACTAGTTTTTCGAGGTGGACGTAGCCCAAACTGGGTGAACCACGTATATCTGTGTCTCTCTAGTTTTATGTGTTTTGTGTGCTTTTATTTTCCGCATATTTTATGTGTTGCATTGCTCCATAATATATAATTTTCTAACAACTGGTATCAGAGCCGAAGGTATATTTGGCTGATAAACTTGCAGGAAAGAAGGGTTCCTTGTTCGAGTGGGAGCAATGGCAGATGATTGTAAGTTTAGGGTCAAGAAATTTAATGGCAAAAACTTTCCGTTGTGGAAGATGCAGATGGAAGATTATCTGTATCAGAAAGATCTGTACCTACCATTGAGCGGAAAAACAAAGAAGCCGGCAGCCATGACAGATGCAGAATGGAACATTCTCGATAGAAAGGCACTTGGAACAGTACAGTTGTGCCTTGCGGCGTCTGACGCCTTCAATATTTCGAAGGAAACAACAACAGAGGGTTTGATGCAGATGTTGGGGAAATTATATGAAAAACCCTCGGCCTCAAACAAGGTATTTCTTATGAAACAACTATTTAATATGAAGATGTCGGAAGGTGGATCTGTTGCAGACCATTTAAATGAATTTAATACATTTACCAGTCAGTTAAGTTCTGTAGGGGTAAACTTTGATGATGAATTTAGAGCTCTGTTATTCTTGTGCTCATTACCAGAAAGCTGGAATGGTTTAGTTATGGCCATTAGTAACTCTGTCTCTGGATCTAGTACTTTAAAGTTTGATGATGTTGTTTGTGTTATCCTTAGTGAGGAAATGCGACGGAAAAGCTCCGGTGAGACATCAGGTAATGCTTTGAGTGCAGAGTCTAGGGGAAGAAGAATGGAAAGAGGAAAGAGCTCGGGATATTGCAGTAAATCAAGGAAAGGCAGATCCAAGTCCAGATCGGGGATAGTGTGCTGGAATTGCGGAAAGAAAGGACACCTAAAGAAAGACTGTAGATCTCGGAAGGGAAAAGAAGGAGACACACAGCAAGAAAACAATCATGAAGCAAATGTGACAGGTGATGTGATACAAGATGCTTTGATTCTTTCTTTTGAAAATGTTATTGATTCTTGGTTTGTAGATTCAGGGGCTTCATTCCATGCCACACCTGATAAGAAATATTTTCATGACTATGTTCAAGGATATTTTGGACAAGTTCGTTTGGGTGATGATAAACCCTGTAAAATTTTTGGAATGGGTAAAGTTATTGTAAAACAACAGAATGGAAACCAATGGCTACTAAAGGAGGTAAGGCATGTTCCAGATCTGAAGAAAAATCTGATTTCAACAAGGCAGTTAGGCAGTGAAGGTTGTGTGACAACTTTCACAGATAAAACTTGGAAGGTCACCAAAGGAGCACTGGTAATAGCAAAAGGTGAAAAGGTTGGTACATTGTATTTATGCAATGGTATTTCTAACTATGTTAATGCTTTAACTTCCAAAGGAGCAAATGCAGCATTATGGCATCATAGGCTCGAACACATGAGTGAGAAGGGAATGAAGATTCTTCACTCAAGAAATTTGTTGCCAGGTTTGAAGAATGTTGATTTGGATTTCTGTGAGAATTGCATTTATGGAAAACAGAAGAGAGTCAGATTTCTCAGAGCTGGGAAAGAAAAGAAGAGCAAAAAATTGGATCTTGTGCATACAGATGTATGGGGACCTACTCAGGTATCATATCTCGGTGGCTCTCGTTATTATGTTACTTTTATTGATGATGCAACTAGAAAAACATGGATTTATTGTATTCAGAAAAAATCTGATGTATTTGATACTTTCAAGAAATGGAAAGATTTGGTTGAGATTGAGACAGGAAAGAAGTTGAAGTGTCTCAGATCAGACAATGGAGGTGAGTATTGCAACAAAGAGTTTGATAGGTACTGTTCAGAGCATGGAATTCGTAGAGAGAAGATAGTTCCAAGAACACCACAAGAAAATGGTGTGTCAGAAAGGATGAACAGAACAATCATGGAGCGTGCAAGGTGCATGAGATTGCATGCAGGATTGCCTTTACAATTTTGGGCAGATGCTGTAGATACCGCTGTTTATCTAATAAACAGAGGGCCTTCAAGTTCCTTGGATGGTGGTATTCCAGAGGAAGCATGGACAGGTAAAAAGGTAAACTACTCTTTTTTAAAGACTTTTGGTTGTGAGGCCTTTGTCCATATTAATAAAGAAAATAGAACAAAGCTTGAGGCAAAATCAAAGAAATGTACCTTTATTGGATATGGTGCTAATGATTTTGGTTATCGCTTATATGATTATGAAAATCACAAAATTATTAGGAGCAGAGACGTAATATTCAATGAAAAGGTCTTGTATAAGAATCAGATGCAGGAAAAGAAACAGGAAAAAGAAAGCAAGGAATACACGGTTCTTGATGAGATAACTGAAAAAGTAAGGGTGCCTGAAAATAATAATAATCAACAACCACAGCAGCAGCAACCACCACAACAGAAACATGCACCTCAAACACCTGAAAGTGTTGTTAGAAGATCTGCCAAGATAAGTAGACCCCCTGAATGATACTCTCCTTCATTATATTATTTATTGTTGACTGATTCTGGTGAACCTGAATGTTATGAAGAAGAAATGCAGGTTGAAAGCAGGAAGAAGTGGGAGCTAGCCATGGAAGAAGAGATGGACTCCTTAATGCATAACCAGACTTGGGACTTAATCAAGTTTCCTGCAGGTAAAACTACATTGCAGAATAAATGGGTTTACAGGCTGAAGGAAGAAGATGGAGGAAAACATAGGTACAAAGCTAGACTTGTGGTGAAGGGGTTTGCACAAAAGAAAGGTATTGATTTTGATGAAATATTTTCTCTTGTTGTTAAGATGAATTCAATCAGAACTATCTTAAGTCTTGTAGCAGCGGAAGATTTACATCTTGAACAGTTAGATGTAAAGACAACATTTCTCCATGGATATTTGGAGGAAGAGATATACATGCAACAACCAGAAGGATATGAGGTAAAAGGGAAATAAAAATTGGTGTGCAAGTTAAAGAAGAGCTTGTATGGCTTAAAACAGGCTCCAAGGTAGTGGTATCTAAAATTTGACAAGTTTATGTCTGAACAAGGTTATACTAGATGTCACTATGATCATTGTGTTTATCTAAAAAGGAAAAATGATGGCAGCTATATTATATTGTTATTGTATGTAGATGACATGCTTGTTGCAGGGTATAACATGTAGGAAATAAGTGTGCTCAAAAGAAAATTGGCAAATTCATTTGCAATGAAGGATTTGGGAGCTGCAAAACAAATCCTTGGTATGAGGATAACTAGAGACAGGAAAAATCGTAAATTAACACTGTCTTAGAATGAGTACATAGAAAAGGTGTTGAAAAGATTTAATATGCAGAATGCAAAACCAGTTAGTACACCTTTTTCTAGCCATTTCAAACTTAGTAAGGAGATGTGCCCAAAGACCAAAGAAGACATGGATTATATGTCTAAAGTTCCATATGCATCTACAGTTGGAAGCTTGATGTATGCAATGGTCTGCACAAGGCCTGATATTGCACATGCAGTGGGAGTTGTAAGCAGGTACATGAACAATCCAGGAAAAGAACATTAGATGGCAGTAAAATGGATTCTCAAATATTTGAGAGGTACCAAAAATCAAGCATTATGCTTTGGTGGTTCAAACATTGCTCTACAGGGATATGTTGATGCAGATATGGCAGGTGACAGAGATAACAGGAGGAGCACTACAGGATATGTATTTACCGTAGGTGGAACAACTGTCAGTTGGGTTTCAAAAATCCAAAGTGTTGTTTCACTTTCAACAACAGAAGCCGAGTATGTTGCTGCTACAGAGGCTAGTAAAGAAATGATTTGGTTACAAAGGTTTATGGATGAATTGGGTAAGAAGCATGATATGGGCACACTATATAGTGATAGCCAAAGTGCTATTCATCTTGCAAAGAACTCAACATTTCATTCTAGGACTAAACACATACATCTCAAGTACCATTTCATACGGTCAGTATTGGAAGATGGAGAGTTGAAGCCGGAAAAGATACACACTAGCCAGAATCCTGCAGATATGCTAACAAAAGTTGTAACCAGGGAGAAACTGAGAACATGCTCAGTTTCAATTGGTCTTCAAGGATGACGATGAAGATGAGAAACAGCTAGGTCCAAAGAGGATTCATTGTCCAGCAAATGAAGCAGCGGTGGAGTTGCTACAATCAGTCTCCAAGTGGGAGATTGTTGGGTGTGGAGCCTGATTATCTTATTTACTTTGTATCACAGCATTGGACCCCTGTACCTTAAAAGGGGCAGCAACGCCACCCGCAATTAATTGCTGCCGTGGGGGGGGCCTCGGGGGCAGCGCCCCCAAAGCTAAAAACAGATGTAAAATTGCCTTGTAAAATTATAGTAATTTATAGTCAATCTGGGTCGTTCATTAGGAAAATGATCTAACGGTAGAAGTTATGTTTAGTTTAGGGTTTTTTTCCCTAGAAGGCAACCCCTCGCTTTTATGAGGGCATTGTGTTGCGGCTGTGTATGGTATGTGTATTCTCGGAGCGAGAAATAGAGAGGGAGACTGTGAGAGAGAACAGAGGATATTACAATGGATCTACTGTAGGTTTTGTCTCTTCATTTTTGCTGGATAATAGAAAGGAAGGACTGGCTGTTCGGGGTGGACGTAGCCCAAAATGGGTGAACCACGTATATCTGTGTCTCTCTAGTTTTATGTGTTTTGTGTGCTTTTATTTTCCGCATATTTTATGTGTTGCATTGCTCCATAATATATAATTTTCTAACATGATCCTCCCTAACCAATTTTCCCAGAAAGCCCTGTTTTCAACTGTGAACCTTTTTAAAGCCAATTTCCTCAATTTTCACAGTTTAAATATTAAATTTAAGGATCCAAACAAATAAAACCTCTGAATTACCTTGATATTCCATGTTTTCAATCAAACCCATTCAGAAAACCTAATTGAGAAAAAAATCCCAAAAGAAGCCATCCTTAGCCTAAATTGCTCAGTTTCATCTCTGTTAAAGTGAATAACTCCTGAAAACAGTCTAATATTGTAGTAGCTACCCAAAATGCCTAAAAAATAGAGTTAAAAATCCACAGACTGATCTCATTCCAAAAGTCTTACAAAAAATCCTTCAATCAACTCTCTGCAGACCTAGATTTCATTAAAAAATTGTTTGATTTTTGCAAGTTATTATCAGAATATGGATTTGGGCCAACAGTTTCAATAATAGTTGACAAAATTTTTTGCTCCAAATTCTCAGATTTTAACTCAATATCTTCATTCAAAAAACAGTTTGCATATAAAGAAATAACAAAATCAAGTCAGAGTGAGATCAGAATGATGAAGTTTACATAGTGAATGTGAAATCAGAATTCACAATGACACTGAAAACATAACAGTCAAAGAGTATCAGTGGTTAAAGTGTATCAGGTAAAAGTCAGAGTGAAAGTTAAAACAAAGTTACAAGAGCAGTCAAAGGTAAATAGTAAAAGTAAATTGAGAGGCAATAAAATGGTAAAAAGAGATGAAAATACTTTCACCAACAATGAATTTTATCTAAAGTGAAAGTAAAACAATTAAAATAAGAAAAAGGTGAAAAGATGAAAAAGAGAGCAAGAAGGGACATTTTTTACACAAATTTCTTGTTTAAGTCATTGTTTTGCAGAACATATTGTGACCAATACAAGATGAATTTTGCAAAACTGAAGGATTTTTATGTTCTTAAGAGGGCCATATACAAAAACATCTCTCATGTTTCTAACAACCATTATGGATTGGGAAATATTTAACAATATTGGAGAGCACGTTTTGCAGAAAATTCCCGTTACGTCATCATTTTGCATAGAATAATGTGGCCAATAAGAAATACATCATACAAAACTGAAGGAGGTTTTTGTTCCTAAGAGACCTATCTACAAAAAATATCTCACGTTTTGCATAGTTATTTCAGAATGAGAGATACATGTACATATTTATAGGCTATTTTTTGGACTCTATAAAACTATGTCTTACACATATTTTTGCAAAGCCTATTGTGCACATCTGGAGAGGAATTTTAGGAAAGTGAAATATTTTTACCTCACCAACATATTCGTCTACAATAACCTCTTTCAATTTTTACATATCTATTTTGGATTGAGAAATACAAAGGTATCATTGGACCCCAATTTTGCATAATTGCCAGAGCAGAATGCACAAAGAAAGGAAACAGTTAGTGACTTGGATGCCCCATCATCAACTAAGAGTTGGATCAAATTCGAATTCTCCTCTTTGTCATCATCTATCCATAAAAAATAGTGCCAAATATATGCATTATTTTGAGTGTCCTTTAATTAAGTTCTATTTATGTAAAACAATTTGAGATATTTTGTAAACCAATCTTGTTATTTTTCAAGATATTTTAGTTTAGAATTTGTATAAATACTTCACTCTTTGACGTATTTTGGGTGGAATAAAATCAACAATACTACTATAGACTCTTTTTTTGAAACATTGGGATTTTATGTGAGTTAAGTTGAAGCAGCAGGCTAGAAACTGAAGCAAATAGACATCATAACTAATGATCCTCGTGTTGATCAGATGAGTATTGTATCTTCCAGTTTTCATTGTTTATTTCTTTAGGTTTCATTCATACATATTGTATTATTTTCCATCTAAAATGAATAACTAGGAAAGGTATTACAGAATCAGTGTAAAAAGCTCTCTGTTTTTACTAGTTTTCATGTTTATGTTTTCTGCTGATTTCCAGACTTTAGAATTCTTAATTGCTCTTTAGTATTGTTTGACCTCAATATCCCTCTTCCTTTTCTGTGATCTAAGGATTCTTAATTGCCCGTAGTCCAGATCATACCACTTCATCAAAATAGCCTTTTTAAACCCTCTGAAGATCATCTATCTTTCCCTTAGTATATTTGTTCTTTTGATCTTAGTTTTCTAGTCTTGTTTGTTATAAATTTGACTCCATTGCCCAATGGTTAGGTGGATCTTTCTACAGTTCCCCTTTTAGTCCTTTATTCCCACCAACATTCAAAAAATCGAACCAAATTTTCCACTCATAGCTAGCCTAAAATCCATTACAAAACAAAGCTAAATCTTAAGGAGAGATCCCTCTTCGGAACTCAGGAAGGCTAGATCCTGAATTCTGAAAGAGGATCTTGGTTACCCCTGGTTTTCTTTAACTATAAACCAAAACCCCATGACCTAATAATTACTAGGGTGATAACAACCTACAAAATCTAGTTCCTTAGTAGTCTTACCTTTCTTCAACTTTCTTCCACCATCTTCAATGTCTTCAGCTTGCAGAATAGGTGACTCTTGACTGTCAACTGCATAAGGGATATCCTCCAAGTTTCCTTTAGCCAATGTCTGGCTTCTAGTGACTCTCTTGTTGCCTTGTTTTCTAACTGCATGCTTCTGTTTTGTAGATGCTGCTTGAGGTGAGTCAATCTCTTGCAAAGGCTCTATTCCCATGTCCACTGGTTCTACAGGGGATGATCACTTTTCTTCTTCAACTTCTTCTACCACAGTTGGTGATGTAGAAGTTCTATGTTTTGAGGCTTTCTTTGGAGTGACCACATCAATTTCAAAACCACTCATAAACAAGAAAGAATTCCAATATTTGTCTAGCCTTCTCAACTCTTCCAACATTAATAGCTTTATTAGACAATGATGAAAAAGAGATGTCTCAATTCCTTTTGTAATATCCCAAAAGGGAGAATGAAATAATACTAAAACACAATATAAGAACTGCAACTAAGTAAACAATAAATCTAAAGACAACATCAAAATATACAGAGAATCTAAGCCATTTTATTATATGGAGATGATTTAGTTACACAATGTACAGAAAATGAGCATATCTAGCCCAAGAGATGACCTAGAATCACCTTGCAAACATGCTACAACTAGCACTATGTAATCGGTGAGCTTACACGAAGCAATAATGCATTGTCCCTTCTACTGCTGATATACATGAAACTACTGAAAAAGGAAATGCAGATCTAGGGAGCTTAGGAGCTTAGATGATGCCAAGATTCAAGATTTGGCCATTGTGATGGGAACCCAAGATAACCCAGAAAGGATTTTCTAGATCTACAACTTTGGAAAATCACCCTCCTAGGGTTTGATCCTTTAACTGTTGGGTTATATAGATCTGAACCTAGATCTGATCTAAAGATTGCTGCAATCTGTTCTACAAACATATCTGAGCTTTGAGGGCTGATACCTCCTTCAGATCTACAAGCTAGGAGCTTGAGATCTTGTCTCCTCTTCTTCCTCCTTCAAGTTGTAGCAACTGAATATGCAGCTACCATAGAAACTACTTTGTACAAGAGGGAGAGGCTCTATGCCTACTAAAATGTGCTACAATAGACTCCAGGCTGATGGAAATAGGGATGGAAAGATGAAGGGATGATCCCTCACAAGATTACTAGCTGAAGTGCTAGCAACTTCCTTCCTCCTTTGGATCTACAAGGATGGACTGTGTAATCCTTGATCTGAATACTGCTTATAGGTCATCAATAATGTTTGGCCTGATGCCAGATCTGCAATGAAGCCTTGGGAATGCTTATCTTCAAGCCCAAGATGATAGTAATAAACCTACACCGGTTCTGTAGTTGAAATACTGAAGACAACCTCCACCTTCCAAACTGATCGTCAGAAATTGCATAATTCTTGAAGGGAGATGTTTTGTAGATGATGGAAATGATAAATGGCACCAATTCCTGATGTAAAATGAAGTGCAACCCTCTTCCAAGAGATTTCTCAATAAAAGAGGAGGAATTCCCAACCAGGAACACCCTGTGCTAAATAGCACTTGCAATCTTTGCTAAACATCCCAAGAAAGCATGGAATGTCACATGACAATTCTAGATCTAAATAGACCTCAAAATATATAATCAACAGCATGCCTTCATTTTTGTCTTCATATCCTCTATATATTTTATGAGCCTTCCCATGCCTTGGACCACCTCTAAACTGTGTTATGCATGTGGACATAATCCTCCATGTTTGACTATGTTGTCTCTCCAAGTCCTCCATCATGTCTAGATGCACTGTACACCCTCTCCATCATATGTGCATTAATTGCACCACTTCCTCCATCACTTCATCATGAATGCTCTATAATATTTCATTATATGCCTTCCATGATCTTAGTTGACTGCTTCAACCTTCATGATCTATCTTATTAATGAGACAAGATCTCCAATCCATTCACATTAGTAGTTGCTCCACTACTCCATTATGTAGATATAGGCTTAATTAATCCACATTCACATATAAAAAGTGGATATTTATTCATCTTCAGGATTATGCATCCCTCCACCCTTTTATTTACTTAATTTATTAAGAAAATTAAGAACTCTAATATTCCAAATATCATGTGAAATTTTGGGAATATTACAGTCCTCCCCAGAAAAATGTTGCTCCTCAAGCAACTCAAAAGTAGATGCAAGAACATATATTCCCCTCCAAATGGCATCCACATAAGGAAGGCCTCCTCCATTTGCTGCAATGTGTTATGCATGTTTGGTTCCAAAGTTGTCTCTCAAGAGGGTATAGAATGACCTCCAATTGTATGGTTAGATGTCCACCTTCCACCATGAAGTACCAAGTGACAACCATATGATGTCCAACATCATCATCAATACATGAGATACATAAAATATAGTGGTTCCTTCCACAAAGGGAAAGCTCCATCTCACAATACATCTCTTCATCCCCTGTTTCATGAAGTACATTGAGCATTGACATGCCCCCATCTTTAGCCCTATTGGACTTGTTGGTTCCAAGCATCATTCCAACATTATGAAAAATAAAAAATAGAGACATATGGGTAGACCAAAGTGTCAAACTATATTCTCCCAATAGTAACCACCAGAGTAGGGCCTCTTGCTGCCATCCTCTATCTCCTTCATGTAAGATGGACAAGCCAAACTCTCCCAAAAGCAACCAAAGAAACAAGAGATATGGTTGCCTCTTCACATCATTATGTGAGTCATGGAGTAACAAAAATATGCTGAAGGATATATAGAATGCCATACCATCCCAATACAAGCCAACTCCATTATCATACATCATGAGAGTATTATGCCATATTACCAACAATACAAAACACATAAACATGGGAGATGTCATGTGATGGCCAAACTCTCTTAAGGACTTCAAAAATGAACATGCCTTATTTTTTTGAAAACTTTAATTGATACATAAGGCATGAAACAAGAAAATATGAGCCTTTGGGTAGTACCCATACTCACCCAAGAGCAACCAATGCAGCCATGCCTCTTTCTTCATTACATGAGTGTTTTTTGAGGCATGGATCAAAGAAATAGCAGCCTTTGGGTAGTAACCAAACTCACACAAGAGAAACCAATGTAACCAGGCTTCTTGCTCGCCCATGTCATATATTTTCAAGTGATCATGCAACCCCTTGCTTATCATTCTCACCCACTCATCCCAATGTGGATGATAAATGATGTACTGAATAAACATGGTATCCTCCCTTTGTATAATACCATCCTCCCCAAACCAATGAAGAAATTTGCACTCCATGAAATATTGAAGTGCACCTCCAATGGGATCTCTTAATGAGACCTTCTTCTCATCCATGACCTTCCAAAACCAATGAGGTTCTGGATCTGCTACAGGTAGAAGTCTCTCTTTGAGTTGTGATATTCTCATTGAGAAAGTTTCATCAAGAAAGGAGAAAATATTTCTCATCTCAAGATGTCTACCATTTATCATCTTAACCTCCATTGCTTCATGAGTGAAGCTACTCCAGAATTCTCCAAGAATAATGGGGCCTCTTCATTATCACTGCTACTAAGTGACAACACTGTAGATCTGCATGGTAATACATGTGTTGTCTCAAAGCAAGGCACAATCTTGATCTCACAACCAATCATTGTCCATAGGATTATGCTCATCCCATTTTTTGAAACTCTACACTTCAACTCAAAAGGTTGAATGTAGCCCATCAATGAAAAACCAGGATTTCTTTTCATCTCCTCCTTGATCAAATCAAGGGTCTTCTGCTCTGTGATATGTTGATGCTTCAAATCAGAATTTCATTCTAACCCTTGGTTATGCATTGGCCCTGATGACATGTACTCATAAGTTTCAATAAGATTTAATGAAACAATATGTGGTTAATATGTATGCATACCTTAGATAAACTGATGTGTGGGAACCTCTTGACAGAACACAAGAGTTCCTCCAACCGGGACAATGTTGTCTCCAACTGCTGGTAAGAGAGATGGATGCTCTTCTGCCAATGTACTAGCCCTGGAATCTTCCTCCTCTTCCTCATTCATCTCCTGAACCATGCATGGGACTCTATATGTCAAGATCTCAAGACTATCTTGCAAGTTTGCAAGTGTCTCTTCTTTAGATGTAAGTACTTCTACAACTGGTGGCAAAGGTAATGAGTTCTTGTCTAGAGTGACAAGATTGACATTCTCCTTTGTTTCCTTAGGAAATGTATCTTTGTGGCACATCTCTGTCTTCTTCACATCAAACTTATTCCTCAACTTGTGAAATAAATTTGAATATTTAGTCACCTTTGCATGCTCCATGTGACCAAACCACCAATCATTGGCTTCAACTAAAAGATGAAGTGCTGAAATTTGGACAGCCTCTTTTTCGACCACAGGATGTAGCATGAAAAATGTATCTAACTCTTTCCTCCAAGCCTTAACAGTGCTTGAGGAAGACTCATCAAATGTAGGCAAATATAATCTATTTTTCCTCTTCCTTCTATTTCTGCTATAATATCTTATTTCTTATTTGAGTTCAAAGAATTCTTGGAGAGTTAGACTTTCTTTGAATGCTCTAGATTGTTCCTTGTACTCTTCAAGATACAAACTGAGAGTCTCATGAGTCTCAGGTTCTCTTCTTTATTCATTTCTATACCTGTCACCTTCTTCAAAGAAAGTGGTCATAGTGGATCTATGAGGAGATCTATGATCCTCCGATTTTCTTTTCTACTGATAGGAAGTGCTTGGACCTTCCTCATCAAATATTCTTCTTGGATCCTTCCTTTGCCTTTCTCCCTTCATTTGATAGACCTCCTTGGAGAGATCTTGCTTGGATATAAAGAGAGGAATGGAAAAAATATCCTCCTTCATGATAGATCTCATATATCTGCTTCTTCTTTTGACGAAAAAGATGAAGTGTCCATAAGTTGAGCCAAAGATCATGCTCTAATACCACTAGTATATCCCAAAAGGGATAATGCAGTAATATTGAAACACAATATAAGAATTGCAACTAAGTAAATAACAAATATAAATTCAACATCAGAATATACAGAGAAGTTGATCCATTTTATTATATGGAGATGATTCAGTTCACAATGTACAGAAAATGAGTAGATCTAGCCCAAGAGATTGCCTAGAATCACCCTACAAACATGCTACAACTAGCACTGCATAACTGGTGAGCTTACAGGAAGAAATAATGCATTTTCCCTTATGCTATTGATATACATGAAACTGCTTCAAAAGGAAATGAAGATCTAGGGAGCTTAGGAGCTCAGATGATGCCAATATTCAAGATCTGGCCAATGTGATGGGAATCCAAGATAACCCAGAAAGGATTTTCCAGATCTACAAATTTGGAAAATCACCCTCCTAGGGTTTGATCCTTTAACTACTGGGTTATACATATTTGAAGCTAGATCCGATCTAAATATGGATGCAATTTGTTCTACAAACAGATCTGAGCTTTGAGGGTTGATCCCTCCTTCAGATCTACAAGCTAGGAGCTTGAGATCTTTTCTCCTCTTCTTCCTCGTTCAAGTTGCGGCAACTGAATATGCAGCTGCCACAGAAACTATGTTGTACAATATGGAGAGGCTCTATGCTTGCTGAAATGTGCTGCAATAGACTCCAGGCTTATGGAAATAGGGATGGCAAGGTGAGGGGATGATCCGTCACAGGATTACTAGCTGAAGTTTTAGCAACTTCCTTCCTCCTTTGGATTTGAAAGGATGGACTGTGTAATCCTTGATGGAACTACTTCTGATAGGAGGTAAATAATGTTTAGCCTAATGCCAAACCTGAAATGAAGCCATGGGAATTTTTATCTTCAAGCCCAAGGTGATAGGAATAAACCTACACCGGTTCTCCAACTGAAATATTGAAGACAACCTCCTCCTTCCAAATTGATCTTAATAATTTGTGTAATTCCTGAAGGTAGATGTTCTGTGGATGATGGAAATGATAAATGGAACCAATGCCCAATGTAAAATGAATTACAACCCTCTTCCAAGATATCACTCAATGAAAGAGGAGGGATTCCCGACCAGGAACACCATGTGCTAAACAACACTTTCAATCTTTACTACACAACCAAAGAAAGCATGGAATGTCACATGAAAATTCCAGATATAAACAAACCTCAAAATATATAATCAATAGCCTGCTTTCATTGTTGTATTCATATCCTTTATATAGTTTATGAGCCTTCCCATGCCTTGGCCTACCTCTAAACTGTGTTGTGCATGTGGACATAGTCCTCCATGTTTGACTATGATGTCTCTCCAAGTCCTCCATCATGTCTAGATGCATTGTACACCCTCTTCATAATGTGTGCATTAATTGCACCATTTCCTCCATCACTTCATCATGAATGCTCTATGATATTTCATTAGATTTCTTCCATGATCTTTGTTGACTACTTCAACCTCCATGATCTATCTCATTAATGAGACATGATCTCCAATCCATTCACATTAGTATTTTCTCCACTACTCCATTATGTAGATCTAGGCTTAATTAATCCACAGTCACACATAAAAAGTGGATATTTATTCATCTTCAGGATTATGGGTCCCTCCACCCTTTTATTTAATTAATTTATTAAGAAAATTAAGAACTCTAATATTCCAAATATCATGTGAAAATTTGGGAATATTACACCTTCTGTCTTTATTTGAACCTTATCTCACATTTTCCCTAGACTACTGTATAAATAGAAAGGAAATTCAAGTGGCATCTTACCTACAAAATGTAGAAGAAGTTTGAAATGATATGACTAGACCATGTAAAATCTTCCTTCACAGGTAAAATACTTTTGAATGACCATCAAAAACTTTGCATAATTCTCCTTCATAAAACACATAGGGATAGCATTTGTCAAATCAAGTTCACTGTGCTCTCTCTTGATAAATTCTTTACAATCCTGCATTATGAATTTGATACCTTTAAACCATTTTTCACCACCTATAAGGATTCCTGTAGCTAATGATATGCTGTTTGGTGTCACTGTAAAATTCAGGATTCCAACCTTTGATGTTGTTCTTGTGAGGCTGGTGGAAAAATCCTTAGAAAGCAGTAAATGAAAGCCCTCCAAACTCTGGCAGAATTGCCAGCATCCAGTCCTTCTGAAAACCTCCATTGCAGTAGGGTCATCATTGCGTAATTTCATATCCATGGGCTCATACATGTGACAATGGACACCCTTATTTGTTTTCTTCTTGCAACCATTGATAATTTATAGTCTTCATTGCCCCGCTTGCTGATGACACCTGCAAAATTCGAATTTGATAGCAACCTGCTTGGCTTGATGAAGAAGCTCTCCAAGGATTGACTCACATGCAAGGATAAATCACAATATTACAAAAGGCTAGTTGAGGTGAGGTTTAATAGTTTAACTGATAGCTCGGGCTTCAATCATAACACATTTAAGCAAAATGGGTAATGATGACAACAAACACGGCTATGTACATTTAAAATTTACCATAACATCCTTGAATGACCTCCACCTTTAATTCTCTAATCAGGAGATGACACCTCATACAACTCTGACAAGCCAGGTTAGAAAACGAATTTTCGTAGTGAAATCAGTTAGGTTTCTAATAGATTCGCTACGAAACTATTAGGCATTTTCGTAGCAAAAGTTGTTGTTTTCCTGTGTAAAACGCTACGAAAATTTGCAAAACTGAAAGGTGTGCACTTTTGATTTTAAAAGTATGGGGAATGACAACTGACATTATATGGGATTGATTTGACTAAAATGGCATAAATGGAGGTGATCATAATACTTAGGATAGGCTTAAAAAATGAAAAAAAATTCCTATACCACATTAAAATGGCTTAGGAGACCTTATCCATTTGGTGAGTGACATGTATGACCCTATCAAGAAATGTTTCACAACTTAATGAGTGATAATAGTGGCTCCACTTGGAATGGTGTACCCCTATGGTACACTAAAGAACCTGTAGTTCCAGTGCCATCCATCGTTTTTGAAAATAAACTTCTGAAATTTGTCAAGCCTTCTTCAAACTCTTATGGCCTTCACCTCGGGCATAAGGTTTGATAATCAACCTATATTTATTAGCAGAAAAGAATAATAAAACAAAATATATACAATGGAGTGAAAATTCAGTAAAATTTAAGAGGAATAGTGCTTTAGAAACTTTCCATTGACAGACCCTCCAACACAAAGTTTTCCATCCATCTCCTGAAGTAGACAAGTGTTGTTTTCATGGTATGCAGCTACTATGAATGGTCCCTTCCAGATGTTTTCAAACTTTCCATGTTTCCCTTTTTCTTCAATTTTGTCTTCCCACTTCAACACCACATCATGAGTCTGGAAATTTTCTTCTTTGACCTTCTTGTCAAATGTCTTCTTTACTCTGTTTCGTGACTATTGATGATAGTTGTATACCTCCTCCCTTTTTTCCTGCAAAGCTATAAGCTAGTTTATTCTTCTCTAAATAGCATTAGGCTCCTCTTCTAGTACTTGCAACAATTTCATTACAGTCACTCCCAAGGATGTGGGAAAAATAGCTTCAGCTCCATAGACTAATTCATAAGGTTAAGTACCAATGGATATTTTTGTACATACTCGATCAACCCACAGAGCATACTTCAACTTTAGATGCCATGATCTCTTATTTGCTTACAGTACCTTCTTGATAATTATCACAATGATTTTATTAGAAGATTCAGCAAGACCATTACCCTATGGGTAATAAGCAGTAGAGTGTCCAACTGGTATATGATACTGATGACAAAAGCTAATCAAACTTTTGGATTTAAAAGCTTGTGCATTTTCAGTAATAATATTCATAGGACAGCCAAACCTAGACAAAATGTTGTTCTCTAAGAACTAAATGATGACTGAATCATTTTCCTGCCTTATTGGGATTGCTTCAAACTACTTGGTGAAATAATATATTGTTGTTAGGATCCAACGATGTTCTCCTGAAGATGATGGGTGTATTTCACTAATAGAATCCAGTACCCATTATTGGAAAGGCGCCTCAACATAAATTGGCATCAAAGGTAGAGGAATAAGCTTTTTCTTACCATCAAAAATATGACATTCATGACAGGAAGCTATCTTCTTGTAAACGTCCTTGAACATGGTGGTCCAATAATACCCTTCTCTAATAATTTTGTTTGTTGTGGCCTTCCAGTAGTGGAGTCCTCCACAATCTCCCTTATGAAACTCTTCAATCACCTTTTCATCTTCCTCTTCCAGCAAACAGTTCAAAATAATTCCACCAGTATCTTTCCAGTATAGATTCTTATCTATAATGTTGTATCTTAAAGATTTCAGCTTTACAGACCTTGCTTTTGATTTAGTCAACTCTGTAGGAGCTCTGTGATGATGCAATACAAATACAATGTCTCTGTACTAGTCAGATAAAATTATGAACTTCTCTTCAATAGAATCATCTCTTCATCTTCCTCTAATAAATCTGAAATTTCTGCAATAAAATTCAAGTCAAGGCAATAAAAATTGGATTGTGCCATCAACTTTGCTAACCCTTGTCCTTTTACCAATTTTGTAGGTCTTATTTCTATGTCATACTCCAAAAAATTATCTATCCACTTCCCTTTCTTGCCATCAAGATCAGCTTGTGTCAAGATGTCCTTAACCACAGTGTTAGGCACAGATGCAATGACATGAGAGTGCAAAATACAAATTATGAAATCCTTAATGGCTTTGATCAAAGCATATGCCTATTTTTCTATAATATTGCATTTCAACTCTGAATTAGTAAGGGTTCTACTAAAGAATGAAATTATTTTCTCTGTACCTTGCTATCCTTTCTGCAGTAAAACTCCAGCTATGGTATTTTCAGATGAAAATGTAAAAACAAAAAATTCTTTTGAAAAATATGGACTAATAAATATTGGGGCCTAAGTGAGGGCTTTATTTATTCATTCATATGACTGCTTGGCTTCAACATTCCATTTAATCTTAGCTCCTTTCTTCAACATCTTGGTAATGTCTTTGACAATTTCAGCAAAGTTTGAAATGAACCTTATAACAAAGTTTACTCTTCCAAGAAAGGACTGAATTTCCTTCCTGTTCCTTGGCAGGTCTATCTTCTGAATGGGATTGACTCTGTTTGGATCAATCTTTATCCCATATTTTGATATAATATGTCCAAGAAAATTTCCAGAGGTTAGAGCAAAAATACTTTTAGTGGGATTAAGAGAAATACCAAATCTTCTACACTTCAGCAGAACTTTCTCCAGATGATTCAAATGGTCTTCCTTCCTTCTTGAAAATATATTTATCTCATCCAGATAGACCACCACTATCTTATATTTCTCCTTAGAAAACGTAATGTCCATTTCTCTTTGACAAGTCGCTCCTGCATTCATCAAACCAAAGGGAATTTTGGCATACATGACTGTCCCTTATGGTGTGGTAAAAGAAGTTTTCTCTTGGTCTTCTGGGTGTACCAATATCTGATTTTATCCTGAAAAACCATCCAGCATAGACTTCCTTTGAGAGCCAACAATATTCTGCATAATCTGATCCATATTAGGAAGAGGGTAGTTGTCTTTCAAAGAAGCCTTATTCAAGTTTCTGAAGTCAATACAGATCCCGATCTCTCCACTCTTTTTTCTGATTGGTACCAAGTAGCCATTTTTAGAATCTAATAGGAACAATAATTTTTGCATCAAAAAGTTTCTTAATTTCCTTTTCAATCAGTGGCATGAGCTATGGGTTAATCCTTCTCAATTTCTGTTTGAAAGGTTTCTCATTTTCTTTGATGGGAATAGTATGCTTAATAATAGTAGGATCATACTTTTTTAGGTCAGCATAACTCCATGCAAAGACATCAATGAACTTCTTCATCATCTCAATATATCTCAATATATTTCTATTTCATCTCAATAGAAAGAAAATTGGAAAGATTTATCATTTTAGGTGTTGCTACTTTACCAAGATTACAAGTCTCTACCTCTTCATCATTAGGCTACATATACAATTATTATTTAGCTGCAAAACTTCAGAATTACCCTTAGTTTTAGCAAGCATGTTTTGCTGATCCATTTGTGTACTTTCAAACTCCTCCTTTAATTCTATGAAATTTTTGACATGTTGGTCATCTTCAAACACTTGCCAATGGATTATGTTATCTGGTATAACAAGCCTATGTCGACCTTCATTCTCATACTTCTAGTAGAATGTGTAGGGATGACAAATAAACTTGCAGAAACAGCTAGGGAATTAGCCACTGAGTTTTGATCCCCAGTTTTCACAATAAATGAATATTCTTGAAATTTTTCCAACATTTCCATAATCATATTTCTGTAAGCCCTCATCCTCACATCCTTAGTTTGATATATTCCTTCAACTTGTTTGATTACCAACTCAGAATCTCCACAAACCAATACCTTTTGAGCACCCAATTTTTTCAAAATTTCCAAACCCAAAAACAGAGATTCATATTCAGGCATATTATTTGTGCAACCAAAGTTCAGTTTGAAGGAATAAAATGTATTCTCATCATCAAGATTATTAATCCATATGCTTGCTCCAACCTCCTCTCTTCCAGCAGATCCATCAAAATGCAAAAGCCACCAACCCTCTGCTTTTTCCTCTACGATTTCCTAATTTTCAACTTGCTAATTTTCAATTTCTTGAATTTCTGCTTTCCCTTCACTTTCAGCTTCATCAGTTAGCTCATTGAAAATTATTGTTGATCCTAATTCAGTTTCAATAGCATAAATGGGAAAATTTTGAGGTTTATCCTTGTTGCTTACCATATAGGCCATCTGATTCTCCTTGTACAATCTTCTTTGCTCACCAAAAACAGTAATGGTGGCATATGTCAAGTCCATCTCCATGGTGCCTTTGATTTTTTCTGCCCAAGATCTGGATAAGAGCATGCCAAACTTGGGTGGAATATCTATCACTACAATGTCCATTACCATTGTCTTGGAAGGCACTTGTTTTAGTCCAACAACAACATCTTTTATCAATCCTATGCATTGAACTCTTTTAGAATCAAAAGAAAACAAATCCTTGTATGGCCTAGTTATCTCCAAACCCATACTCTCCATAATCACTTTAGGAATAAGGTTATGAGAAGCCCCTAAATCCAACATGGCATTGTGTAAGGTCATGTCATGGATACTAAGGCTGACATAGAAAGGACGTACTTCTTCATTATGTTAA
The DNA here is from genome assembly GCA_034641835.2 of Pinus albicaulis. NCBI lineage: Eukaryota > Viridiplantae > Streptophyta > Pinopsida > Pinales > Pinaceae > Pinus > Pinus albicaulis. The sequence goes on along the minus strand of CM076579.1, from coordinate 658,115,156 downwards.
TATTCCAATCTTGGTCCCAAGTAGATGGTAGGATGGTCTTCTTTTACATTAAGAATATCTGAAGCTCCTGGTTGAGAATTCAACACTTTTACAATTTTGCTTCTGTACTCATTTATCTTGAGAATTTATCCAAAAGGAATAGGAATCTTGATTTTAGAAATCCCATTCTCCAAACTGAAAACAGAAGTAATCTTTTCACTCTATTTAACATGGGGAGGAAGTGGTGGATCCTCTTTATGCTCAGCTGCTTGTGGGGAATCCTTCTTTGGTTGTGTTTTATTTGTAGTGATGGGAACATTTCTATTTTTGAGATTATATTGTTTCTACATCTCAAATATAGCATGATGATACCCCTTTAAATAGTCAGATTGTTCCTCACCTTTATTCAAATCATGGTCAGACTCATCATGCTCCTCTTTGGTCAAAAACATTCCAGACATGTTTTCATCTAGACAGTGAATAGAGTCTTCTAGAATCTCAGGCTGAGTTTCTTCTTCATCAATTAAGTTCTGTTGAAAAGGAGGTCTCACTTGACGGTCAGGATGATTCCTATTGTCTCTATGTCTTTGTTGATTTAGAGGCCTTCTGAACTGTGGATTTATAATTTTTCGGTCATGTTGTGCAAGAGGTGAAGAGGCGGCTCCAAGAGCAATTTTATCCATGACTTTCTCCAAAGTATTCATCATAGAATAAAACTTATCATCTGAGGTGGAAGGCTTTTCTTCTTCCTTTAGTTTGGTTTTACCCATATTAGACTTTCTAGCTGCTATCATGTTCACTTCTACTTTCACAACATCATTTTGCATTTCTGCTAGAGTAGGATATTCTCTTTCTCTAAGCAGAATGGAGAAATCATAGTCAAACGCCTCTGCATAGCGCAATTTAGCAACTCCTGAGGGAGATTTAAGATTAGTAGGTATAGAATCATAAACTTTTTTAAATCTCTTAGAAAAATTTTGGACAGTTTCATCTACAGTTGTTTTTAAGCTATTATATTTAGTAAGGGCTTGCACAGGGTTTGTTCTATTTCCCCACTTTCTCAAAAAACTATCCTCAAAATTATTCCAATTTTGCAAGCTTCCTGGAGCTAGGGCTTTAAACCATTTCCTAACCTCGCCAGTAAAAATTTGAGAAAATAGTCTCATTTTGACATCCTCATGATCTACTTCATCTCTGCCTATGAAATCATTAAATTGGTCCACATGTTCCTCAGCTGTAATTTCTTCATCACTCCCCCAGATTTTAATCCTAGCTGATTATTTACTTGGGAAGGAATTAAGAACAGCCGGGAGAAAAATTGGAGCATATCTTGCAGGTGCAACAGGAGGTGGAGGTGGAACATTTCCAGCCATGATAACCGGGACTATGGTATTTCTAGGAACAATAGCAGTAGAATATAAGCTATTAGGAGGTGGTGTATTTGGTCTTTGTAGTCCAGATAAAAATGAGCTCAAATCAGGTAAAGGTATACTAGATTTTATTCTTAGCAGTAATTCAAATGGGTCTAATTCCTTTAACTTATCAAAATATTCCCTCTCTAACAGTAACTATGATGTAACTACCTCCCAGAATTCTTCTCTTTCTTTTTGGGTTACTGGGTTTGAGGTATCAATACCTCGTCTTTGTAGGTCTATAATAAACTCAGTCAATTCATTTTCACTTTCAGACCTAAACAAGACTTCCTGTATTTTATCATCAAATTTCTTATCTTCGAGACTTCTTACAATTTCAGAGTACAAAGCTCTTGAGTGTGATGGAATATGTGATTTTGAAGAGCTGCTTTGAATGCCTCTAGAAATTGTGTTTGGATTATCCACAATTGTAGGTGGGTTAGGATCTAGATTTCTCCTTGTATATCTCCTTCTCGAAGCCACCTTTAAACATGAAAATTTGTAATGGAGTCACCAAGGTAGTTGTTGTAGCCTCGAAAAAATTCTGAGCTCCTACTACCTTCAAGAGTTTAGCTTCAGTGTTTGCACAAAGACTTCGGGAAATATGTCTTTATACTCCTGGAAGATGCACCAAAATGTTATCACCAAATTGATCTTGATCGGATACTCATCAATCAACTCATTGTAACTCTTTCAAACCACTTCTAACTGAAGATTAGCCTCTTCAGTTTGAGAGGGCTCTCTCAAAGGGTATTTATGATTTTTAATATAAATAATACTAGATGGCTAACTTTATGAATTGTGACTTGGTTTTTGTATGATTGTAGTTTGAAAAATGAAGGCTTGCTACCATTAGGCTATGGATTCAACATTAGTACTCTTAATGATAGTCTTTCTTCACATGGAAGCTGGGGTAGATAGAGGTCTTTAATAAAGATTATTCATACATACAACATAAGGAAAACATAGTAATTTCAACCCTAAAGGAAGTCAGAGCATAATAATATGAATTATGAGTAATTAGAGATAAAATTCACTGCAAGTGATTAGACATAAAGGTATAGAGAAATAACACATTAAACACCTCATGAGATTCTCAGGTCTAGAAGTAGAATGTCACTGTATATTACTAAAAATGGACAATAACATACAAGTAGCAATTTGGTGCAATATTCTCAAACCTCTTTATCTTCGATGTTCAGTCTATAAATAGACATTATTTACAATTTAAATGATCTGCCCAACTGGCTAGATCTTCGAATTATAACTTTGACACCTATCATAATTGAAACTACTTACTTGAAATAGAAAAAGGATAGCTATCTTTTTAAGAAGTCAAATTCCTAATAGGACTCTATATCCTATTTATTACAATTGGTTTTTATAACAGTGAAACAATTACATAATATCTATCACATGTTTGAGGGACAATTCACCATCACTTTACATATTTAAAACACCCCCAGATCTATGGAAAACAATCCTACTTTTTAGGGATGGATAACCTTTACTTTAATCATTGTTCTGCCTATTGAGTTGGATGTGTGACATTCATTTTGAGTCATGGGACTCATGGCCCACTGACATGCTGGAGGTCTCTAGCTGATTGATGTGTTGTTGGAATGCTCAAAAATCTTCAAAAAGCCCCTTGCTACGAAACAGGGCAGTTTAGGCAGTTTCGTAGCATATGAAAACTTGCCCTTTCACCTATCTCCTTACCACCTTTACTATTCAAACACCTTTGCTATGCCAAGACACCTTGCAACTCAATCAATTTCCCTCCATAATATTTGAAAAAATTAAAATTCAAGGAAAAATGCAACTTCAGAATTTTTGTAGCATTTTTCTGGCTTCAAGCTTGAAGCACGCTACGAAACTATCCAAAAAAATAAAATTTGCTAACTTCAAGACTATCTTCAAAAATTGATCTCCGGAGGTAAAATTTAGGTTCTTTGTAAGTCATGAAACTCATCAAACATATTCCAACTCAATTTTTCATTCTTTTGGCATTTCTTCTTCATTCACAATTAGTTGGTTGATGGGTTCTTCTACCATTCTCATCTTCAGCACTTTCTTTTCTAACTCTACTTGAATCAAGTCTAGTTGCTCCTGAATATCTTCCACTTTATCTTTTAAAGCTCTATTCTTGGATTGTAAGTGTAATTTCATCCTCCTAACATGTTTTACCTCCCCTCTTAATGGTTGATTCCATTTCAGCAACATTTATGCATTCTCCAAGGATTTTGAAACAATGGAGACTTGTTCATCCCATATTTTCCTCATCTCTTCAAATTGAACTTTCTCAATTATGTGCTTCTTTTCCTCTAACTTCAAATCTAATATCTCCTTACTTGCTTCCTTAAACTATTCTTTGAGGGATTCTACCTCTGATTTTTCAACTATTTTTTCTTTTCCCCTTTTCTTCTTGATAACCACTTCCTCCTTTGCTAATGGAGAAAAATCTATGATCCTTATTGACTAAGTAGATTAATTGATTTTTTCTGTCTTATTTCTCTCCATAGCCCTTTTTTCTCATCTGGTCATTAGCTTCCTTGGCTTAAATATAAAACCAACATCATCACCTACAAAATCTAGTTTCTTAGCAGTCTTACCTTTCTTCAAATTTCTTCCACCATCTTCAATGTCTTCAGCTTGCACAATAGGTGACTCTTCAATGTCAATTGCATGAAGGATATTCTCCAAGTTTCCTTTAGCCAATGTCTGACTTCCAATGACTCTCTTACTTCCTTGTTTGTTGACTGCATGCTTCTGTTTTGTAGGTGCTACTTTAGGGATGTCAATCTCTTGCAAAGGCTATGTTCCCATGTCCACTGGTTCTGTAGGGGATGATCTCTTTTTTCTCCAGGTGGATATTGGTGGTCACCTACCTATTCCACTTGTGGCCCCACCATTGTCTCTTTCAGTTTTTTTTCAGTTTCGGCACAACTTACTATTTTTAGCAGTTTTTCGGGTCCTGAACTTCTAGAGCCGTTTTGAGGCCCTAAACGAATTTTTTTGGGAAAACATGGAGCAAAATGGATCCATGGACATGCACCGATGTTGCTCACTAAAAATTTGTAGTCATCGGATAGATATTTCTAACGAGGTATGGTACGCGTTAAACGGAGATCGTATGCCAAAGTTACGTCCTCGGGAAGTTGAAACACCAATTTACCCAAACGGGGCCCATAGTTTTGGCGCTTCATCTCCTAGGGTTAGGGTTTTGGCTGTTTAGGATTTCCCATTATTTCTAAATAATAAATAGGCCCTCAAGCCTCATTTTAACTCAATTCAGAGGCCTATAGCCGCCACATCTCTTCTCATAGATAGCTACCAGCGCCCTAGCTAGTTTTATTTCCATTCTGTCTATAAGAAAATTTCAGTTCTTCGATATTAATGAAATGAAGTGTTATGTACCCTGCATCTCTGTATTTATGGTTATATGTTTATTTTTTTGCGTTCCTGCATAAATCTGGATCAGTGGTATCAGAGCGGTCTACTTTTTCTCGATCTTTCTTTGCATGTCCCCAACGAGGTCGGGGTATAAGGAGTTAGGGCTCGATCTGGTGGAACCTTTGCAAGATCATCCTCGCAAACCCCGACGGATGCCCATGGGGGATGAAAATAAAGATGGGGGAGCAGGAGATCCTATCAAAATATTGCTCAAGGATGCCCTTGAAAAAAAAAGGAACACGATGATGGATAACTTTCCCCAGATCCTTCAACGGCTGCCCACCGGTGGCGCATCTGCATCCAGCAGCCACTCTGGAGGTGCGACTCCTTTTAAGGTACAAGTAAATTTTGACATTCCCATATTTTAGGGTCAAATATATGCACATGCCATAGATAGATGGTTGAATCTATTAGAAGGATATTTCTCGGTTCATGACTTTTCTGACAGGGAGAAGATTATTTTTTCACTCCTCAAAGTTGCCCCCCATGTCAAGGACTGGTGGGAAACCCACTATGAGAAAAAGGACGAGAAAGAACCCTCTATTTTCTTGGTCGTACCCACTTGGAATTATTTTCAAGATGTCATCAGGGAACAATACTATCACGTGGGGAGCTATGAGGACAAGTACATACAATGGACCACGCTGCGACAACAAAGGGATCAAGATGTGCATGAGCTGATGAATCTATTCCATACCTTGCACACCAAGTTGGGTATCAAAGATTTAGAGAAACATCTGGTGCTAAAGTATTATAGTTGTCTGCACAGATACATTCAGGAGGAAATGGAGTTCCTTGACATCTCCTCGCTCGGTACGGCATACCGATATGCTACCAAGATTGAGCAGAAATTCAAACAGAAGAAGCAAGACTTTGGATCTGCGAATCAAAATCAAGGGAAAGGTGCTCCCAAACCACAGAACAAAGGACAGAGCCAAGGCATGGCGACTCAAGACAACCTGTTGAAGCCACAAGCAAAGAACAACATCAGAAAGCCAAAGAAGGACACAGGAAAGTGATGTGAGTTCCATAAGAGCTCCACTCACAACACAAGTGAGTGTCGGGCCAAGCAGTCGCTAGTGGCCGAGATGAGGGCTTCTGAGTCAGATGCATGATCTGAATCTAAATCAGAACCTAACAAGGGGAATGAAAAAGGGAAATATATTTTTGATGAATATCCCAACGCCACTGTTGCCACTACGAAGATCCAGAAGGAGGAACCAGAACATCTAGAGGAGGAGGAACGTCTCTTCCACTCCTAGATGTGGGTAAAGGGTTCCCCGATACAGTTCATTGTCAAAAATGGGAGCCAAAAGAACCTCATTTCAGTAGACATCGTGAAGCGGTTGAGCTTGCCGACCATAGCTCATCCACATCCATACACCATCGGGTGGCTTCGCCAAGGACGAGATCTCCATGTCAGCTAGTAATGTCGCATTCCCTATTGCATCAAGCCCTTCACGGATGAGGTATTATGTGACGTTGCTCCTATTGATGTTTCGGATTTATCATTAGGACAACCATATTTGTGGAAGTTTCATGCTGTGTATGAGTCTCGGCCTCACGCTGTTATTGTTACTTTGGGAAATAAGTTGTACAAGATACCAAAGGTACCACCTCCTGCCACTATCTCTTTGGTTACTTCAAAACAATGCAATAAGCTCATTTCCCAAACCAGGAAATTCGTTTTCCTGATGATCCATCCCCAGGGCAAGAAGAAGATTGTGGCCACGACCTCGAGACAGGGTTCCTCTACACGTAAACAATAAATGGATATGGTTGTGGAGGAGTACAGGGACATCTTCACCTCTCCCATAGGGGTTCCTCTGCATTTTCAGGTCAAGCACCCGATTGATCTGACCCTAGGTGCGTCGTTACCCAATGGACTGATCTATCGGTGCTCTGTTCTGGAGAACGATGAAATCAAGAGGTAGATTTAGGAGCTGCTGCAGAAAGTTCACATTTGACCAAGTTCATCGCCTTGTGGGAGCCCAATTGTGTTGGTACAGAAGAAGGATGGGACGTGGAGACTCTGTTTTAACTATCGGGCGCTGACAGATCTTATTAGAGAGCAAGGTAGTGCAGATCTATGGTTGATGACATGCAGGGACCAGCTTTCAAGAGTGTAAAATATTTCAGCAAGATCGACCTGAAGTCTGGGTATCACCAGGTACCAATTGAACCCTCTGATGTGTGGAAGACTGCCTTCAAAGCCAAGGAAGGCCTTTCGAATGGCTGGTCATGCCTTTCGGGTTGACGAATGCTCCTGCCACCTTCATGAGGATGATGGATGACATCTTGCGGCCATTCACCAACTCATTTGTAGTGGTGTACTTGGATGATATTCTGATCTTCAGCCAGACTTGGGAAGAGCACCTTCACCACATCCGACAAGTCCTCCAAACATTGCGGCAACACAAGTTGTGTGCCAATTTGGAGAAGTGCACTTTTGGCATGACCCAGGTTGAATACCTGGGATACATTATTGATGAAAGGGGGGTGCATGTGGATCCAGCCAAGATCCAAGTCATTCGGGATTGGCCAGCCCCAACCACTATAACAGAGCTTCGCAGCTTTCTGGGTCTTGCTAATTTCTACCGTAGATTCGTGTTGGGATTCTCTCATATCACTTGGCCCTTGAGTCAAGTCACCAAGGGAGGAGTGAGAGAAAAATTCTTTTGGTCGGAACCTCAACAGAAGGCATTCACAGAATTGAAAAATTGCTTCCAGTTGCACAGGTACTCATTTGGGCTTACAGCCATTTGAGGTGAACAGAATGCCTTTGCTCACCACTGTTCTCAGCTCTTGTGAACACGAGGCTTCTAATTGGCCACTTCTCTCAGTGGCCAAATTCCATTCCCACTTACAAGAGCCTCTTGGAAATTACCGCAGTTTAAATTTCTGTCAAGATGAACTTTTATGCTCACAGGACACCTTTGTGTTCCTTCAAACAAGTATTACCAAAGTATCCTCAGGCTTCCTACCGATGGAAATCGTCGAGCATTTTAAGATCGAAAACAATAAACGTGCCCCTAGAAGTTTTTCATTGGCTGAAGACCTTTTTTGAGATGAGAGACATGAATCTTTATCTTGCACAATGTCATTGCCAAATCGACTATCAAGAAGCAAGGCCTATATACTCCGCTACCTACCCCTAGTTGACCTTTGGAATCCATCTCCATGGATTACATGTCAGGCCTGCCTTCTACTAAGCATGGAATTGACTGTGTTTTCGTGGTCGTCGACAAATTCTCGAAGATGGCCATTATGGCAGCCTGCAAGAAGAATATCACAGCAGAAGCCACTGCTAAACTTTTCTTTGAATGAGTGTGGGTGCACTTTGGGATCCCACAGTCTATCATATCAGATCGAGATAGAAAATTCCTCATCACATTTTGGTCGACCTGCGAGTCAGTGCCGGACACCAGCTCCTGATTCCACGGCTTTTATCCTGACAAGATGGCCTTTGAATGAGAGGTAGATCAACATAATGATTATTTTACATTCTGCACATGTCTAATTCAAAGCATCCACGCACATGGAACGAGAGCCTCCCCTATGTAAAACATAGTTATAACCAGGCTCTCCATAGTTCAATCGGCCATAGCCCCTTTCAGGTGGGCTTGGGATTCCAGCCACTATGTCCCATTGACATAGACATGCCATTTGCGGCTACTCAAGCCGATTCGTCTCATGTCCAGTCTGAAGTTGACAAAGAAAATAGCTTCATCGAGCACATTCAAAACATCCGCCAATAGGTTCATGACATATTGGACAGAGCCAATTCTAAGTACAAGCAACGCCATGATCAACACCGAGTGCCACACAACTAGGTGGGTGAAAAATTATGTTTCTACATTTATGAGAAGGAGCGCCTCCACTGGGCTCCCCATGAAATTGATCTCTCAGATGCAGACCTATGCCACCATCACCAAGGCTATAGGTAACAATGCCTTTGAGCTCGAGTATTCTACTACCATTCCTTAATTTGCTGATATTCAATGTGATTTTCTCCAAATCTCTTGTACATATTCTTGGACACCTCGGACATTGCAGATCAACTCACACCAACAGAGTTAAACCCAGACTGCATGGAACAGGCCACCACAGATTGTATCATGGACATGCAAATCAAGAACACTCGTCAACAGCAGATCCAACTGTATCGGGTTGTCAAAGCTGGCCAACTCCTGCACCAGGGAAAGTGGTTCACCAGGGACCAAATTCAGCATAAATTTCCTCATCTCATGGAGGAACTTAACGCAATGGGGACCATTGCTTCCTAAGGGGGGAGGAATGATCTAGGTGGATATTGGTGGTCACTCGCCTATTCCACTTGGGGATCCACCATTGTCTATTCCAATTTTTCAGTTTCGGCACAGTTTACTATTTTTAGCAGTTTTTCGGGTCCTAAACTTCTGGAGCCGTTTTGAGGCCCTAAATGACGTTTTTTGGGAAAATGGAGAGAAACATGGGTCCATGGATCGATGTTGCTCGTTCCAAATTTGTAGTCCTCAGATAGATCTTTCTAACGAGGTATGGTACGCGTCAAACGGAGATCGTATGCCAAAGTTACGCCCCTGGGAAGTTGAAACACCAATTTACCCAAACGGGGCCCATAGTTTTGACGCTTCATCTCCTAGGGTTAGGGTTTTGGCTGTTTAGGATTTCCCATTGTTTCTAAATGATAAATAGGCCCTCGAGCCTCATTGTAACTCAGTTCAGAGGCCTGTAGCCGCCACATCTCTTCTCAGAGATAGCTACCAGTGCCCTAGCTAGTTTTATTTCCATTCTGTCTATAAGCAAATTTCAGTTCTTTGATATTAATGAAATGAAGTGTTATTTCTGCTGCATCTTTGTATTTATGGTTATATGTTTATTCTGTTGTGTTCCTGCATAAATCTGGATCACTTTTCTTCTTCAAATTCTTCTACCACAGCTGGTGATGAAGTAGTTCTAGGTTTTGAGGCTTTCTTTGGAGTGACCACATCAATTTAAAAACCACTCATAAAAAAGAAATAAGTCTAATCTCTGTATAGCCTTCTCAATTCTTCCAACACTAACAGCTTTATTAGACCATGATGAAAAAGAGATGTCTCACTTCCTTCTATCTTGATTTGAACCTTATCTGACATTTTCCCTAAACTCCTGTATAAATAGAAAGGAAAGTCAAGTGACCTCTTACCTAAAAAATGTAGAAGAAGTCTAAGATGATATGAGTAGACCATGCGAAATCTTCCTTCACGGGTAAAATACTTTTGAATGACCGTCAACAACTTTGCATAATTCTCCTTCATAAAAATCCTAGGGATAACATTTGTCAAATCAACTTCACTATGCTCTTGCTTGATAAATTATTTACAATCCTGCATTGTGAATTTGATACCTTTAAACCACTATTCACCACCTCTAAGGATTCCTGTAGTTGATGATATGCTCTCTACTATCACTATAAAATTAAGAATTCCAACCTTTGATGTTGTTCCTGTGAAGCTAGTGGAAAAATGCTTAGAAACCTATAAATAAAAGCCATGCAACCTCTGGTAGAATTGCAAGCAGCCAGTCCTTCTGAAAACCTTTATAGAAGTAGGATCTTAATTGAGTAATTTCATATCCATGGGATCATACCTGTGACAATGGCGACCCTTATTTGTTTTCTTTCTTGTAGCTGTTGATAATTTATAGTCTTCACTGCCTCGCTTGTTGATGACACCTGCAGAATTTGAATTTGACAGCAACGTGCTTGGCTCAATGAAGTAGCTCTCCAGGGATCGACTCACATGCAAAGACAAAGCACAATATTACAAAAGGATAGTTGAGGTGAGGTTTAATAATTTAACTGACAGCTCAAGATTCAATCATAACACATGCAAGAAAAACGGGTAATGATGATATCAAACATGGATGTGTACATTTGAAATTTACCATAACAACCTTGAATGACCTCCACCTTTACTTCTATAATTAGAATATGACACCTCATACAAATCTTACAAGCTAGGTTAGAAAACTCATTTTCGTAGAAAAATCATATATGTTTCTGACAGATTCACTACAAAACTATTAGGCAGTTTCATAGTGAAATTTGTTGATTTCCTGTGTAAACGCTACAACAATCTACAAAACTGACAGGTGTGTGCTTTTGATTTTAAAATTATGGTGAATGAAAACTGACATGATATGTGAGTGATTTGACTAAAATGGCATAAATGCAAGTGATCCTAATACTTAGGATAGGCTTAAAAAATGCAAAAATTTTCCTATACCACATTAAAATGGCTTAGGAGACCTTATCCATTTGGTGGTGACCTGTATGACCCTATCAAGAAATGTTTCACAACTAATGAGCGATAACAATGGCTCCACTTGGGATGGTGTGCCCCTGTGGTACATCAAAGAACCTGTAGTTTCAGTGCCATCCATATTTTTTGAAAATAAACTTTTGAAATTTGTCAAGCCTTCTTCAAAATTTTATGGCCTTCACCTCGAGCATCAAGTTTTATAATCAACCTATCTTTATTAGCATAAAAGAATAATAAAACAGATTATATGCAATGGAGTGAAAATTCAGTAAATTTAAGAGGAATAGTGCTTTAGAAACCTGCCATTGACAGGCCCTCTAGCAAAAATTTGTCCATCCATCTCCTGAAGTAGATAAGTGTTGTTGGCATGGTATGAAGCTATTATGAATGGTCCCTTCCAGATGTTTTCAAACTTTCCATGTTTCCCCTTTTCTTCAATTCTAGCTTCCCACATCAACACCACATCTTGAATCTGGAAATTTTCTTCTTTGACCTTCTTGTCAAATTTCTTCTTTACTCTGTTTTGTGACTGTTGATGACTATTGTATACCTCCTCCCTTTTTCTTGCAGAGCTATAAGTTGGTTTATTCTTCTCTAAATAACATTAGGCTCCTCTTCTAGTCCTTGCAGAAAATTCATTACAGGCACTCCCAAGGATGTGGAAAAAATAGCTTCAGCTCCATAGACTAATTGATAAGGTGAAGTACCAATGGATCTTTTTTTACATACTCTATCAGCCCACAGAGCATACTTCAACTTTAGATGCCATAATCTCTTATTTTCTTGGAGTACCTTCTTGATAATTATCACAATGCTTTTATTAGAAGATTCAGCAAGACCATTACCCTATGGGTAATAAGAAATAGAGTGTCCAAGTGTTATATGATATTGATGAAAAAAGCTAATAAACCTTTTGGATTTAAAATTTTGTGCATTTTTAGTAATAATTTTCATAGGACAGCCAAACCTGGACAAAATTTTGTTCTCTAAGAACTAAATGATGATTGAATCATTTTCCTGCCTTGTTTGGATTGCTTCAATCCACTTGGTGAAATAATTTGTTGCTCTTAGGATCCATCGATGCTTCCATGAACATGATGGGTGTATTTCACCAATAAAATCTAGCCCCCATTGTTGGAAAGGTGCCTCAACATAAATTGGCATCAAAGGTAGAGGAATCAGCTTTTTCTTACCATCAAAAATCTAACATTCATGACAGGCAGCTATCTTCTTGTAAACATCCTTGAACATGGTGGGCCAATAATACCCTACTCTAAGAATTTTGTTTTTTGTGGCCTTTCAGTAGTGGTGTCCTCCACAATCTCCCTTATGAAACTCTTCAATCACCTTTTCAGCTTCCTCTTCCAGAAAACATTTCAAAAGCATTCCACCAGTGTCTTTCCAGTATAGATTCTTATCTATAATGCAGCATCTTAAATATTTCAGCTTTACAAACCTTTCTTTTTAGTTATTCAACTATGCAGGAGCACTATGATGATGCAATACAAAGACAATGTCCCTATACCAGTAAGATAAAATTAACTTCTCTTCAATAGGAATCAGCTCTTCATCTTCCTCTGATAACTATGAAATTTCTGCAATAAAATTCATGTCAAGGCAGTCAAAGTTGGATTGTGCCATCAACTTTGCTAACCCCTGTCCTTTTACCAATTTTGTAGGTCTGATTTATATGTCATACTCCAGCAAATTAGCTATCCACTTCCCTCTCTTGCCATCGGGATCAACTTGTGTCAAGATGTCCTTAACCACGGTGTTAGGCACAAATGCAATGACATGAGAGTACATAATATAAATTATGAAATTCTTAATGGCTTTGATCAATGCATATGCTTGTTTTTCTAAAATATTGTATTTTAGATCTGAGTTATCAAGGGTTCTGCTAAATAATGAAATTGGTTTCTTTGTACCTTGTTGTCCTTTCTACAGTAAAATTCCAGCTATGGTATTTTTAGATGCAAATGTAAAAACCAGAAATTATTTTGAAAAATCTGGACTAATAAATACTGGGGCCTGAGTGAGGGATTTATTTATTTCTACAAATGATTGCTTGGCTTCAACAGTCCATTTAATCTCAACTCCTTTGTTCAACATCTTGGTAATGTCTTTGAAAATTTCAGCAAAGTTCGAGATGAACCTTCTAACGAAGTTTACTCTTCCGAGAAAGGACTGAATTTCGTTCATGTTCCTTGGTAGGTCTATCTTATGAATGGAATTGACTCTATTTGGATCAATATTTATCCCATATTTTGATATAATATGTCCAAGAAACTTTCAAGAGATTATAGAAAAAATAATTTTAGTGGGATTAAGAGAAATACCAAATCCTCTACACTTTAGCAAAAAATTCTCCAGATGCTTCAAATGGTCTTCCTCCCTTCTTGAAAATACAGTATGCCATCTAGATAGACCACCACTAACTTATCTTTCTCCTCAGCAAAAGCAATTTCCATTGCTCTTTGACAAGTCACTCCTGCATTCATCAAACCAAAGGGCATCTTGGCATACATGAATTTCCCCCATGGTGTGGTAAAAGTACTTTTATCTTGGTCTTCTGGGTGTACCAATATCTTATTGTATCAAGAAAAACCATCCATCATAGACATCTTTTGAGAGCCAACAATAGTTTGCAGAATCTGATCCATCTTAGGAAAAGGGTAGTTGTCTTTCAAAGAAGCCTTATTCAATTTTCTGAAGTCAATACAGATCCTGATCTCTCCACTCTTTTTTCCGACTGGTACTAAGTTAGCAAGCCATTTTGAGAATCTAATAGGAACAATAATTTTTTCATCAAAAAGTTTATTAATTTCCTTCTCAATCAGTGGCATGAGAAATGGGTTAATCCTTCTCAATTTATGTTTGAAAGGTTTCTCATTTTCTTTGATGGGAATAGTATGTTGAATAATAGTAGGATCATACTTTTTTAGGTCAGCATAACTCCATGCAAAAACATTAATGAACTTCTTCATCATCTCAATATATTTCTGTTTCATCTCAATAGAAAGAAACTTGGAAATATTTATCATTTTAGGTGTTGCTATTGTACCAAGATTACAAGTCTCTACCTCTTCATCATCAGGCTGCATTCTAGGAGATTTGAACACATCATTTTGGTCAAAAATATTTTCAAGTGGAATAAGACCCTTGGGTAGACAATTATTCTTTAGCTTCAAAACTTCAGAATTACCCTTAGTTTCAGCAAGCATGTTTTGTTGATCCATTTGTGTACTTTCAAAATCCTCCTTTAATTCTATGAAATTTTTTACTTGTTGGTCATATTCAAACACTTTCCAATGGATTATGTTATCTGGTATAGCAGGCCCATGTCAACCTTCAATCTCATACTTCTCAGTAGAATGTGTAGGAATGAAAAATAAACTTGCAAAAACAACTAGGGAATCAATCACTGAGTTTTGATCCCGAGTTTTCACAATAAAAGAATATTCTTGAAATTTTTCCAACATTTCCATAATCATATTTCCGTAAGCCCTCATCCTCACACCCTTAGTCTGATATATTCCTTCAACTTGTTTGATTACCAACTCAGAATCTCCACAGACTGATATCTTTTAAGCACCCATTTTTTTCAAAATTTCCAAACCCAAAAACAAAGATTCATATTCAGCCATATTATTTGTACAATCAAAGTTCAGTTTGAAGGAATAAAACTTAATTTCATCATTAGGAGTATTAATCCATATGCCTTCTCTAGCCCCCTCTCTTCTAGCAGATCCTTCAAAATGCAAAAGCCACCAACCCTTTGCTTTTGCTTCTATGATTTCCTGATTTTCAACTTGATGATTTTCAATTTCCTTAATTTCTACTTTCCCTTCACTTTCTTCTTCATCAGTTAACTCATTGAAAATAATTTCTGATCCTAATTCAATTTCAACAGCATAAATGGGAAAATTCTAAGGTTTATCCTTGCTGCTTACCGTATAGGCCATCCTATTCTTCCTGTACAATCTGCTTTGCTCACCAAAAACAAGAATGGTGGCATATGTCAAGTTCATCTCCATGGTGCCTTTGATTTTTTCTTCCCAAGATCTGGATAAGAGCATGCCAAACCTGGTTGGAATATCTGCCACCATAATGTCCATTACCACTGTCTTAGTAGGCACTTGTGTTAGACTAACAACAACATATTTTATCAATCCTATGCATTGAAATCTTTTAGAATCATAAGAAAACAAATCCTTGTATGGCCTAGTGATCTCCAAACCCATCCTCTTCATAATCACTTTAGGCATAAGGTTATGAGAAGCCCCTGAATCCAACATGGCATTGTGTAAGGTCATATCATGGATAATAAGGCTGGCATAGAAAGGAGGTACTTATTCATTCTACTCATCTTCCAATCTTGGTCCCAAGTAGATGGTAGGATGGTATTCTTGTACATTAAGGATATCTGAAGCTCCTGGTTGAGAATTCAACATTTTTACAATTGTTCTTTTGTACTCATTTACCTTGATAATTTCTCCAAAAGGAACAAGAATCTTGATTTTAGAAATCACATTCTCCAAACTGAAAATAGAAGTAATATTTCACTCTATTTAACAGGGGAAGGAAGTGGTGGATCCTTTTTAGGCTCAACTACTTTTGGGGCATCCTTCTTTGACTGTGTTTTATTTGCAGTGATGGGAAAATTTCTGTTTCTGAGATTATACTATTTATGCATCTCAAATATATCATGTTGATACCCCTTTTAATATCCATATTGTTCCTCACCTTTATTCAAATCATGGTCAGACTCATCATGATCCTCTTTGCTCAAAAACATTCCAAACATGTTTTCATATAGACAGTGAATGGAGTCTTCTGGAATCTCAGGCTGAGTTTATCCTTCATCAATTAAATTCTACTGAAAAGGAGGTCTCACTTGAGGGTTAGGCTGATTCCTATTGTCTCTTTGTCTTTGTTGATTCAGAGGCCTTCTAAACTATGGATTTCTAATTTATGGGTCATGTTGTGCAGGAGGTGAAGAGGAAGCTCCAAGAGCAAGTCTATCCATGAGTTTCTCCATAGTCTTCTTCATAGAATCAAACTTATCATCTTAGGTGGAAGGATTTTCTTCTTCCTTTAGTTTGATTTTAACCATATTAGACTTTTTATTTGTTATCATGTTCACTTATATTTTCACAACATCATTCTAAATTTCTGCTAGAGTAGGAAATTCTCTTTCTCTAACTAGAATGGAGAAATCATAGTCAAATTCCTCTGCATAGCATAATTGACCAGCTCCTAAGGGAGGTTTAAGATGAGTAGGTAAAGAATCATAAAAAAATTTAAATCTCTTCGAGAAATTTTGGACAGTTTCATCTATGGCTCTTTCTAAGCTATTATATTCAATAAGGGCCTACACAAGGTTTGTTTTATGTCCCCACTTTCTCCAAAAACTATCCTCAAACTGATTCCAATTTTGCAGGCTTCCCAGAGCTAGGAATTTAAACCATTTCCTAACCTCTCAAGTAAAAATTTGAGAAAATAGTCTCATTTTGACATCCTCATGAACTCCTCTCTGTCTATGAAATCATTAAATTGGTCCACAGGTTCCTCAGCTGAAATTTATTCATCACTCCCCCAGGTTTTAATTCTAGTTGAGTATTTACTCGAGATGGAATTAAGAACAACTGGGAGAACAAGTGGAGCATATCTTGGAGGTGTAGTACGAGGTGGAGGTGGAACATTTATAGCCATGATAACAGGGAGTGTGGCATTTCTAGGAACAACAGTAGTAGAAAATAAGCTATTAGGAGGTGGTGTAGTTGGTATTTGTGGTCCAAATACAAATGAGCTCCAATCAGGTAAAGGCATACCATATTTTCTTCTTAGCAAGAATTCAAATGGGTCTAATTCCTTTAAATTATCAAAATATTCCCTATCTAACAGTAACTCTGATGTGACTGCCTCCCAAAATTATTCTCTTTCTTTTTGGGTTACTACGTTTGAGGTATCAATACCTCGTCTTTGCAGGTCTATAATAATCTCAGTCAATTCATTTTTACTTTTAGACATAAACAAGAATTCCTAGATTTTATCATCAAATTTCTTATCTTCAGGACTTCTTACAATTTCAAAGGATAAAGCTCTTGAGTGTGATGGAATACCTGATTTTGAAGAGCTGCTTTGAATGCCTCTGGAAATTGTGTTTGGATTATCCACAATTTTAGGTGGTTTAGGATCTGGATTGCTCCTTTTATATCTCCTTCTCGAAGCCACCATTAAGCATGAAAATTTGTAATGGAGTCACCAAGGTAGTTGCTGCAGCCTCAAACAAATTCTGAGCTCCTTCTACCTTCAAGAGTTCAGCTTCAGTGTTTGCACAAAAAATTCAGGAAATATGTCTGCAAACTCTTAATAGACGCACCAAAATGTTATCACCAAATTGATCTTGATTGGTTGCTCATCAATAAACTCAATGTAACTATTTCAAACCACTTCTAACTGAATATTAGCCTCTTCGGTTTGAGAGGGCTCTCTCAAAGGGGGTTTATGATCTTTAATAGAAATCATACTAGATGGCTAACTTTATGAATTGTTACTTGGTTTTTGTATGATTGCAGGTTGAAAAATGAAAGCTTGCTACCATTGCCCTATGGATTCATCATTAGTACTCTTAATGATATTCTTTCTTCACATGGAAGCTGAGGCAAATAGAGGTCTTTAATCAAGATGATTCATACACACAACATAAGGAAAACATAGTAATTTCACCCCTAAAGGAAGTTAGATCATAATAGTATGAAACTGAGTAATTAGAGATAAAATTCACTACAAGTGCTTACACATAAAGATACATATCAATAGCACATTAAACACCTCATGATAATCTAAGGTATGGAAGTAGAATTTCACTATATATTACTGATAATGGAAAAAAACATACAAGTAGCAATTTGGTGCAATATTCTCCAACCTCTTACTCTTAGATGTTCAATCTATAAATAGACATTCTTTACAATGTAAATGATCTACTTAGCTGGCTAGATCTTTGAATTCTAACTCTGACACCTATCATAACTGAAACTACTTACTTGAAATAGAAAAAGGACAACTATCCTTTTAAGAGGTAAAATTCCTTATAAGACTCTATATCTTGTTTATTACATTCGGTTTTTATAATAGTGAAACAATTTAATAATAGCTATCACATGTTCGAGGGACAATCCACCATCACTTTACATATTTAAAACACCCTAGATCTGTGGAACACAATCCTACTTTTTAGGGATGGATAACCTTCACTTTAATCATTGTTCTGCCTATTGATCTGGATTTGTGACATTCATTTCGATTCATGGGACTTTACTGGGATGTCCTACTGACATGTTGGAGGTATCTAGATGACTGATGTGTTGTTGGAATGCTCAAAAATCTTCAAAAATCTCCTCGCTATGAAACAGGGCAGTTTAGGCAGTTTCGTAGCGAGTTTTCTTAACGCATGAAAACTTGCCCTTTCACCTATCTCCTTACCACCTTTACTATTCAAACACCTTTACTATGCCAAGACACCTTGCAAAAAATCAATTTCCCTCCATATTATTTGAAAAAACTAAATTTTAAGGAAAAAATGCACCTTCATAATTTTCGTAGCGTTTTTCTGGTTTCAAGCCTGAAGCACGCTTCAAAATTGTCCAAAAAAATAGAATTTGCTCACTTCAAGACTGTCTTCAAAAATTGATCTTCAGAGGTAAAATTTTGGTTCTTTGTAAGTCATGAACCTCATCAAACATATTCCAACTCAATTTTTCATTCTTTTGGTATTTCTTCTTCATTCACAATCAATTGGCTGATGGGTTCTTCTACCACTCTCATCTTCAGCCCTTTCTTTTCTAACTCCACTTGAATCAAGTCTAGCTGCTCCTAAAGATCTTCCACTTGATCTTTTAATGCTCTTTTCTTGGATTGTAAGTGTAATTTCATCCTCCTAACATGTTTTACCTCCCCTCTTAATGGCTGAGTCTATTTCAACAACATTTCTGCATTGTCCAAGGATTTTGAAACATTGGAGACTTGTTCATCCCATATTTTCCTTATCTCTTCAAATTGAGCTTTCTCAGTTCTGTGCTTCTTTGCCTATAACTTAAAATCTAATATCTCCTTAATTGCTTCCTTCAACTATTATTTGAGGGATTCTACCTTTGATTTTTCAACTATTTTCTCTTTTCCTTTTTTCTGCTTGATAACCAATTCCTCCTTTGTTGATGGAGACAAATCTATGATGCTTATTGACTGAGCAGCTTCATTGATTTTTTCTGTCTTCTTTCTCTCCATGGCCCTTTTTGCATGTCTGGTCATTGGCTTCCTTGGCTTAAATATAAAACCAGCATCATCAACTGCAAAATCTAGTTTCTTAGCAGTCTTACCTTTCTTCAGCTTTATTCCACCATCTTCAATGTCTTCATCTTGCACAATAGGTGACTCTTCAATGTTAATTGCATGAAGGATATCCTCCAAGTTTCCTTTAACCAATTTCTAGCTTCTAGTGAATCACTTGCTGCCTTTTCTGTTGACTGCATGCTTCTGTTTACTAGGTGCTTCTTGAGGGGTGCCAATCTCTTGCAAAGGCTCTGTTCCCATGTCCACTGGTTCTGCAGGGTATTATATCTTTTCTTCTTTAACTTCTTCTTCCACAACTGGTGATGAAGTAGTTCTAGGTTTTGAGGCTTTCTTTGGAGTGACCACATCAATTTCAAAACCACTCATAAACAAGAAATAATTCCAATATCTTTCTAGCCTTATCAACTCTTCCAACACTAACATCTTTATTAGACCATGATGAAAAAGAGATGTCTCACTTAATTCTGTCTTGATTTGAACCTTATTTGACATTTTCCCTAGACTCCTGTATAAAAAGAAAGGCAAGTCAAGTGACCTATTACCTACAAAATGCAGAAGAAGTCTGAGATGATATGAGTAGACCATGTGAAATATTCCTTCACAGGTAAAATAATTTTGAATTACCATCAACAAATTTGCATAATTCTCCTTCATAAAACTCCTAGGGATAGCATTTGTAAAATCAACTTCACTGTGCTCTTGCTTGATAAATTCTTTACAATCCTACATTGTGAATTTGATACCTTTAAACCACTGTTCACCACCTCTAGGGATTCCTATAGCTGATGATATGCTCTCTGGTGCCACTGTAAAATTCAGGATTCCAATCTTTGATGTTGTTTCTGTGAAGCTGGTGGAAAATCCTCAAAAACATGTAAAAGAAATCCCTGCAACCTCTGTCAGAATTGCAAGCAGCCAGTCCTTCTGAAAACCTCCATAGCAGTAGGGTCTTCATTGAGTAATTTCATATCCATGGGCTCATACCTATGACACTGGCCACCCTTATTTGTTTTCTTTCTTGCATCCATTGATAATTTATAGTCTTCACTACCCCAATTGCTGATGACACCTGCAGAATTCGAATTTGACAGCAACCTGCTTGGCTCGATGAAGTAGCTCTCCAAGGATAGATTCACATACAAGGATAAAGCACAATATGACAAAAGGCTAGTTGAGGTGAGGTTTAATAGTTTAACTAACATCTCAAGCTTCAATCATAACACGTGCAAGCAAAAAGGTTAATGATGACATCAAACACGACTATGCATATTTGAAATTTACCATAACAACCTTGAATGACCTCCACTTTTACTAATATAATCAGGAGATGATGCCTCATACAAATTTGACAAGCCAAGTTAGAAAACACATTTTCGTAGCGAAACCAGTTAGTTTTCTAATAGATTCACTACGAAACTATTAGGCAACTTTGTAGTGAAATCTGTTGTTTTCCTGTGTAAAATGCTATGAAAATCTACAAAACTGATAGGTGTGAAATTTTGATTTTAAAAGTATGGGGAATGACAATTGACATTATATGGGATTTATTTTACTAAAATGGCATAAATGGAGGTGATCAGAATACTTAGGATAGGCTTAAAAAATGCAAAAAATTTTCCTATACCACATTAAAATGGCTTACGAGACCTTATCCATTTGGTGAGTGACATGTATGACCCTATCAAGAAATGTTTCACAACTTAATGAGTGATAAAATAAACCATAAAAATGTACATAATAGCTGAGCCATTTTATTATATATGAGGTGAAATGAACAGTACAACAGTGCTCAAAATATGAGACACTCAAGCCAAAGAGATGGCCTAGAATGACCCTGAAATGATCCCACAAGAGGGACTGCGTAACTACTGGACTGCTAGAAGGAATATTGTGATGTCCCTGCTGCAAATTCCAGGACTAAAACTACTAAAAAAATATGTAAGTGTAGATATTGTAGTTCTAGAGCTCTGATGATGCTAAAACTTTAGATCCAGGCTCTATGATGGATACCCAAGATGACCTAGAAAGGGATTCCCATATCTAGAAATCTAGGAAAATCACCCTCTTAGGGCTTGCACATATGCACTGTTGGGTATGAAGATCTACTGCATGAACTGAAGAATATATGGTCGCAATGTTATACAATCAGCTCAATGCAAGTAGGGTTGATCCCTTCACTAGATCCTTAACCTAAAAGCTCAAGATCTAGCTCCTCCAACCCTCTCCACTGAATGCAAATGTTGCTACACAATTAATTAACAAAAATTGCACTTTCAAGGAGGGAGGCTCTCTAGCCTATTGCTAAATATATCAAATCAACTCTATAATGGTGGAAACAGTGAATGAAAAGTGAGGAGATGGTCCCTCATAGGATTCCCAACTGAAACACTTGAAACTTATTTCCTCCAATAGATCTACAAGACTGGACTGCACAATCCTTAAGGGGTCTACTATTGCATGGAGGTAAAATTCGATGGCCTAAATTGTGAATATATATATATATATATATATATATATATATATATATGCTACTCGTGAAAGGTTGAACATGAAGCACAAGGTGAAAGGATTAATCCTCCACCGGTTTCCTAGCTGAAGTGCTAGAAACAACCACCACCTCTCAAACCCTCAAGCAGGAATGCGTTATTCCTATGAATGAATGTGCCATATGAGAGTGGCTGAATATGGCACCAATTCAGGATGATGAATGGAGCTCAATAGAAACCTTCCCAGAGTAGGACCTCGAAGTCCCCCGTGTGTAAGGGTGGGATTTCCACTTGAAAACACCCATGAGGAGCTCATCAAGAAAAAAACATCTTGATAATGGGGAATGCTCTCCATCATAATATGTATACCCTATATCATCTGTCCCTCCAATGCTTCATGAGTGAAGCTACCTTCAAAATTCTCCAAGAATAATGGGGCCCTCTCATCATCACTGTTGATAAGTGATAACACTATAGATCTGCATGGTGATACATGT
Organism: Pinus albicaulis; assembly: GCA_034641835.2. NCBI lineage: Eukaryota > Viridiplantae > Streptophyta > Pinopsida > Pinales > Pinaceae > Pinus > Pinus albicaulis. The sequence continues at coordinate 658,092,669 of CM076579.1, read as the reverse complement.
GTTGTCTCATGGCCAATATAATGCTAAACTCATAGTCTGGCACTATACTAAATAGGACTGTGGTCTACCCATATTCCACAGCTCCACACTTCAACACAAAGTGTTGGGTGTAGCTCAACCATGAAAAATTGGGATAGCAAGGCATCTTCTCCTTGACCAAATCAAGGGTCCTCTGTGTAGTGATAATTTACTGCTCCAAATCAGCAAGGTGATCTAATCCTTGGTTATGCACTTACCCTGATGACATGGTCTCACAAATCTCAATATGAGGTATTGAAATAATATGATATGAAAGTATGTGCAAATATTGGATAAGATAAATCATGGAAACATCTTGCACATCTAAAATATTTCCTCCAACCGGTGCAATGGTCTCTCCAACTGTTGGTAATGATGATGGCTACATCTCTTCAACTGTATCAGCACTGGTATCTGCCTCCTCCTCATGCATATCATGAATCATGCATGGGAATCCTAATGTCAAGAGCTCAATACCATCTTGCAAGGATGCAATTGATCCTCCTCCTTATTTAAGTACATCTGCAGCTGATGGTGGTGGTAGAGGCTCCTCCTCCTGAGTGATAATGATGACATCTTATTTTGGATCTTCATGTATTATCTCCTCAATTATGGGATATTTTTGTATGTGAGATGTCTCTAGTTTCTTTCTAGAAAAAATTTTCTTCAGTCTTTGAATTAAATCTGCATTATAAGACACTTTCATATCTGACAAATGACTGAACCACCAATCTACTACTTCACCTTCTAAGTGCAGTGTTGTAATCTCCACAGCCTCTCTTTCTGATAAAGGATATTGCAGAAATAATGTAGCTAACTCTTCCCTCCAAGCCCTCAATGTGCTTGTGGGAGATCCATCAAATGTAGGCAAGAAGAATCTATGCATCTTTCTTCTATTGTTGCTGTGGGATCTCCTCTCTTCTTTGAGTTGCAAAAACTATTGGAGAGTTAGATTCTTCTTGAGTGCTCTTAGCTTTGATTTGTACTCAGACATATATTTACTTAGGGTCTCATGCCCCAATTCTCCTTCATATTCACACCATTCCCTTTCCTTCTCAAAGGAAGTGGATCTAGTGGAATGATGTGAAGCTCTTTGCTTCTCTGGTTGCTTCTTCTGTTGATAGGAAGTGTTGGGTCCTTCCTCATAAAATCTTCTTCTTGGATCCTCCTTTTGCCTTTCTCTCTTCATTTGTTTGACCTCTTTGGAGAGATATTGCATAGATCTAAAGAGAAGAGTGGCAAAGATGCAATCCTCCTTCATGATAGTTCTCTACTATCCACTTCTTCCTTTGATGCAAAAGATGGAGTGCCCACAAGCTTAGCCAAATATCATGCTTTGATACCAGTATAATATCCAGAAAGGGAGAATGTAGTAATACAAAAACACAATAGATGAACTGCAGAAAAGTAAACAATTAATCTAAATACACCATCAAAATGTACATAATAGTTAAACCATTTTATTATATAGGAGGTGAAATGAGTAGTACAATAGTGCTCAAAATATGACACACTCAAGCCAAAGAGATGGCTGGGAATGATCTTAAAATGATCCCACAAGAGGGACTGCATAACTGCTGGACTACTAGAAGGAATATTGCGGTGTCCTTGCTGCAAATGTCAAGACTGCAACTACGAGAAAAATATAGAAGTGTAGATTTGGCAGTTGAGGGCTCTATGATACTAAACTTTATATGCGGGGTATATGATGGGGCCTTGAGATAGCCAATAAAGGGATTCCTAAGATCAAGAAATCTGGAAAATCTTATCTCAAGACTGCACATATCCCCTGTTATCTTATTCCAACAGGCTGAAAGATAGTTGGTTATAATGTGTAAATAGTTATTACATGGGTTGTCCCTTCACTAGATATCCATTTAAAAGTTGAGATCTAGCTCCTCTGACCTTCTCCTTTGAATGCGTCTTTCTGTTGCTGAAAAAAACTATGTTATTAGGAGAGCTCTCTAGCTACAACAATGTCAAATAATGCTCTAAAGCGGTGGAAGCAGGTAGATGAAAAGTGAGAGTGGGTCCTCTCAGTTCCAACTGAAATACTATAAACTTCCCTTCCTCGATAGATCTACTGCAGTGGACTATGCAGTCTGAGGTAAAACCTACCATCAGAGGTAAAATATGTTGGCCTGAATTCTGAATATAGATGTGCTGCTCCTGAAAGGCTGAACATGAAGCACAAGGTGGAAGGATAAATCATCCACCAGTTTCCTAGCAGAAGTGCTAGAAACAACCACCACCTCTCAAACCCTCAAGTAGGAATGTGTTATTATTGTGACTAAATGTGCATATGAGAGTGGTTGAATATGGCACCAATGTTGGATGATGAATGGAGCTCAATAGAAACCTTCCCAAAGTAGGCACTTGAAGTCCCTTGTGGGTAAGGGTGGTATTTCCACTCAGAAACACCCATGTGCTAAAAAGCACTACAAACTTAGATAAACAACATAAGCATGCATAGAAATGTCACATGACAAATCTAGATCTAAAAAGATCAGAAATAATAATCTAAAGATTTCCTTCTATTGTTCCTTCATATTCAATATATATATTATGATACTTCCATAGCCTTGTCCCACCTCATAACTGTGTTGCACATGTGGCCACTAGCCTCCATGAAGACTGTGATGTCTCCCCATGATCTCCATGATCTTTGCATTTACTTTCCACTTCCCCATCATGTTTGCATTTAATGCACCACTTCCTCCATCACTGCATCATTAATGTTGTTATCACCCAAAAAAATGAAGCATCTTTTGACAAGGTCAAATAGGTTCATGTGTCAAAAATTAAGTTGTAGGATTCATTTTTTATGCTTGGTCAAGGGAAATATTAAATTTTTCTTGTTTAAAGTTTACCCTAAGGTCTAAACCCACTCATTTTAAAACTCCCTCATGTCACATCACTCATCATTTTCTGATTGATTTCAATTTCCAATTTTTTTGTGCCAAAAATGCCATTTTAGCCAAGAAACCACAGTTTCGTAGTGAAATACACTGTGAAAAGTCACTTTTTGCTATGAAATTGCTAATAGTTTCGTAGCGAAAACAACCAGATTTACACTAGATACGCTACGAAAGTGTGGTTTCATGTCTATCTTGTCAGTCTAGCTGTTAGGTGTCAGAAAATCGTTGGGAAAGGGTAAGTTAGATGCCATTCAAGTCATGGAGTGATAAAACCAAGGTATATGGTCAAGTCTGAAGTCATCATTATCAGTTTAGGTATGTATGAGTCATCATAAGGTCATGAGAAGACATCAAAAATTCAAATACTTTCCTAATTCAGTCATTTCTCATTTCTAATTCCTTCTTGTGTGATATTGAGCTCTGGAGAGCTTGTAGAAATTTATTAATACTGATGTATTACTAGAATCTCCTAATCTAACAATATTTATATTCTTTCTAAATACAGAATCCTTCCACTATTAACTTGCAGAAATTTAAAACTCAATTGCAAACACATGTGAATAAATTCAATTGCACATAACACAGTTGTTTAACAGTAAAGCTTAAAGCTAAAAACCCCAACTATCATATATTATTTATATCAATGGAATCATGTAATAATATCATACAAAGCTTTGTACATCAATCTCTTAGTACAATCAACAATCATTACACACTGTCATGCAGAAATTTGCATATCTATGCACCAATTTCTTGCCTCTTGACAGCCTGCCTCCACTGCACAATCGACCTTTAAATAAGACCCACGAATAGATGATTGGCCTTGCCTTGACTGCGCAATCCTCATTGGCATCTCCAATGTGTGTCAGATGCATTGAATGCATCATTGTAGTCACAACATATAGTCCATCTCACCCTTTCACCTATCTCTCCTTTGGTCTCTACTGATGACATGCAAGTAGTCGAAACATTTGTATTTGTTGAATTTTAGTGTTTGACAGGTTGTGAATTAGTAGCTAATAAATTTACTTAGCCTCTCACTAGTGTATCTTTCAGTTAGACTAGATACAACTAGCTCAACTGAGTTAAACTAAATAACAGCTCCCGTAACTACTCTTCCAACTCTGTCATAACTTTTCCACTTCAGTTCTAACTAAGTCCTCCATGCATGAGTCACCAATAACCCTAGGAATTATGTAATTCCTTCAGCCCACTGATTTTCCAAATATTTTCACTAAAGTGAAGTGCTCCAAGAGAATACATTGATATTTATTGTCGGATTATTATTAAGGGCTAATAATAATCGACATGCACCTATTTTTAGATTGAAGATCTTCGCCCAATATTTTAAAAATAGAATTTCATATATTTTTCACATTTGACCAATCATCTACAAATAGCATCCTGCAATTTATAGAATATGCTCACCATGTCTAAAAATAGACATATACCTAAAAATAGCCTACGGGCCCCACTTAATGAAGGTGCTTACTTTTCACTAAGCTCATCATCTTGTTGAATCTCAATAGAGCTAGTACACTAAGCCAAAGTTGTGGCTAGTGTTTTCAAAGGTTTACATTGAACATCATCAAGCGAAGATGCAATTCATCAAGCGAGGCTGCAATTCATCAAGTGAGGTCGTGAAGACATTAAAGAAACCATGGCAAAGAAAAGAAGGACAAACAAGGGTGGCCAATGCCTGAGATATGAACCTACAGACATGAATTTGATCAATTAATAACCAACAGTAGTGGAAGTCTTCATAAGGACAGGTTGCCTACAGTTTTGTGAGAAATTACAAGGCTGCCATACACAGGTTTCTAAAGAGTTTGCTTTGAATTTCAGTGGAATAGCCACCAAAGTGGGAATGCTCAATATTTTCATCACACCAAAGGTTATTGTAGCTGCTACAGGGATCCCAAGAGGATAGGAGAAGTGATCCAAATGTTTCAAGTTTAATATGGAGCAGTGCAAAGAATTTATGAAGCCTGAAAACAGTGAAATGGATCTCACCAATGTTGTTCCAAGGAGTTGTACAAAAGAAAAATATTCAAAATTGCTACTCATCATCCAAAAGTACTTTAATTGTGAAGGGAGACACCACAAAGTATACTCATATCATTTCAAATTACTTCTACATTTTACTGGTAATATCTCCCTTGATCTGCCTTTCTATTTGCATAGAAGTTTGTCAAAAATGGAAAATAAGGTCCATGCAAAGTCTGAAGGGAGTGAGACTTCTTTGTTTCATCATGGCTTAATGAAGTTTTTGGTTTTAGATGAACTCCAAAGGTTAGGCAAAGATGGGTCATCATTTTTGTTTGTTAGTGTTTTTGAGTTGGATGCTCTTACTCCTTCGAGAATTCCTAAACCTAGGGAAATTCCATCACCATTAGCAGTAGAGCATAGTGAACCATTGATAGCAGAACCAATTGAACCTGCAAGAGTAGAACCAAGTGAGCCAATTATGATGGAGACAGAGAAATTTCATAGTTTTGACACACCAAATATCCCACCTGCAAAACAGAAGTCAAAATTGGTAAGACCTGCAAAACAAAAACAAGATGTGAGTAAACAAGAAACAAAAAGGAGGACAAGAAGCCAAATAGTGGCCTTAGAAGAGGAAAAAGTGGTTGTATAGGACAGAGCAATAGCTAAATGAAATCTTTAAGATATCTTACATGCCATTGACATATAATAAACTCCTATAGTCCAGGCTGAAGACATAGAGGAAGGTGGACAAAAGTTCAAAAAGGCTAAATCTGCAAAGAAATTAGAATTTGAGGGAAAGAAAGCAGGTTTCATGTTCCAAGCAAGAAAGCCTATGGCCAGGCATGCTAAGAAGATCTTAGAGAGCAGTAAAGAGCTTCCACCACCTACTGTCATAGTCCAACCACCACAGGAGGTCATTGACCTTTCATCACCTGTAGATAAAGATAAAATTAGCAAGTCAAAGAAAGGAAAAGAGAAGGTGATAGAAAAAACAAAGTTGCAGCTCGTTGAAAAAAAATTGAAATTGGGCAATCATGAAATTGTTGTTATGACAAGAGAATCAAGGAAACACAATGTAGAGAAGATTCAATTTGAAAAGATGAAGGAAATTTGGGAAGAACATGTTGACACTGTTTCCAAGACTTTGGATAACACACAACAGCTTATCAAGTGGACCATTCCAGCAAGGAAAGAGGCCAAACATGTCAGGAGGATGAACACACATCTAAAAGTCACCAATAGAAGATTGAAAGACCAAGTTAATGACCTCAAGGAGCAGCTTGAACTAATTCATGAAGAGTTAGAGAAAAAATGCCTTAAAATGACAGTGCTTGAAGAGCCAATAACTTAACCAATTATAAATGAGGAAGAAATGCCTCAAGGATCATAAGGTGAGTTGGTTTATGGTTGTAAAGGCTAATGGTATGTTAAAAAAAAAAATTGCACTTACGAGGTTCATTTTGCAATTTATACAAAAATATGGAATTTCAACACTTTTCAGCAGTTTCGTAGCATGCCTAGGCTTGAAGGATAGCAAAACGCTACAAAACTACTATAGCTTTTCTTCTTGCTTTTTGATCTAGTTTTTGTAGTTTCCAAGAGGTGAAATTGGTGTGGGAGATGTGTCTGAGCATGATGAAGACCATGCCAAAGGAAAGAATCAAAAATTTTGAAGGTAAATGGAATTTTTGAAGCGCTATGAAAGTACGCTATGAAACTGCCTTACTTTCATAGCATACTGTGTGGGAGCCTTTTAAGAAGATTTTTGAGAATTTCTGGACAATTGGGTATTATTCAAGTGTTATAGGAGCATGAAAATAGTCATTCGTCACTTAAAGACCACGAAATAAAGAGAAATTAGCAGCCACAGAATTCGTGGAAGAAGAAGATCAGTTTTCCTAAAAAACAGGATTTTGTTTCTAGTTGTATAGGAGGTTAAATTAAGTGGTCATATGATGATGAGCTCCATCATCCCAATTCGAACATGTGAAAGCATACTTTTCAAATATGTAATTTCTTTAGAAGATAAAGTTTTTAAATGTAATAATGAGCAGTTTGAGTCCTAGTAGGACAAGGACTGTCAAGTAGGATAGCTATCATTTTGTAATTAAGTAGATGTTTTATGGTTATGCAAGGTGTCATTAGGAAAAAATTCGATGAATCTAGCTAGGAGGCATATCATCTCATGATGTAACAAGTCTATTAAAGGCCATTGAGTCGAAATTGTCAAGGGTTGGAGATTTTTTGGCAAAGACAGCTTTATGTAATTTGACTGTTTCAGTAATACAGAGATTTGTTACTTGACCAACCTGAGATTCTGATTGATTTTTTAGAACCTAACTATCTCATATATATCTTTTATGTATCCCATTTGCAATGGTTTTCATTTATAATACTTAGAATTCATTCATGTAATGCTCTAACTTCCTTTATAGATGAATTGACTATGTATTTTCCTATTTCATGTGTGTGTGTACTACTGCTAAAAACTCTTACCTGCCTCAACTTCCATGTCAAGTAAGCTCACTACTGAATCACTAAAAGTTTTGACTCCATAAGCCCAATGTTTGCATACTGATACTATTTTCAACCTACACTCATCATAAGCAATTTATTTCCCGAATAGAGTTAGCCATCTAAACACATCTTTATTCAATATCATTAACCCTTTGAGAGAGCCCTCTCAGAATGAAGAGGCTAAGCTTCAGTTAAAATATTGGTTTGAAACAGTTACATGAGACTGTCTGATTAGCAGCCTATCAAGTGAAATTTTGTGATAGCATTTTTGTGCATCTGTTGGGAGCCTAAATATTATACTTTCCCGAAATTTTGAAGCTGAACTTACGAAGGTAGTAGGAGCTTAGGAAGTTGTTTGAGGCTACATCTACCTTGGTGACTCCACTCAAAATTCATATGATCAAAGGTGGCTTCAAGAAGGAGATACACGAGGAGTAATCCTGACCCAGATCCACCTACCATTGTGGAAAATCCAAACACCATCTCCAAAGGAAGTCAAGGTGTTTCTGCAATATCAGATACTCCATCACATACGAAATCCTTGTCCTCTGAAATTTTAAGAAGTCTTGAAGACAAAATATTTGATGATAAAATTCAGGAATTCTTGTTTAGCTTTGAAAGTGAAAAATAATTAACTGAAATTATCTTAGACCTACAGAGGAGAGGTATTGATACCTCAACCTTAGTAACACAAAAAGATAACACTAGAGAATTTGGCGGAAATTCCGACGACCAATTCGTCGCTATTCCGACACATAGTCGTCGCAAGAGCGACAGTTCGGGGGCGGACAAACCGTGGTTTGTCATGCCGTCGTCGTTCCGACGCAAGTAAAAAGTGTCGCACTATCGACACTTCTTCCGTCATTTCGAACAAGCGTCACTCTTCCGACGTCTCACAAACCGTCGTGCCTCCGACGTTTGTAAACTGTCGCACTTCCGGTGAAATGTGGTTCGACGTTTGGAACGTCTCTCTTCCGACACTTATAAACCGTCGCAATTCCGACGCAGCGTGGTCCGACGTTTTGGACGTCGCTCTTCCGACACTTATAAACCGTCGCAGTTCCGACTAAACGTGGTCCGACGTTTTGGCGTCACTCTTCCGACGCTTGGAAACTGTCGCAATTCCGACTAAACGTGGTCCGACGTTTTGGACGTCACTCTTCCGACGTCTAGAAGATGTCGTAATTCCGACGATATGTGGTCCGACGTTTGGAACGTCTCTCTTCCGACGTTTTCATACTGTCTCTCTTCCGACGTTTCTGGGTTGTCGCAGTTCCGACGTCTGCAAGGCGTCGGTAGACCGACGGAGGGTTCAATTTAAAAAATAAAAAATAAAATTTAAAAGACGAGAAACGCTGTTTTGAAGATATTATATGAAGTAAAACAATCCATGAAAGTGAAATAGCAGTATGTAGAATAGTAAAGCAACATATAGAGTACCGATGTCCATTGTTCCAAATACAAATTAAAGTACCCAAAACCCTACAACAGTGAAGTAAAACAGTCCATGAAAGTGAAGATATTATATGAAGTAAAACAGTCCATGAAAGTGAAATAGCAGTATGTAGAATAGTAAAGCAACAAATAGAGTACCGACGTCCATTGTTCCAAATACAAATTAAAGTACCCAAAACCCTGCAACAGTGAAGTAAAACAGTCCATGAAAGTGAAATAGCAGTATGTAGAATAGTAAAGCAACAGATAGAGTACCGACGTCCATTGTTCCAAATACAAATTAAAGTACCCAAAACCCTGCAACAGTGAAGTAAAACAGTCCATGAAAGTGAAGATATTATATGAAGTAAAACAGTCTATGAGAAAGTGAAATAGCAGTATGTAGAATAGTAAAACAACAGATAGAGTACCGACGTCCATTGTTCCAAATACAAATTAAAGTACCCAAAATCCTTGAATAGAGAAAAACGCTAATCATGTGAGGAGTGTGATATGTCCAAAATATAAAAATACCATCAGATCATATCAATAAACCAGCAACATAGACCAGCATCGCTAGTTTTGAAGGCAGAGTGATAAACATTAATCATTTTTTTTTCACAAGAGAAAAAACGTTGTTTTGAATATATTATATAAAGTAAAACAGTCCATGAAGTCATTACATTTTCACATCTGAAGATTGGAACCCAAATATCCATCCAGAAAAGTGGAAGTCCCACCCCAGACAATGATAGAAAAATACCCCATGTCACATACAGTGACTTGATATAAAACCCAGTAACGGTCCACATGGAGATTATCGACAATCTGAGAAAGCATCCAAATATGCTCGAGGCATCTATAAGAAAGTGAAATAGCAGTATGTAGAATAGTAAAGCAACAGACAGAGTACCGACGTCCATTGTTCCAAATACAAATTAAAGTACCCAAAATCCTGCAACAGAGAAAAACGCTAATCATGTGAGGAGTGTTATATGTCCAAAATATAAAAAGACCATCATACCATATCAATAAACCAGCAACATAGACCAGCATCGCTAGTTTTGAAGGCAGAGTGATAAACATTAATCATTTTTTTTTTCACAAGAGAAAAAACGATGTTTTCAATATATTGTATGAAGTAAAACAGTCCATGAAGTCATTACATTTTCACATCTTAAGATTGAAACCCAAATATCCATCCAGAAAAGTGGAAGTCCCACCCCAGACAATGATAGAAAAATACCCCATGTCACATACAGCGACTTGATATAAAACCCAGTAACGGTCCACATGGAGATTATCGACAATCTGAGAAAGCATCCAAATATGCCCGAGGTATCTATAAGAAAGTGAAATAGCAGTATGTAGAATAGTAAAGCAACAGATAGAGTACCGACGTCCATTGTTCCAAATACAAATTAAAGTACCCAAAATCCTGCAACAGAGAAAAACGCTAATCATGTGAGGAGTGTTATATGTCCAAAATATAAAAAGACTATCAGACCATATCAATAAACCAGCAATATAGACCAGCATCGCTAGTTTTGAAGGCAGAGTGATAAACATTAATCATTTTTTTTTTCACAAGAGAAAAAACGTTGTTTTGAATATATTATATGAAGTAAAACAGTCCATGAAGTCATTACATTTTCATATCTGAAGATTGGAACCCAAATATCCATCCAGAAAAGTGGAAGTCCCACCCCAGACAATGATAGAAAAATACCCCATGTCACATACAGGGACATGATATAAAATCCAGTAACGGTCCACATGGAGATTATCGACAATCTGAGAAAGCATTCAAATATGCCCGAGGCATATATAAGAAAGTGAAATAGTAGTATGTAGAACAGTAAAGCAACAGATAGAGTACCGACGTCCATTGTTCTAAATACAAATTAAAGTACCCAAAATCCTTGAACAGATCAAGAAAAACGCTAATCATGTGAGAATTCTAATTAAAGTTAATCTATTAACATTGCGAATAAAATTACACCGAAGTCAAAAACATTGCCTGGCCATACTCATGGCAAATTTGTCATCAAAAAATCAAAAATTAAGAAGACTGCCCTCATACGGGGAAACTAGTCTTGAACGTTTAATTTACAGAATTCAAAAATATTACTTAAAGGTCCAGCACAGTAAAATAAACTAAAAGCAGCCCAATTAACTGGGCCTGCTAAGCAAGAAAAACAAATCAACCAAACTAATCCTCCGCTGGTTCCTCCACGATTCGGCACCATCCTTTGGAAGGTCCAGGATCGCTAGGTGCTACCTCCACATGCATGCCACGGCTCCCCTCCTGAAGGCCCGAATGCTGGCCGGCTTTTTCCGAGCTCAGACCCGCCGGACGGGTGCATTCTTCCTCCGTTTGGGCCTCCTCGCGGAAGACCACAGTGACTACAGCTGTGATTCGCGGGCGGTTGAGAGTGTAATCAAAGGAAAATTGCGCAGTGCGCGTCGTGGGAGAAGGTGAACTAGCGGTGGGGAAGCCAGGAGTGTGGATGCCCACACGGCGGCTGACATAAGCGACCCCGCTCATCTTAGTATTTGGATATCGACCGAAGTAATGATCACTGACCGGGCTTAATCATCCTCGTTGGAGGTGTTGAGAGCTGCCCGCCGGATTGATTTCTGAAGATCCTTTCAAGGGGTAACGGTGATCCTATGACGCACGCGAGGCATGGGTGCAATCTCAGGCGCAGTGGGCACAAGAGACGAAGAAGCAGAATTCCAATTAACAGAGGAAGACAGATAGAGACAGAACCGAGAGAAATGGAAATATGTAGCAAAGTCTAGGCAGAAGTTCCGCTGGCCACTTCTCCTTATCGTCACAGTTACCAGACAGTGTAATCCAGCAACCAGCTTGTCTGAAAAACCATGGTTAAACGCCATTTTGTATGTCGACCCGTCTGCAATGCAATCAAAGGACGCCCATCATAATGAGTCTCTGATCATTAATAATGAGAGCCGAAGGCCGGATCAAATTGGAGCGTGTGGAATCGCTCAGAGGAGTGGAGGTCCGATCTTGAACAGTGTTAAAAATTAATTAATGTAGATTTGATGTGAAACTTGATCAATGTTATAATGTTACGTTAATGATAGGTTCACATATCCATGTCTCATCACCTAAATTCATGATTTAACGTGACTCACAATGTGAGTGTGAAAGTTTTTTATCGAGGACATGGCAATTGATGGAGCGATTTTTGTTTGGACACGTTTACATAGTGAAATCTTGACCCAGAAATAGCTGACTTGATAAGAAATTCACTACCACAAAATTGGCAGCCACAACAGTTATTTTGGGAAAGCGAATTTATTTGAAATTATGTTTATCACTGCTATTTCCTTCCGCGGGTTTTGGATTTTTGAACAATTTTCTTATAAAATTTGTGTTGGTTTTCTTTGATAATACACATATTAAAATCTCGCTTAATAAAGAGATAAAATTGTTGTGCTTTCAGAACCTGGCCCGAGGATTGGACATGAGTTAACAAACAAAATGATAGCGGAACCAGACATGCACCCGTGGTCAAGCCCTCTACCAAAACCACGAGCGGAATCACAAAAGCGGGTTGCCCATATCGCACCGCTTTTGCGGAGTAGGCGGTATTTCCTATTCGCGATCGATTCCATAGGGAATGTGACACGTGGCGAAGTGACCCCCAGAAAACCACCGTTTAACCCGCGCCATCGCACGTTAAAGCCCGACGTTGGAAGCCGAGCGAAATTGCCAAGAGTCGTTGATTTGGAGAAGGGCCATCAGACGGTGGTCGCACGTTGAACTTGCCCAGAGGTTAACTAAGGTGTGCGGAGGATAGCCAGGTACGATACGAGTGTTTGATTGGTTATTGATATATATAGGTGGGGCCAGAGTATAATGAAATTGTTTAATTAAACGATTGGCGGATAATTAGCATAAGTCTGGAGCGTGATTGTTGTAAGGCTGGGTGGTGAAATATAGAGCCGAAAGTTCATTACAAGCTATTTATTTAAAAAGAAACGTGGAGTATAAATACAAAGTGTTGAAAGTTAAACATTGGTTATAAGGATTAGAGATAATATAAAGTCGGGAATATAAATTAAATTCCAACCATTGTGGATAGTATTTATTTATCAATTTCTACGAATTTGATAAATAAACCCGAAGAAAGAAGAAGTCAATTAAGACTCAGGCTGGAGGAAAAGAACGGGGTAAACCAAGGGGAAATGCTGATAGAGCGATTGTAGACACACCAGCTCTCCTTGGGGGTCCAATTTCAGTTTTGTTGCGTCACACGATGATTTCTCTTCTCTGGCATTTACTTGTATTGAAGATCACTATTCAAGGAATAAGGAGTTATTTTCTCCAAAAATAACCCTAGCCAAACATTGACAATGCATCAAGGATATCTTTCTATGCTTCATAAGTACATATGTTCTACTTCTAAATCATGTCTTGGAAGTGGTTGTTTTGCTGGAAATTATTCACCAGCTGGTTTCATACCAAAGTCTTTTTCACATTTTCAGCATCCAATACATGAAAAAGATAATGGTTTAAAACAACATAAATATTTGAAATTTTGCAAGAATTGTCTGGCACACTTTGAATATGAAATTTGAAGTCAAGTGCATGATGTTGTATAGGATCAAGTGTCATTTTGAATACCAAATGTTTCACAAGAAACTTCTCAACATGCTACCCTGCAGTAAGGATTGAATGACAATATTGCATCAACTATTTCCATAATAAAAGTGCACCTCGGCCATAAGACTAAACAACTACAAATGTTGTAGATCTAACAAGACCACACAATCAAATGTATTCCACAAGGCCAATACTGTATGAAAAATGAAAAGGAGTTTGCAACCAAAAATACCCTAGGCAACTAATTCAATTAGATACACCAAACCATCAGCAAAAAGGAAAACCAGCCTACTCAAAAGGCAAGCGTTTACCTCCTTTGACAAAATTTTGAGTTACCAGCCTACTCAAAAGGCAAGCGTTTACCTCCTTTGACAAAATTTTGAGTTCCGAAACAATGGCCTTTATTGTCTTGTCAATGCCCCTAGTAATTTGAATGGGGTTTGCACCTGCTGCAACAACCTAAACAAAAAGGTTTCATTTCAAATTATTTTCCACAAATTTAAGATACAACCATTGTCAGTTTTGTATTTCCTAACAAGCTCATAAATTTTGACAAAAGAACCAAAATTTTTTAATACCCGATAGCAATTTTTTCACTCAAAAACTATCTTAGACTCAATAAACCCAACCCAAAACTAAAAAACCAAACACCATAAGACCCTACAAAAATGAATAGATGATCTTAATCCAGTACCATCGACAAAAAGTTACCTTTACACCCTCACTTATTAAACCCTGTGCGGTTGAATTTTAACTTCAACTGCTGCAGCAGAAGGACGGATGCAGCAGCAACATTTTTTTTTGGAGGTTGCTTGCATGCCATCCAGAAATTTAATTCAGCATTTAAAATTCCTGCAAGTTTTTTTTGTAGACGGCCACAGCCATATTTCTGTACAGGATTGTATTTAAACACAACAGCCAGCATTAACGAAATTCACCAACCAGAAATTAAACAAACAGAAATTTACCCGACAGTTTTGTAAATTCAAAAGGAGGACACGTGGAGCATTAATATTGGATCGCATGAAATTGAAGGGAATCTGAAAACCTGAAAACCGGACTCGAATTTTTTATAGGGCACATTGGATTGAGAATTCGAGTTAAAATTAGGCAGACGTCAGCATCCCATTTTGGAACGCGAATTTGGTTTGAAATTCAATCTATTTAGAATTTTGAAGTCCGACGGAAAGGGTTCTTTAATGTTTTGATAGTTTAATATATACATATGTTTTAAACATATGTTATATATATATCATATGCGAAATGAAAGGTGGGCCATAGAATTTAGTTTTAATTTTATTTTTTTAAAAGAGGGTTTATTATAATATGTTTTATATGTTACGGCATATAAAAATAAAAAGGACAAAAAAGCTTGGTAGTTTTTTTTTTATAGACAGTACGTAAATTTTTTATTACACAACAGTGTGTAAAAAGTGAAAGACCGAGTGTAACTTTTTAAGTGTGTATGCACAGCAGTGCGAAAGTGAAAAACACAACAGAGTGTTTTAGAGACAGAGTATGTTTGTTTTGAACAGACAGTGAGTTGGTTTTATGCACTGCGTTTTGTAGCAGTCATAATTTTGTAATCCCTCTCAGTGAGGAAGAAGTGTAATAGTTTTTTTTTGAGTTATTGAAGGGAATAGAAGTTTGTTTTCAAAGTATTGAAACTCAGTCTCCTGTCAAAGAAATTTTTATTTTCTGTGTGTTAGAGGAAGGGAGATTTATGGGTGGTTCTTATGAATCAACCAACCATTCAGAACATGCTCATCAATCCAAACCATAAGTATTATGTGACAATATTCAAGCAGGCACTGAATCGGATTTCTGAAGCTATGTTAGAGAAATCCTAAACTCTCACTGAAAATAGGTGAAATGTGGCATCACTCAGAGATTGACATGTGCCAATTGGTACAAGTGGTAGACAATTGGCATGCTCAAACAACGAGGTGATGCAGGAATGACATGAGGGAGAAAATATCAGAAAAGCCCCAAATTTGGAGAACTAAAGCTCATCACCAACCCGAGATTGACAACTTTACATGATGTAACCTATGAAATCGTAAATGGAGAAGTCATAGTAACAATAAAGTAACCTATGTAACAATAAATTCGGATTCATCCTGGGAGTGGTAATGGGAGAAATCATAGTGAACAACAGGAAACATGCAGAGTTTCTTACAATCAAATAGATGAAAAACACATACAAAAAACCTAGATAATAATCATGAACAAGCTTAATATTGAATTATGAACTGTAAAGGAACTTACAAAATGTGACATTACGAACCTGGTCAAGTGCACAAGCAAAAATATCCCGGACATGACCCTGGTTGACAAGTTGTATTGCTCATGATGCAAGAGGATTTGTACCTGCACTGCCAAGTCAATCAAAATCCATCATTATCTATACAATAAATAAAAGTAATTGATGTAGTATTTTTTACTCTAAGATGCATTCTTATGATAATGTTAGAACATATGTTGAAAATGTCAAAACATACCTCAATAAGCTCCTCTTCATTTCAAGAACAATTTATTGGAGTCGCATGAACTTGGAACAAGCCTCCCACGATCTGAAAGAGTAGCAACTAAGTCAATAGTGACTTTTTTGTTGCTACGCTGGATCAAGGGAGGTTTGCTCCAAGATTAAATCGCTCCAATAAATTATTCTCTACTAAACAGGGCCAACCACGTGAAGGTGGAAGCTCTTATGGCCCCTCCCCCCCCCCCTCACATCACTCTCAATTCCCCAATACCCAATCTATATTTCATTTTTTACTTTCATGAGCATAAAAAATAAATTCAATAACTAATAAAAAAACAATTCAACAAAAAGTACGCAAGGAAACATTGCAATTAATGCTTGACATAAAAATAGTATGATAAATGAGTTTTTTATATAACGCAAAAAAAATTCCAAGTATGGTAACGTTTGTCTTATAATAATACAATATTTTACATTATCGAATTTTCTTTTTCTTCTTCCTATTTTTAAAGCTCCTAATTACATCATCAATATCATCATGCTCTGCTCCTGTTTCGTGCCTTTCGACCCGCACCGCTGACCTAGTTGCGTAGTCACGATGTCTGGTCTCATCCAGTGATGGGGCATCGCCTACAAAAATAGATAATATTAAATTTTAATTGTCAGTTTTTAAATATCATTGAACTAGTTCGGTAATATTAATAAAAAAAATTGCAATGAGATTATTTACCTCGTGCACCAGTTGTCGCCGCTGACCTAGTTGCGTAGTCACGATGTCTGGTCTCATCCAGTGACGGGGCATCGCCTACAAAAACAGATAATATTAAATTTTAATTGTCAGTTTTTAAATATCATTGAACTAGTTCGGTAATATTAATAAAAAATATTGCAATGAGATTATTTACCTGGTGCACCAGTTGTCGTCGTTGGGACTGTTGCCCTGTCTTCCTCTCTGGTGGTAAGATCCTCAAGGGAAACATTCTCTGTCATTTAAAAAAAAAACGTTATAAGGACAACCATCAAGGTATACTTAGAAAAAATTATAAGTGGAAATTAATTACCGTCACGGCCCTCACTGATAGCAACATTGTCGGCCTGGTCCCCACTACAATGATCAGGTTGCACGAGAGGATCATCTACATCTGGCTCTAAAACTGGGTTATTTAACTCGTCGGTAGTGTTGCTCCCCCGATTTAAACAAAGTTGTTAGACATTAAATTTATGGACGAAAACAAAAATATTGAAAGGTTAATGTTTTACCTTATCAGGCATTGTAGATCTTGGGACCTGCCCCAAGCTTCTGCGACGTTCAACTACAGCTTGATAGCCAAAACGGAAAGCAATATTTTTATCTTCCTCCGTAGTTATTGTTCCAAAGTCATCACCCTACATTATATATGATTGTGTATTTTTAATCATATCTGATAGGATTACAAAAACGTTGGAAGGCGATACAATTAATTATAAGATGTTTAGCTACTTAATTACAATTCTTGCAGCTAATTTCAAGTAGCCACCCCGGCCGAGCTTGTGATGGCCCTTTTTCTCAATCCTAGCTTTGGTTGCCTTTGAGGTGTCAGGCAACCTAGCATCAAAAGATTGAAGTCAGATATGACGTAGCACACTTTTATTTTAGACATAAATAAAATTAAAGCTATTGAATTAAAGTTGTAATTTACCTTGCGGGTCCAGTTGGCATTTTTTCTTCTTTCTTTGCCCTTTTCTCTTTTCCGTCATGGATGAGTGCTCTCCACTCACTCTCTGAAACTGCGAGAGGACGCTCATATCTAGGGTTAAATTGCAATTGCGTCATATAGGTGTCCCTGGTATATTTCAAATATTTGCCGGCTACCTGAGCCACCGCTTTTCTATCAAATGTGCCGACCCCAAAAAGGGCTTCTAGATAATCTAGAAGTTCTTTTTTCAGGTTGGAATTCTGGGAATTCCACCCTATACGTATGGTTGGGCCAAAAATTACCAACGCATGGCTCTCCAGAATCCTGTAGAACTCATTGTTTCCTACACAGAATAAAACCAAAAAAAAAAAAGAAGATATTATCATTAATTTAAAAATAAAAATCATGATAAATATGTTTTAGATAAAGTACATGAAATAGTTAAAATATTAAAATTTACCTGGGAGTTGTACATGCTTTATAGGGACACCCTCATCGTTCACCAACAACGTGCCATTAATGGTCCCTGTGGAGCTGACACGTGTAGCTCCAGAAAACGCAATAATGTAGCTGGCCATATCAGCCTCATCATTGCCAACACGTTCAACAGTTGGCTGGGTGTCAGCTTGGGCAGGGTGTGTTTCTTGGCTAGCACCTAAAGGAGTAGAAGGTGTATGAGAGGGTTGTTGGGCAATCTCTTGCCCTTGTGTCCCACTACCACCAACACCGGGTTCAGCAAATGCCAAAAAACGCTACATACAAAAGAACTTTTTGTTAGTTTAGTCAATGTAAAAATTAAAAATCAAACTATCACAATTCATCTCATGCAGAACAAAAAAAAATATCCTTTTGACTTTTTATTATTACCTGATATCTATTTAGCTACCTCATAAGATGTTGTATCCTCTCTTCTGTTTCAGGTGTTTGAGGCGCATCTATCAAAGCATTAAATTCCGACGTTGCATCTCGTGCCTTTTTTTGCAACAACAACACTGGAGATAGGGATGAAAAAAGCTCTTCCTCAAAGAGAGAATCATCAGGCGTACCATGGCTAGGTGTCTGCATATTTGAACAAAATTAATATTATTTCAATTATGTAAATAACTAAAATACCTAAAGATAGAGCAATGCTGGCACTTTACATGTTCTTCCGCTGGCCTCTTTCCGCGATCATCCTGTCTCGGGGTTGTTCCTGCACTGCTCTGATCAGTCTGCCACATTGCAATAAAATTATAAATGTAAAAACTTGAAAACAATATCTAACTTGAAAACACAAAATGAGAACTGAAATAATTTCTAATAAGACACCGAAAGACAGAGTTAGAGTTTCAAATATGCCTTGCATTGAATTCAGTCCTGGAAACATGTCATTGCACATTAAGGCACCCAAACATTCAATCCACGAATGATATATTTAAGTAGACTTCTCCTATTCTGGGAAAACACCATACCTATAATGCATTCACTTGCATGTATAAAGGGAAAGGAAAACATGTTTTCATACAACGGTGACAAAGGCATCTTGGGGAAAGGTATCTTCACTTTTATTTATGTTGTTCACCCACACCACTCTCGTGTTTTCACTAATCCTGTTTTGTCATTTTTTGATTCAAATTAAGTTAAGGCCTTAAGTATTTTTTGACCTTTCGGTGTAGTTTTTATAAGTGGCATGTATGGATTTTCCATTAATTCTGCACTTTTTCTCTTCATGCGCATGTTTCCCCGGAAATCAAATGCATGATTTAGTCCCATACATTTAACAAGTTGTTGGATCAACTCCATAGGAAATATCATGTTTCCTATTCAATCAAAATTTTTCTCAGTTAGGGTAGGTAGGAAGGTTTTCCCTTTGTATTAATATGGCACTTCTAGCTTGCATTTTTATTATATCTTTCAAATTTAGTGTCGTTTCAATTAGGGCATGAATTTTTGCAACTTTCAAGGTGAGAATGAACAAAGACAATTTTTTGTGATGGATGACTGTATATGACTCCATGGCTAGAGGAAAAGGCACTAATCTACTTCTTCAAATATCTATAGTTCTCATTCACCTCATACGGAGATGGTCCCTGATTTTGAGCCAAATGTTGTAGCAAAAAGTTCCCCCCTCCATAATTTGATATTCAATGGAAATTTCTTAAATTGATGATGGGGCATGATTATGGAACATTGGCACATACATATGTAATGGAATTCCAAGATCATGATATATGTTTGCATATGTTTATGGCAATGTTCCACCAAGTCCCCGGGAGGTGGGAGCGAGGGGACGAGAGAGCGCGGGAGCGGCCTATGCAAAAGCTCCCTACCAATTTTCAGGAAACGTGGGGGGACGTCGGGGTCATAAAAATTATAAAATTTAATATTTAAAATGTAACTATATTTTTGCAAGGAATGTATACACAGTCATCATACACTTGCATCATGAAAGATAAATCATAAATGATAAAATTACAAATCGATGAATGATGAATCATATAATTGAAACAAATTTAAAAGTTAAAAGTTAAAACATACATCATACAATCATGCATGTAAGTTTGTAAGTTTGTAACTATATAATCATTAATGTAACTACTAACAATGTACAATGAAAATAAAGTTTAAGATATGATATGACATATTATATCAAGATTCAAAATAGAGTTTAAACTGAAGTTTACAACTCAAGTCTGAAACATAAAACTTAAACGCAAATAAGTTATGTCTGAAACATAAAACATAAAACATAACATATGAATATCAAATGATATCATCATACCGATAAATGAGCATAAATGCTCAAGTTAATGCCCCACTAGTCTCTGCATCCAACTTCTGCACGAATATATCAAGATCAACCATGTCACCATCTGAATCAGAATCACTTGGATTCTCAAATATGCTAAGTGGCACATCAAATTTTAACACGAAACCATAAACTAAAAGGGGCGGTGAGGGGACGTGAGGGGGCATGAGGGAAACATCCCCTATAAGTCCCCAAGACCCCGGAGCGCGAGGGGGCGAGGAATCTAGACCCCTAGGTGGGGGGGCGAGACCCCATGTAACACTAGTTTATGGAGGTGGTGGAGCAAAAAAGAGCTCAAATAGAGCTGAAATTTTTCACATAAAAAGGACTGTGGGCTTGACTAATGGTTCCATTTAAAAAATGATATCTAGACAGAGAATAAGTGTAGCATGCAAACATGCATTGAAAATCCATCCGAGTTTGCATTGTATTACTTATGATGGATTCAAATTTGGGTTTCAAAATGCCAGGTTATGGCATGATTTTGTCGAGAAACCCTTAGTTGGATTCTCATGTTGGTTTAATTTATATTTAAGTTTGTTTTGCGATCTTTGGGTGATAGTAACTCATGAACTAGGTTACCAATGTGTAACAATCATATTTCAAGAATAAAGTTGTGATTTTTTTATATTATTATTATTATCTATTAGCTACGAGTATTGACACCTAATGCCTGGAATTTTGACATCTTGATAGCATGGATAATTTCGAAATGTTTCTAGTAATGTTAACATAATAACTATCATTACGTGTCTTCACTTTTTTCACCATAATAGACCTGTGATATGGACTCATCACACAACTTCATATGCTATGTCTCAACAAGTTCAAACTGGTTGAACCTACCTCATAGTGTGGTTATTAAGGACAAGTTGCTTGATATATAACTCGATAGCATAGACCACGTTGCAGTTCTAAAAAGAATCATCAAGTGTCAAAAAAACTTCACAATATGTTCTACTATAAAGCCTTTTGGGATACCTGAAATAATATATGTATCATTGATGACTTTTAAAGTATGACAAGATCCAGAGGGAAAGGAAATCAATGGAAGAGTGATCCACCAATGAGAACCTAGAATTTAGCATCAGATGAGTTAGAGTCTAGGAAATTGAAACCTTATAATTTTAATTAGTGATGAAGGACATCACATAGGTAATTATATTTTCATGTAGAATAATCTGTTAATTCAAATTTAAACTACATAATATGAAAGGCATACCATAAATTTTTCCACGTAAGTCCAAACAACCTATAAAAAGGGAAAACTTTCTTTTTCCATGGGAAATAATTTACCTTTCCTTTTTCAAGATAATCTAAATCACAAAAAATATGAACTATACTGCACACATTCTTGGATAATGAGAAAGTGGAAAAGGAATACCCTACACAAGTGATGCACACATGTACATTTGAACACTAATAGATTTTTGTAGTTGAAATGCAATGCTTGTTTTCATTTAAATGTAGGGTTTTTAAAGCAGGGAGAAATAATGGCCGCCAAATTAATAAGCGTTTCTTTGGGAAAAATTTAAATCTTGTATTGGGTGATGAAGATAATAGAGGGTATTGAATCTTGATTCTCGACATCTAGAGAGAACCCTACAGCCTAACACAATCCAATGGAATTGACCAAAAAAACCCAAATAGAGTCAACCCTACTATAGGAGGAAGGGCCTGCAGTAAGAACTTACCATTTTGCAAGAGCTGAGGGCGAATGTTGTTCTGCAAGAGCTGAGGGCGAACGTTGAGGGCGAATGCTGAGGGCAAAGGCTGTTCTGCAAGAGCTGAGGGCGAATGCAGGGCGAATGCTGTTCTGAAAGAGCTGAGGGCGAATCCAGGGCGAATGCTGTTCTGCAAGAGCTCAGGGTGAATGCTGAGGGCGAATGTTGTTCTGCAAGAGCTCAGGGCGAATGCTGAAGGCGAATGCTGTTCTGCAAGAGCTGAGGGCGAATGCTGAGGGTGAATGGTGTTCTGCAAGAGCGGAGGGCGAATGCGCGTGTGATATCAGACGTTAATGTAGCACACATGTACATTTGAACACTAATAGATTTTTGTAGTTGAAATGCAATGCTTGTTTTCATTTAAATGTAGGGTTTTTAAAGCAGGGAGAAATAATGGCTGCCAAATTAATAAGCGTTTCTTTGGGAAAAATTTAAATCTTGTATTGGGTGATGAAGATAATAGAGGGTATTGAATCTCGACTCTTGACATCTACAGAGAACCCTACAGCCTAACACAATCCAATGGAATTGACCAAAAAAACCCAAATAGAGTCAACCCTACTATAGGAGGAAGGGCCTGCAGTAAGAACTTACCATTTTGCAAGAGCTGAGGGCGAATGCTGTTCTGCAAGAGCTGAGGGCGAACGCTGAGGGCGAATGCTGAGGGCAAATGCTGTTCTGCAAGAGCTGAGCGCGAATGCTGAGGGCAAATGCTGTTATGCAAGAGCAGAGGGCGAATGCGTGCGTGATATCAAACGTAGCTATTGCGACAAATACGAAACATTTTTATGTAGCGCGCATATAAGTTTCGAATTTTTATGTAGGGCCCATATAAGTTTGGTATTTTTATGTAGCGCGAAAATAATTTTCGCTATACCGACGGCGGAAAAGGCGTCGCTATTAGGACGGTGCCTCCAAACGTCGCAATGGCGACACCTAGACATTGTGTCGCAGTTGCGAAGTTTAGAGTCGTCCCAATAGCGACGCTTTGGGCCATGGTGTCGCAATTGGGACGTCTTCCTTTAAACGTCGCAATTGCGACACTTGTTTAAGTGTCGGTATTGCGATACTTTTCTATAGACGTCGGTATAGCGACGGTTTCAAGCGGGATGGAAAAAATTTGGGAAAACTTCCGACATTTGGTCAAAAGCGTCGGAAACAGGTGTCGGAATTTCCGCCAAATGTAGTAGTGTAAAGAAGAGTTTTGGGAAGTCGTCACTTCTGAGTTGTTGTTGGAAAGAGAGTCTTTGGATAGGTTGAAAGAGCTTGACTATTTTGAAATTTTTTTGAGAAGCAAAACTGGTTTTCCTCTTCCTGATTGGAGTTCAATTTTTAGTGGACAACAAAGACCAAACAACCCTCCTCCTAACAGTTCCTCTTCCTCCACTGCTGTTGTCCCTAAACCTACCACAGTCCCTTTCATCATAGTAGGAAATGTACCTCCTCCACTTGCTGCACCTGCTATATATGCCCCTCTTACTCTTCCATTTGTCCTTCATGCCCTTCCTAGCAAATAATCTACTAGAATAAAAACTTGGGGAAGTGATGAGGAGATTACAGCCGAAGATCATGGAGATTAGTTTAATGACTTTATAGACAGGGAGGAGGTTGATCATGAGGATGTCAAAATGAGATTTTTTGCTCAGATCTTTACTAGTGAAGTTAGGAAGTGGATCAAAGCCCTTATTCATGTAAGCATTCATAATTGGAATGAAATTGAAGATAAATTTTTAAGAAAATGGGGAAATATAACTAATCCTCTACAAGCCCTCACTAAGTACAATAGTTTGAGAAGAGATGTTGATGAAACTGTACAAAAATTTTCAAAAATATTTAACAAAGTTTATGATTCTATTCCTAACCATTTAAAACCTCCATAAGCCCTAGCTCAAATGAGATATGCTAAAGCTTTTGATTATGACTTTTCAATAATGTTGAGAGACAAAGAATCCCCTTCACTTGATGCAGTGAAGGTAGAGTTTGGTATGATAGCAGCAAACAATTCCAAGATGGGTAAGACTAAGTTGAAATAAGAAGATAAGCCTTCCACCTTTTATGACAAATTTGATTCAATGATGAAGACAATGGAAAAATTTATGGATAGGATTGCCCTTGGGAATACCTCTGCTCCTCCTACACAACATGAGCCTCAATTTAGAAATCATCAATTTAGAAGACCTCAAAACCAGCAAAGGCCAAGGGAAAACAAAAATCAGCAGCCTGACCCCCCAGTGAGGCCTTCTATTCAGCAGAACTTAGTTGATGAAGATGATGAACCCGGGATTCCAGAAGATTCCATTCATTATCTAGATGAAGACATGTCTAGAATTTTCTTGACTAAGGAGGAACATGATGAGTCAGACCATGAAGTGAATAAGGGTGAGGAACCATCTGATTATTTTAAAGGGTATCAACATGCAATATTTGAGATGCAAAAACAATACAACCTCAGAAACATAAATCTACCAATCATTGCAAAAAAAACACAGCCTAAGAAAGATACCCCCAAAGTTTTTGAAGGTAAGAAAGATACACCACCTCCTCCTCCTATCAAAGAAACTGAAAAATCTGCCTCTATTTTCAGTTTGGAGAGTGAAATTTCTAAGATCAAAATACCAGTAAATTTTGGAGAAATTCTTAAGGTAAATGAATACAGAAGTAATATTGTGAAAATGTTGAATTCACAGCTAGGAGCTGCTAATATCTTAAATATTCAAGAAGATCATCCAACCATATACTTGGGTCCAAGATTATAATATGAATAGAATGAGGAGGTGCCTCCTTTTTATGTCAGCCTTAGCATTCATGACATGACATTGCATAATTCCATGTTGGATTCAGGGGGCTCTCACAATATTATGCCCAAATTAATCATGGAGAGGATGGGGTCAAAAATTACTAGGCCATATAAGGACTTGTTTTCTTTTGATTCAAAAAGAGTTCAGTGCATTGGTTTAATTAAAGATGTTGTTGTTGGTCTTACACAAGTACCTGCCAAGACAGTCGTCATGGACATTGTGGTAGCAGACATTCCACCAAAGTTTTGCATGCTACTATCAAGGTCATGGGCAGCAAAAATCAAAGGTGCAATGCAGATGGACCTTACTTATGCTACCATTCTTGTTTTTGGTAAGAAAAGGAGACTTTATAGAGAGACAAGAATGGCTTACATGGTGAGTAGTAAAGATAAACCTTAGAACTTTCCAATTTATGATCTTGATACTGAACTTGGATTTGCTATTCTTTTAAATGAGTTGACTAATGAAGCAGAGGATGAAAATAAGGAAGAAAATCAGCAATCTACAATTGAACAGACAGAAAATCGGCAAGCAGAAGATCAACAAATCAGTGAGGAGAAGGCGGAAGGTTGGTGGTTGTTGCACTTTTATGGATCAACAGAAAGAGAGGGGGCGGGAGCAGGGATTTGGATCACAATTCAAAATGATGAAAGTAAGTTCTTTTCTTACAAACTGAATTTTGATTGCACAAATAACATGGCTAAGTATGAATCTTTGATTTTGGGCTTAGAAGTTTTGAAAAGAATGGGTGCTCAAAATATTTATGTTTGTGGAGATTTTGAATTAGTCATTAAACAAGTTGAAGGTGTTTATCAAACAAAGGATGTGATAATGAGGGCATACAGAAATTTAGTCATGGACATGTTGGAAAATTTCCAAGAACATTCATTCATTGTTAAGACTAGGGACCAAAACTTCATTGCTGACTCACTAGCTATCTTTGCAAGTATTTTCATCATTCTCATACATTCCACTGAAAAATATGATTTTGAGGTTCACCATAGACCATCTATCCCTGATAACATTATCCATTGTAAAGTCTTTGAGGATGACCAACAAATAAATAACTTTATGGAGTTGAAAGAAGAGTTTGAAAATATACAAGTAGATCAACAAAACATGCTTGTTGAATCTAAGGGAAATTTTGAAGTGTTACAGCTGAAGAATAACTCCATACCCAAAGGCCTCATACCCCTTGAGAAGCTTTTTGATCAGAATGATGTGTTCAAATCTCCTAGGATACAAGTTGATGATGAAGAGGTAGAGAGTTGTAACCTTGGTACGATAGCTATGCCAAAAATGATTAAACTTTCAAAGTTTCTTTCAGCTGATATGAAGCACAAATATATTGAGATGATGAAAAGGTTTATAGATGTTTTTGCTGGGAGTTATGCTGATTTGAAGAAGTATGATCTTACTATCATTCAACATACCATTCCCATTAAAGAAAATGAAAAGTCTTTCAAGAAGAAGTTGAGGAGGATTAATCCACTTCTCATGCCTCTGATTGAGAAGGAAATCAAGGAAATATTTGATGCCAAAATCATTGTTACAATCAGATTCTCAAAGTGGATTTCAAACTTGGTTCCAGTCAGAAAAAAGAGTGGAAAAATTAGAATATGCATTGACTTCAGAAACTTGAACAAAGCCTCTCTGAAGGACAACTACCCTCTCCCAAAGATGGACCAAATTTTGCAGAACATTGTTGGTTCCCAAATGATTTCTATGCTTGATGGTTTTTCAGGTTACAATTAGATACTTGTGCATCTGGATGATCAGGAAAAAACAGCTTCTACCACACCACGGGGCACATTCATGTATGCCAAAATTCCCTTTGGTCTAATGAATGAAGGAGCTACCTTTCAGAGGGAAATGGACATTGATTTCAATGAGGAGAAGGAAAAAATGGTGGTTATCTATTTAGATGACATAATAGTCTTCTCAAGGAGGGAAGAATATCACTTGAAGCACCTAGAAAGAATTTTGTTGAAGTGTAGAAGGTTTGGCATTTCTCTCAATCCAACTAAAAGTGTTTCTTCTTTAAATTCAGGTAAATTACTTGGACACATTATTTATAAAGATGGGATTAAGATTGATCTAAACATGGTCAATGCAATTCAGAAAGTGGATTTGTCTAGAAGCAGAAAAGAGATTCAATCTTTTCCTGGAAAGGTAAATTTTGTGAGGAGTTTTATTCCTAATTTTTCTGAGATTATAAAGGACATAACAAGGATGATGAAGAAAGGAGCTGACATCAAGTGGACAACATCATTTGAGGAGATCAAAAAGGCACTCACCCAAGCACTAGTGTTAATCATCCCATATTTCTCAAAAGAATTTCTGGTTTTCACCTTTGCATCAGAAAATACAATTGCTGGAGTTTTGTTGCAGAAAGTACAGCAAGGTACTGAGTAGCCTATTTCATTTTTTAGTATGACATTAGCTAACTCAGAGCTTAAGTACAACATCTCAGAGAAGCAAGCTTATTCCTTGGTTAAGGCCATCAAAGATTTCAGAATTTACATTCTGCATTCTCATATTATAGCTTTTATTCCTAATGATGTTGTGAAATACATCCTAACTCAAGTTGATCCTGATGGTAAGAGGGGGAAATGGATTGCTAACTTGCTGTAATATGAAATAGAGATCAAACCAACAAAATCGGTCAAAGGACAAGGTCTAGCAAAGCTAATGGCACAGTCAAACTTTGATTTTCTTGACATGAATTTAATTTCAAAAATTTCAGATGAAGAAGAAGAGTTGATCCCTATTGAAGAAAAGTACATCATTTCAGATTGGTACAAGGACATAGTGTTTGTATTACATCATCATAGAGCACCTGCTGAGTTGACAAAGTTAAAGGAAAGATTTGTGAAGTTAAAATCTTTGAGGTATTTCATCATTGAAAAAAATATTTATTGGAACAACATTGGTGGTATTTTGTTGAATTTTTTGTTGGAAGAGGAGGATAATGAAGTGATTGAAGAGTTCCACAAAGGATATTGTGGAGGTCATCATTATTGGAAGGCTACAACAAACAAGATTCTCAGAGCAGGGTACTATTGGCCTACAATGTTTAATTATGTCTACAAAAATATTGTTGCCTGCCATGAATGCCAGATTTTTTATGGTAAGAAGAAGCTTGTACCTTTACCTTTGATGCCTATCTATGTTGAGGGGCCTTTTCAATAGTGGGGGCTAGATTTTATTGGTGAGATCCATCCATCATAATTAGGTCAGCATCGCTATATTCTGACAGCAACTGACTATTTCACCAGATGGATTGAATCAATCCTAACTAGGCAAGCAAATGATTATGTTATCATTTCATTTTTGGAAAATAATATATTGTCTAGATTTGGTTTTCCTATGAATATCATCAGTGATAATGCTCACGCATTTAATTCTAAGAAGCTAATTAGTTTGTCATCAATATCATATTACTCTTGGGCATTCTACTACATATTATCCACAAGGGAATGGTCTTGTTGAATCTTCTAACAAGAGAATTTTGAGGATTATAAAGAAGGTGTTGTATGAAAATAAGAATTCATGGCATTTGAAGCTGAAGTATGCTCTATGGGCTGATACAGTGTGCACAAAGAGGTCAACTGGAACTTCACCTTATGAGCTGGTATATTGGGCTGAAGCTATTTTTCCTACATCCTTAGGAGTTCCTGCCATGAAGCTGCTACAAGGATTGGAGGAGGAGTCAAATTCAATTCAAAGAAGAATCAATTAGTTGATAGCTTTGCAAGAGAAGAGGGAGGAATTCTATAACAGTAATCAACAATCTTAGAACAGAATCAAGAAGACATTTGACAAGAAGGTCAAGGAAGAAAATTTTCAAATCCAAGATGTGGTTTTGAAATTGGAGGCCAGGATACAAGAGAAGGGGAAACGCTATAAGTTTGAGAACATTTGGAAGGGTCCATTCAAAGTAGTTTCATTCCATGGGAACAACACTTACATTTTGTCTGAGATGGATGGACAACCATGTGCCGGAGGGCCTGTGAATGTCAGGTTTTTGAAGCACTACTCTTCTTAAATATGTTGATCATTAATTACATTGTATATATTCCATTTTATGTGTTTTTATTCTAATAATTACAATTTTAATCATCAATCTTTAGCCCGAGGTGAAGGCCATCAGAGTTTGAAGAAAAAAAGCTTGGCAGTTTTAAAGGTTTTTGTTTTTTTTTTAAGAAGATGGATAGTAGCACTGGAACTAATGGTTCTTTGGTGTACCACTGGGGCACACAATCCAAAGTGGAGCCACTGTTATCACCCAAAAAAATGAAGCATCTTTTGACAAGGCCAAATAGGTTCATGTGTCAAAAATTAGGTTGTAGGATTCATTTTTTATGCTTGGTCATGGGAGATATTAAATTTTTCATGTTTAAAGTTTACCCTAAGGTATAAATCCACTCATTTTCAAACTCCCTCATGTCACATAACTCATCATTTTCTAGCCGATTTCAATCTCCAAGGTTTTTGTACTGAAAATGGCATTTTAGCTAAGAAACCATAGTTTCGTAGAGAAACACACTATGAAAAGTCACTTTTCGCTATGAAACTACTGATAGTTTCCTAGTGAAAACAACCAAATTTTTAATCCAAGTTGTCATTGATGGAAATAGGTTGATGAAGATTGAAAGACTTAATGATAACATGGAAGATATCATTTGAAATTCTCCTAATGATGTTGCACTACTATTGAATACATGATGTTATACGGCCTTCATGACCTTGCTGGGTACTATCATGATGACATAGATGTCCTACATGATGACGCTATGACCCTATGATTGATAAACCAAACAATGGAGAATACAAATGAAGGAGAAGCCAAGTAATGGAGAAGGCATTTTTTCCTATGCACTTTCTGCACACAAAAATTAAGGACAGTTACAAAGAAAAAATGAATTTTGGCATCTTGGAGTCAACCAATCGCAATGAGCCCTAGACCATATTGAAGAGGATTTTTTCCTCTTTATAACAAGCCCTCACTTGCCCTAAAACTCCCAGTGGTTGATGAGATATTGAATTTTTAAGTTTAAAAAAAAAAAAATTAATTGTGAGCCGACCTACACTCACACTCTCATGTCGGCCCTTTTTCCAAACAGTCACGTACTTTCAAAGTTGAAAAACAACTATAAATATAAAGGTAAACTCATTTGTTTCAGCCAAGAATTTCGATTATTATCTCAACAAATATAAGTACTACGACTTGGTAAAGTCTGAAGCACAGAGGAAGGGAACAGGTTCACATCTCGTGAACCATTAAGGGAATAACAACCTAGTTTTCAAGAATAGAAAATGCTAGAGGACTACAGATCAATATGAAGGCTTAGTATTGTGAAACTTCAGAACAGACGCATGTACCAAAGCTCGATCCATTGAAGAAGATAATTGGCTACGGGACTTTGAATCAGTGATA
Source organism: Pinus albicaulis (assembly GCA_034641835.2). NCBI lineage: Eukaryota > Viridiplantae > Streptophyta > Pinopsida > Pinales > Pinaceae > Pinus > Pinus albicaulis. The sequence continues at coordinate 658,062,243 of CM076579.1, read as the reverse complement.
TAGAGCTTTGAACCTATTCTCTTTGGACTGTCATAGACCTGTGTTAAGACTCAAATAACCCAAAACTTCAAACTTGTGAAGATAAGTCAACAAATAGTTCAGACTTATTGTGTGATATTTGTAACACCCTTAGAGGCTCAGACTAGGCTTGTAACTTGGTACTTGGACCAGAACTTGTTGTTGGGAAGAACTCAAACTTGTCTTGTGGAAGATCATCTCTCGTGGCTCAGATTTATGAACAGACCTAAAGTTAACACTTTCCTCAGATCCGTGTTATCCTATTGAAGCTTGGGATATTGGTGTCTAGTCAAGAATAGTTCATACCTCTTTCTAATGGGTACATCTGTAATCATATAAACAATGAGCTCGGTGTTGGACAATGAATAAATTATGAATAATTGAAGATTAAACAGTGAAGGATTTTGTCAAGGATGTTCAATTAAACACTATTCACATTCTCTATTAAAAGAAGGCAGAAGGATTGGTGTCCTTGGAGTTGATGCTCCTAAACACAAGGCTGGTGCCTTGAGAAGATAGGGTTAAAGCGCTAGAGGTTGGAGCCTCATCAAAGTCCAAGTTGGTGCCCATTTAATTAAAAGGGTTAGTTCCCTCACTCATATATTTTATATTATTATTTAAAAAGGGGGATTGAAGTTCTTATTAATCCTTAATATTATTATTATACACCTCTCTGTCTTTAATGTGAAGAATCTAACTGGCAATAAATATCAATTGAAAAGAAATATTGATTCACCCCCCTCTCAATATTTCCAACAATTAGTATCAGAGCCAGCTTCTTCATTATCATCCTAACAACTGGAAGAAGGATTCTTAGGCACAATGAAGAACATGGAAGCAATATGGAAACTGCCTATCTTTGATGGAACAAATTTTAGTTTTTGGAAAAAGAGGATGTCCTACTATCTAATGTCTCTTGGCCCTGAAGTATGGCACTCTGTTTTGGATGGGTACAAAGCTTCCTCCGGTATTCCAACTAATCCAGATGAAAGAAAATACTACATTGATAATGCCAAAGCTTTAAATTCCATCACTAGTGGAATTACCGATTCTGAATTTACGAAAGTCATGAATTGTGACTCAGCCAAAGAAGTATGGGATAAGTTGGTTTCTCTATATGATGGGGACTCCAAATATAATAAGGAAAAGCTTCAAACCTATAGAAGATAATTTGAGAGTCTGAAAATGGATTATGAAGAAGATATTTCATCATACTTCCTCTAAGTAGCTGAAGTGGTTAACTCTCTTAAAGGACTAGGAGAAAATGTTGAAGAAAGCACCATTGTTCAAAAAATCCTGAGATTTCTTCCTGACAGATTTGACTCCAAAGTAAGTGCCATAGAAGAAATGAAGGACCTAGATACTCTCAAGATGGATGAACTTCATGGAATTCTCATTGCTTGTGAGATGAGGAAAGGGAGTCCAAATTTCAAAGAAGCAGCCTTCAAAGCCTCAAGATCTACAAAAGAAGAAAAATGATGGAATTGCAACAAAGATTAATCTGATACTGAAAATTAATTAGCTCAATTTTCACGAAGACTAAAAAGGGGATCTAAGCTAAAAGGTAAGTACCCTCTTATTTGTTTCAATTGTGGAAGAATAGGTCATTACGCTGCAAAATGTCCTCATAAACATGATAGTGATGATGAAAATGACTCTAAAAGGATGATGTATAAAAAGAAAGGGTTTAACAAGAAGAACTTATTCTCCAAACAAGATGAGTCTGATGAATATGAATTGGTAGTCATAAAAAAGAAATCAACTATAAATATGCATTATCACAAAGGAAGTGATGATGAATTAGATGAGGAAAGTAATTATGTTGGAAGCAAAGAAACGTTATTCATGGCATTTACAAATGATGATGACTCAGAACTGGAAGATGAAAGAAACATGGAAATTTTTCTAATAAGTGCCATTGAAAAAAATGAGAATATACAAGAGAAGATAATTTTCCTCAAAATAGAAAAAGAGGAAGCAAAAATAAGGGAAGACTTCTTGAACATTAAGCTAAAACAGAAGGATGATATCTGTGAAAAACGTGAAGTTGAAATAGTATCTCTAAGAAAGGAATTAGAGCAAGTCAAAAGGAGTTGACAAAGCTCTCTAGCTCTTGAAAACATTCTTAATAATCAAAAACCTCAACATGATAAGTCTGGAATTGGTTTCAAAGGAGAATCATCAACTACAAAGAATAATGCTAGAAGTTATGATGATGTACTCTCTTGCCATCCAAAAGAAGAAAATTCATCTCGTCAGGAACAAAGTCCCATCTCAAAACCAAGAATTGAAGAAAGAGCAACTCCAATAAAGAATGTTCGTTCAAGCTATGGATACTACAAAATGTATCAAACTATTTTTCTTGGATATTGTTACTATTGTAAAAACTTTGGGCATCAAGCTAAGCATTTCAAGGCTCATAAGAATGAAGCACCAAGATTGAACAATCAAACAAACCAACTACGTGGTCCTAAAGAGAAAGGACAGATCAAAACTTACAATTCCTTTAATCCTTTGGATAAGTTTGATTCGTCTTGATCATTATGTGATAATTATGATCATAATGAACAAAATTTCCCTTTAAAAAAGGAAAAAACTAAAAGTGTAAATCTCAAAACTGATAAATGTGGCCTAGCTTTGTGTACCCATAGTGAAGAAAATCACTGGTTCGTGGATAATGGATGCTCAAGACATATGACAGGTGACCAAAAGAAGTTTATCTCATTGAACAAGAAAAATGGAAATGTATCCTTCGGAAGTGGATCCCCTTAAATCACTAGAAAAGGAACTACTACCCTTGTCAATGGACAAGGAAAGGCTCAAAATACCTTGATGGTAGAAGGGCTCAAACACAATCTCTTAAGTGTTATCCAGATTTGTGATCAAGGACATAATGTTGCCTTTAGTGCAAAAAATTTTGAAATAAGAGACTCATCCTCAGGAGAAATTGTGGCGAAAGGAATAAGAACACCAGATAATGTTTACATTCTCAGTAGAATCCAAGAAGATAAATGTTACTTAAGTCAAACAGATGAAAGTTGGTTATGGCACAAGTGATTGGGGCATACAATTTTTGATAACCTAGTCAACATCAGCAAAATTAAAGCAGTAAGGGACATTCCTAAAATGTACAAGCCAAATCAAGTTGTATGCGGCCCATGCCAACATGGTAAGAAAACCATAACTAGCCACAAAACTAAGGAGTTCTCAACATCAAAACCTTTGGAAATCATTCATGCATATTTGTGTGGACCAACTAGAACTCCAGCACTTCAAGGTGAAAGGTACTTTGCTATATTTTTTGATGAATATACTAGAATGATGTGGATATATTTCATAAAATATAAATCCGAAGCATTTGAATGTTTTAAGAATCTTAAGGCTATCATTGAGAATGAAAAATATTCTAATATTAAATGTCTTAGAATGGATAGAGGAGGAGAATTCACCTCAAAAAAATTTCATGAATTCTGTAAAGAGCATGGAATCGAAAGATAACTCTCTACTACTAGGACACCCCAGCAAAATGGAGTAGTTGAAATAAGGAACCGAACCATTCAAGAAATGGCAAGGACAATGCTACTAGTAGCTGATTTGAAACCAAAATTTTGGAGAAAAGAAGTTGGAACCGCAGTATATACCTTAAATCGAACTCAACTAAGACCAAATAATGAAAATACTCCTTATGAATTATGGAAAGGAAGACCTACTTCAGTAAAATATTTCAGGGTTTTTGGAAGAAAATGCTACATAAAAATAAATGATGACTCACCAGGTAAATTTGATTCTAGAGTTGACTAAGGAATATTTCTTGGATACTCCACTAGGAGAAAAACTTACAAATGTTACAACAATCGTCTACGAAGTATAGTGGAAAACATTGATGTGAATATTGATGAAGGCCTTCCAGAAAAGAGAATTGAAGATCATGAAGTTGAGCCTTTATTTGAACAAAGTGAAGAAGAAGAACCTGAAAAACAAGAGGAGAATGGAGAACCTAAAAGTAAATCTCAAAGTGAATTTTCACAAACTCCCTCTAAGATCAAGTTGATTCAAAGACATCATCCGGAAGAACAGATCATTGGAAATATAGATGAAGGAATTAAAACTCGAAGAAGGATGATAAGCACCCCAAGAAAAGATGATGTGGCTATATTATCTTTAATAGAACCTGAAATTTTTTCTCAAGCAAGAAAATATCCTTATTGGATAAAGGCCATAGAAGAAGAAATGTCTCAAATCGAAAAAAAATGAGACTTGGGAACTGGTACCTTGCCTAAAAGATAAAAATATAATTGGAACAAAATGGGTATTCAAAAACAAGATGAATGAAGATGGACAAATCATTAGAAATAAAGCTAGACTTGTCTGCAAAGGATACTTGCAAATCGAAGGAATTGACTTCGAAGAAACCTTTGCACCAGTAGCTCGAATGGAAGCCATAAGAATTTTTTTAGTGTTTACTTGCTCAAAAGGATTCAAGGTGTATCAAATGGATGTAAAATAAACATTCCTGAATGGAGATATCAAGGAAGAAGTTTACATGGAGCAACCAGAAGGATTTGATCTTGCTGAAGGAAAAGACCTTGTATGAAAACTAAAAAAGGCCTTGTATGGATTAAAATAATCCCCTAGAGCATGGTATGAAAAGTTGGATCACTATCTACAACAAGAAGGTTTCAAAAAGGGAGTGGCGGGTAACAATCTCTACATGAAGATGGACAAGGAAAAACTTCTGATCACTCTCGTTTACATTGATGATCTAATCTTGGCTAATAATGATGAAGAAATGAGCCATGAATTTGCTCTAATTATGTCCAAAAAATTCGAGATATCAATGATTGGTGAGTTTTCTTACTTCTTGGGTTACAAATATCTCAAACCTCTGCAGGCATGTTTATATCTCAAGCAAAATATCTTAAAGACATGCTCAAAAGATATGGGATGGAAGATTGTGCACCTATGAGCACACCAATGGCCACAAATTGTAAATTAAGCAAAGATGATGATACCCCTCTGATAGATGAAACTCTTTATAGGTCAATAATTGGAGCTCTCCTATACTTAACTGCTACAAGACCAGATATTATGCAAACAACATGAATGGTAGCAACATTTCAGTCAAGTCCTAAGCAATCCCATCTAGCATTTGTGAAGAGAATTCCCAGATATTTGAAAGGAATGATTGATTTTGGTATTTGGTATCCTAAGAGTTCAACTTTTATTGTAACATCTTACTCTGATGCTGATTGGGACGGAAGTGTGGATGATTGAAAAAGTACAAGTGAAAATGCATTCTTTATGGGAGATTGTCTTGTATCTTGGCTCAGAAAAAAGCAATCATCTATATCCCTTTCTACAACCAAAGCCGAATATATAGCTGCTGCTAATTATTGTACACAAATTCTATGGATGAAGGAAGCCTTGAAGGATGTCAACATAGAAACTAAGTAACCAATTACTATTTTTTGTGACAATACTAGCACCATCAATCTGCCAAAGAATTCGATGATGCACTCAAGGACCAAACATATTCCAATCAAATACCACTTTCTCAGTGAACAAGTTGTTGAACACAATATCAGGTTGGAATATGTCAATACAAAAGAGAAAATTGCGGATATCTTTACAAAACCCCTTTCACGAGAAGCATTTGAGTATCTTCGCCAAAATATGGGGGTCATTGCTCTTGCATCACATTGAATCAAGCAACATGTCAAGGGTGCAGTACATTAGGGGGAGAAACATTACAAGGGGAGCACTTTGGCACCCCATTTCCATTGATGTCAAAAGGGGAGAGAAAAAAATATTTCCATCCAATGACAAAGGGGGAGATTTTTAATCCAAGTTGTCATTGATGGCAACAGGTTTATGAAGGTTGAAATACTTAATGATAACATGGAAGATATCATTTGAAGTTCTCCTAATGATGTTGCAATACTATTGAATACATGATGCTATACCTTCATGACCTTGTTGGGTACTATCATGATGACATAGATGTCCTACATGATGACGCTATGACCCTATGATTGATAAGCCAAACAATGGAGAAGACAAATGAAGGAGAAGCCAAGCAATGGAGAAGGCATTTTGTCCTATGCACTTTCTGCACACAAAAATTAAGGACAATTACAAAGAAAAAATGAATTTTGGCATCTTGGAGGCATCCAATCACAATGAGCCCTAGACCATATTGAAGAGGATTTTTTCCTCTTTCTAAAAAGCACTCACTTTCCCTAAAACTCCCAGTGGTTGATGAGATACTGAATTTTTAAGTTAAAAAAAAAAAAAAAAAAAAAAAAATCAATTAATTCTGAGCCAACCTACACTCACACTCTCATGTCAGCCCTTTACCCCAACAGTCACTTCATTTCAAATATGACAAACCACTATAAATATAAAGGTAAACTCATTTTTTTTAGCCAAGAATTTCGGTGATTATCTCAGCAAATATAAAGACTACGGCTTGGTAAAGTGTGAAGCACAGAGAAAGGGAACAAGTTCACATATCGTGAACCCTTAAGGGAAGAACAACCCAGTTTTCAAGAAAAAAAACTGCTACAGGACTGTGGATCAATATAAAGGCTTAGTATTGTGAAACTTCAGAACAGACGCATGTACCAAAGCTCGATCCATTGAAGAAGATAATTGGCTATAGGACTTTGGATCAGTGATACAGAGATTTGAACCTATTCTCTTTGGATTGTCACAGACCTGTGTTAAGGCTCAGATAACCCAAAAATTTAGACCTATGGAGATAAGTCAACAAACATTTCATAATTATTGTGTGATATCTGTAACACCCTTGGAGGCTGGGACCAGGCTTGTAACTTGGTACTTGGACCAGAACTTGTTGTTGGGAAGAACTCGAACTTGTCTTGTGGAAGATCATCTCTTGTGGCTTGGATTTATGAACAGAACTAAAGTTAACCCCTTCCTCGGATCTATGTTATCCTATTGAAGCTCAGACTTTTGGTGTCTAGTCAAGAACAGTTCATACCTCTTTCCAATGGGTACATCTGTAATCATATAAACAATGAACTCAGTGTTGGACAATGAAGAAATTATGAAGAATTGAAGATTAAACAATGAAGTATTGTGTCAAGGATGTTCAAGTAAACACTATTCACATTCTCTATTAAAATAAGACAAAAGGATTGGTGTCCTTGGCGTTGGTGCTCCTAAACACAAGGTTGGTGCCTTGAGAAGATAGGGTTAAAGCGCTAGAGGTTGGAGCGTCATCAAAGTCCAAGTTGGTGCTTGGCAATAGGTTGGTGCTTGTTTCATTAAAAGGGTTGGTTCCCACACCCATCTATTGTATACTATTATTTAAAAAATGGGATTGAAGTTCTTATTAATCCTTAATATTATTGTTATACACCTCTCTGTCTTTAATTGTGAAGAATCTAACTGGAAATAAATAAAAATTGAAAAGAAATACTGATTCACCCCCCTCTCAGTATTTCCAACACAACTTTACACTAGATATGCTATGAAAGTGAAATTTCATGTCTGTCTTGTCAGTCTAGCTGTTATGTGTGGGAAAATCATTGGGAAAGGGTAAGTTAGATGCCATTCGAGTCATGGAGGGATAAAACCAAGGTACATGGTCATGTCTGAATTCATGATGATCAGTTTAGGTATGTATGAGTCATCATAAGGTCATGAGAAGACATCCGAACTTCAAATCCTTTCCTAATTCAGTCATTTCTCATTTCTCATTCCTTCTTGCCTGATATTGAGCTTTGGAGAGCTAGTACACTAAGCTAAAGCTATGGCTGGTGTTTTCAAAGGTTTACATTGAGCATCATCAGGTGAGGCTTCAATTCATCAAGCAAGGCTGCAATTCATCAAGAGAGGTTGTGAAGACATTAAACAAACCATGGCAGAGAAAAGAAGGACAAAAAAGCGTGGTCAGTGCCTGAGATATGAACCTGCAGACATGAATTTGATCAATGAAGACCCAACAGTAGTGGAAGTCTTCAAAATGACAGGTTGCCTACATTTTTGTGAGAAATTACAAGGCTGCCATACACAAGTTTCTAAAGGGTTTGCTTTGAATTTCAGTGGAATAGCCACCAAAGTGGGAATTCTCAACCTATCCATCACACCAGAGGTTATTGCAGCTGCTACATGGATCCCAAGAGGACATGAGAAGTGGTTCAAAGGTTTCAAGTTTAATATGGAGCAGTGAAAAGAATTCATGAAGCCTGAAAACAGTGAAATGGAACTCACCAATGATGTTCCAAGGAGCTGTATAAAAGACAACTATTCAAAAAAAAAATTCATCATCCAAAATTACTTTACTTATGAAGGGAGATACCACAAAGTATACTCATATCATTTCAAATTACTTCTGCACTTTACTGGTAAGATTTTCCTTGATCTGCCTTTCTATTTTCATAGAAGTTTGTCAAAAATGGCAGATAAGGTCCAACCAAATTTTGAAGGGAGTGAGACTTCTTTGTTTCATCATGGTTTAATGAAGCTTTTGGTTTTAGATGAACTCCAAAGGTTAGGCAAAGATTGGTCATCATTTTTTTTTATTAGTGCTTTTGAGCTGAATGCTCTTACTCCTTCAAGAACTCCTAAATCTAGGAAAATTCCATCACCATTAGCAGCAGAGCAGAGTGAACCATTGATAGCAGAACCAAGTGAAATTGTAAGTGTAGAACCAAGTGAGCCAATTATGATCGAGACAGAGAAATTTAAAAGTTTTGACACACAAAATATCCCACCTGGAAAACAGAAGTCAAAAGTGGTTAAACTTGCAAAACTAAAACAAGATGTTAGTAAACAAGAAACAAAAAGGAGGACAAGAAGCCAAGCAGTGGCCTTAGAAGAGAAAACAATGGTTGTAGAGGACAAAACAATAGCTAAAGGAAATCTTGAAGATATCTTACATGCCATTAAAATAGAAGAAACTCCTATAGTCCAGGCTGAAGACATAGAGGAAGTTGGATAGAAGTTAAAAAAGGTTAAATATTCAAAGAAATTAGAATTTGAGGGAGAGAATGCAGGTTTCATGTTCCAAGCAAGAAATCCTGTTACAAGGCATGCTAAGAAGCTTTTAGAGAGTAGTAAAAAGAGCTTCCACCACCTATTGTCACAACCCAACCACCACAGGAGGTCATTGACCCTTCATCACTTGCAGAGAAAGATAAAATTAGCAAATCTAAGAAAGGAAAAGAGAAGATGATAGAAAAAATAGAGTTGCATCTCCTTGAAAAACAATTGAAATTGGCCAATCATGAAATTTTTGTTATGAAAAGAGAAGCAAGGAAACACGGTGTAGAGAAGATTCAATTTAAAAATATGAAGGCAATTTGGGAAGAACAGGTTGACACTGTTTCCAAGACTTTTGATAACACAGAGAAGCTTATCAAGTGGACCATTCCAGCAAGGAAAGAGGCCAAACATGTCAAGAGGATGAACACACATTTGAAAGCCACCAATAGAAGATTGAAAGACCAGGTTAAGTACCTCCAGGAGCAGCTTGAACTAATTCATGAAGAGTTAGAGAAAAAATGCCTTAAAATGACAGTGCTTGAAGAGCCAATAGCTCAACCAATTATAAATGAGGAAGAAATACCTCAAGGATCATAAGGTGAGTTGGTTTATGGTTGTAAAGGCTAATTATATGTTTAAAAAAAAAAAATTGCACTTATGAGGTTCATTTTGCAAGTTATACAAAAATCTATAATTTCAACACTTTTCAGTAGTTTCGTAGCGTGCATGGGCTTGAAGGACGGCAAAACGCTACGAAACTACTGTAGCTTTTATTCTTGCTATTTGATCTAGATTTTTCAGTTTTCAAGAGGTTAAATTATTTTGGGAGATGTTTTTGAGCATGATGAAGACCATGCCGAATGAGATAATAAAAAAATTTGAAGGTAAATGGCATTTTTGAAGCACTATGAAACTGCCTTACGTTCGTAGCATACTGTGTGGGAGTCTTTTAAGCAGATTTTTGACAATTTATGGACAGTTGGGTATTATTCAAGTATTAGAGGAGCATGAAAATATTCATTCATCACTTAAATACCACGAAATAAAGATAAATTAGCAGCCAAAGCATTCATGCAAGAAGAAGATCATTTTTCCTAAAATACAGGATTTTGTTTCTAGTTTTATAGGAGGTTAAATTAAGTGGTCATGTAATGATGAGCCCCATCATCCCAATCCGAACATGTGAAAGAATAATTTTCAATGATTAAATTTTTTTAGAAGATAAATTTGTTAAATGTAATAATGAGCAGTTTAAGTCCTAGTAGGATAAGGACTATCAAGTAGGATAGTTGTCATTTTGTAATTAAGTAGATGTTTTATGGTTATGCAAGGTGTCATTAGGCAAAAATTCAATGAATCTAGCCAGGAGGCAGATCATCTCATGATGTAACAAGTCTATTAAAGGCCATTGAGTCAAATTTTTCAAGGGTTGGATATATTTTGGCAAAGAAAACTTTATGTAATTTGATTGTTTCAGTGATACAAAGATTTGTTACTTGACCAACCTGAGATTCTGATTGAGTTTTTAGCACCTACCTATCTCATCTATATCTTTTATGTATCCCATTTGCAGTGGTTTTCATTTATAATACTCAAAATTCATTCATGTAATGCTCTGACTTCCTTTATAGATGAATTGACTGTGTATTTTCCTGTTTCATGTGTGTGTACTACTGTTAAAAACTCTTACCTACCTTAGCTTCCATGTCAAGTAAGCTCACTACTGAACCACTGAAAGTGTTGACTCCATAATCCTAATGATTTCATACTGATACTATTTTCAACCTACACTCATCATAAGCAACTTATTTCACAAATAGAGTTAGCCATCTAAACACATATGTATTCAATATCATTAACCCTTTGAGAAATCCCTCTCAGACTGTAGAGGCTAAGCTTCAGTCAAAATATTGCCTTGAAACAGTTACATGAGATTGTCTGATTAGCAGCCTATCAGGTGCAATTTTGTGATAACAAATTCTCTATGATCTTACATTTATTCCTCCACTATCTCTGTCATATTCCTCATTATTCTCCATAATCTCCACTCTTCCTTCATTAATGAGTTTCTCCACTATTCCATGATGTCGATCTACTATCTACTAACCCACATTCACACAAAAAAAGTGGATTTTATTCATATATGGGGATTATGGATCCCTCCACCCTTTTATTTACTTAACTAAGTAAGAAAAGTAAGAACTCTAATATTCCAATTAACTGATGGAAAATTGGCAATATTACACCCCATCTGATGAGGCCCCTTTCTTGGCCTTCCCTTTTTTCTTCCCCGCGGTGTTCAAGGCTACATCCTCCTCATATGCTATCTTCACCCCACCACTTCCAATATTTCATATCTCATGTTGCACACAATCATACCATAATCTATCCCAATTGGGAAGATTCTGCCTAGAGGTAACAGTATCTCCAAAGACTTCCCAAGACTTTGGAAGTCCCGCTATAGCTATCCTGATTAACTTTATGGGCGCAATTGCCTCACCAATAGCAGTCAAATCATCACATACCTATTTGACCCTACCAATATAATGAAATACACTTGTATCCTTTGTCATCATGATGTTCTTCAATTGTTCTTTGAGTACCATGTTCATGATCTCATTGGTACTTTGATAGAGAGTGGTTAGAGTTGTCCATATCTGGTATGCTTATGTGTTTCCTCTCACCTGAGGAACCACATGATCCTTTAGACTTTCCATAAAAATCAATTTTTCCTTTGCATTATTTTTTGTGAATTCAGCAAGTTCATTTGTAGTAGTAAGAGGTACAACCTCTTGTCGCACTATGTCCCAAACTGCTTTCTCCTCAAACATTATCTCAATTTTGTCCTTCCAAATGGCATAGTTGGACATACCATCATTTTTTTCCTCTATCCTTAAGAACATGGCCATGATTTCTTTCCAAAATTTACAGAACCAAGAAAATGGAGAAATGAACTTTCCAGCACACCTTATTTTCCAAAAATTTTAGTATGTGTGAATTTCACCTTGTTGTCCCAAAATATCAGTTTGTTGTCCAAACTAAGTTTTTTTTATAAAACACTGCTTGTTGTCCCAAACTATTTTATGTTGATGAAACTAAAATTTTCAGCTTGTACCTCTGATACCATGTTGAACTTTGATGACTAAAAATTTTCCTACAATCCCAACCCGATTTTAATTTCACCTTATCACTCCCATTCAGTTAAATTCCCTTTCCCATAAACATACATTCAACATATAAAATTCTGGAAATGAAATGTTCCGATTAAAACACATGGTATTGTCAACACATGTGAAAATAAATATGGACATAAAAAAATGAGCAACACATAAATATACACATGGATTTTTGGTCAACTTAGACCGAGGGAAATGTAATGTTCCAAAATTTTCACATAACAATTTGGAACATTAGATTTTGCTACTTTCACTTAGAAGAGGAATAAATGGGTAAGGAGGCCCATGAATAATAAAATTATGAATAAATTCCACCTTAGTAAGGAAGGAAATCATATTAGGAGCTGGTTTTACACTTCCAAGTGTGAACAAGGACAAATTGGATGAGGACATAGCCAAGTTTGACTAAGTCAACATGCATTCTTGAGGAGGAAGAAAACTAGCTTAATGTGAACAAGGATCAGCCTAAACACATATATGAGAACTAGATTGAAGATCCTTAGTGTGAAAGAGGAATTGAAGGTCGATTAGTTGACCAAGTCAATAGCGCAGCCACAAGAGGAGGGAAGCTAGCTAGGGCAGCGCAGTTTTAAAAAAGGAAGTTTCATGAAGAAGTCACCTCAACTTTGTGTGGGGTCCGGGGTGAGGAGGCTCACCAAAGATAAAAGGAAGGCATATCATCAAAGGAGATTCATTCATGTATTTATAATTTCTGAGTCTATAGACCATTTGCATACTTTGGCTGTTTCGCCGGAGTTGCTGCACTGCTTAGTGCAAAGAATTCCCGTGCGAGGATTCCATCCTCTCTTTGGATAAGCTTGCTTAAGGGATCAAGAGAGAAGGATTTGAGCTTCATTTATGTATTTTTCTTGAGTTCATTCATCTATATTCAGCTACAGCACATTCATCTTCAGAAACTACGTCCTTCATGCAGAGGCAGCAACAACAGTTTTGCATCCTTTGATTTTGTGTTATTTCTTGAAGAGGAGGTGCTCATTTCCCTCCGGGAGTTTTGTTAGAGAGGCCATTGGAAATATTTTTGTATTATTCATCCATTACATGATTTATTCAGTCAACATTAATACAGAGTTGCAGCAGCTGCGTTATTTTATGCAGTATTGCTTATTTCATGCATTTTGCTGGAAATGTTGTTGGGAGCCTTGTCTCTTCTGTATAAGTGTCTAAAATTGAATTTATTTGTTATGTGATTAATATAAGTTGTGTATCAGACCTCTCTCATAATTTTTTGCAGAAACCCCTTCAGAAAATACTCTCTCTATGCTTCAGAAAAATCTGCATACTCCAAGCCTTGGGAAATCAGGGTTTTAAAGCCTAGTTTGGGAAGGAGAAGTTGTTTAACCAATCTATAATCATTTATTTGAGCTTAAATTCGGATCATAGGTCCATATTGACCTAAGATATCATATCCAACCATTTCCCACCCTTATTTTCACGCAGATATCTGAATATACTCATTTTAGGGCCAAAATCACCACTTTTCCCCACCTTTTTTCCCCTAAAACGTTGTATAAGGTTTCTGTTGTTGTATCAACTGAATAATTTGTTATTTAACATCTATTATGACATTATTTGATGCCTCATAAACACTTTTTTGTCAAATATTTCTTATTTCCCCAATTGGGAACATTACAGGAAAACCCTTTCAATCTTCTCTGAGGAAAACCTGTTAGAGAGCTCTTCAAATTTATTTATATTTCAAGTTCAGGAAAATTACAATTGCAAACAAAACAAAACAGCAACATATAACTTATCTCTTCAGCCCAAAACTCCTTGAAAATTGTGCCCATTTGAAGATGAAAATATGTATCGTATGGATATGGACTGTATTGTACGGATTCCATACAGACTGTATAGGTTTTCGTACCACTGTACAAACTATATGGATTTTTGAAAAAAAATTCTCTAAATCTTCTCTCGAACTGTGTGCAACTCACATCATTAAATTTTGTTCATACTGCACCTTCTATTGTCTTCTATGCCTTGATTTATGTGCCAGATTTGCCCAGAAATCACTCCTTCAGCTTGCTGCAACAAGTTCTCCTTCATAAATTTTTTCCAGCCCTCAACCTCCTTTCTCCAATCTGCTCATGAAGAATAAATGAATGCAAACTCTTTTTTCTTTTCTCCCTTTTCTTTCCCTAAATTAATTTTGCACAACCCTAAGATCTAATGGCTCAAATTCATTTAGATCAAGGGATGAGAATACATGTGCATTTAATTATCACTTTCTATTTTTTAACTTACCCATTAAATAAAGTACCCACATTGTACTTTATGTCTAAATTCACTTTTCACTTTATAATTTAACATTGACTTTACAACTTAAAAAGTCACTTTCACTTTATAATTTAACATTTACTTTAGCACTTATAAATTCGCTTTCACTTTATGAAGTCACACTTAGCAAAATAATTATTTTGGACACTTTTCCCTAGGTAGATACTAACCCATGGGAAACCACTTGTCCAAGGTACATTAATAATAATCATGATCATTTTGGAAATAGCATTTTGTTGTGATTATATTAGCCATTTTGATTTGATCCACATGACTTCACTATGATTATTATGTTGACATCAAGTGAATATAAGAAGTTGAAGTCATTTCCACTATTTTTAGGATCATATTAACCCCCCACCCCTCATACATGTTGTGATTGAGTCTTCCTCAATTGTATTGGGGTGTTATCTTTTTTTTTTTCTCTTGTTATAATTTGACCTTGCGTAAATACAGAAATAGCTTTTACATGTAAATAAGAAGAGTGATATTGTGTTTGAAGACACCATATTTGTGTGGATTTCTTAATTCATATGTTGGAATGGAGTTAGTGGAATTTTGGTGGTGCTTGCGTGAATTTTTCTGGTTGCTGTAGAATTTTCTACATGCAAAGGATCTTGTAATTGTACAAAGTTCTTATATAAGGTTAATGAAACTATTTTATCTTCTTTCTAAGTGTTCCTTGGACATTAGTGATGCTATTTATTGATAAAGTGAGTATCTTAGTTGAAAATTGGTGCTTAATTTTTCATTTTTTTCTTCACATAGGATTTTTTAGATTTCTTGTAGAAAATCCTATAGGTGTAGCATTTGAGCTTCAAATTATTTCTGAAGCATTTTGAGGAAATTGATGGATGTATGAGGTATGAAGAAGATATGGATGTCCAATGATATATAATGGAGGTAATGGAATAAATTTATTCCATGGAGGATGAAAAAGTGGATGAGATGGATGATATGAGTGTTCAACCATAAATATTTTGCAAGAAAAAATGAAGGTGAAGCTTGAGTTGATGGAAAGGAAATGAAGATGATATGAAATGATGATATTGAGGTAATGATAAATGATGAGTATTAATGAATCTTAAAAAAAAGTGACTTAGTTGAATTGTTTTAAAATGAATTGTGTTGGGTGAAGCTTTTGGTTGAAGTATTTGGAAACAGATTGTGTATCCTTTTTTATTAATGCAATGAAGTAGGTTATCATTTCTCTATTGGGTACTGAATTTTCCTTGTTTTAGGAGAACCTGATGAATCATATTTGTGTTGGTGATTAAATGGTGATGTTTTTTGTTGCTTGTTAATATTTCTATTAATTATTCTTGGGGGTTTCAAAAGTGATTATATGTTCTTATTTTTCAAGTACTTGTTGGTGTGTGCTAGTTACCTATAATACTAGTGTATCCCCTTGTTGTTATTATTGTGCCCCATAGAAGGCCACTATTGTTATTGTTGTGCCCTTACATTGTTATTGTTATGTCAGCTAGGATTATATTATGACCCCTTGGACTCGTATATATATATATAAAGGAGGGTTTTTAATTTGTATCATCTAAGAATTATTAATTTATGTAATGTCTAGGAAGTTTCCCCCTTGAAGAGGCCGATTTCTAAGTCGTTGATATATCTTTTCTTCTATTTTGTGAGTTGGTTTCATAACATTCGGTATCAGAGCTTTGGATTCTATGGTTTCGTTGTTGCAAACAATTCATCTTTGCTATAAATTTTCTTCTAAAAAGTTTCAGAAGATTAAAAAAAAACCCATTTGAGCCAAAATCCTAAGGAAATTATCGTAAAAAATTTAGATCTTGTTTCGCTATATGTTTAGAGATATGATCTAAGGAATTTAGGGTTTTTACAGGCTCCAGAATTTCATCTCAAACAGGTGGCTGAGGGAAAATCATCATAACTTTCATTTCAGACATCGGATTTGAATTATGTAAAAAGTGGTCGAAAGTGCACAAAATTTAGTTTCTTTGTATCAATTTCAAAGCCTAAGGTCGAAATAGTGACACGTGGAACGTCTTACAAGTTCGCTCTACTGAACAAGTCCATAATTAGGACATTGTGGGAGATCAGGCATAACTTTATCTTGAAGAATCCAAATTAGGTTTGACTTATGGAATTGGAAAGAATATGCGGAGGGATACTATAGGACTGAAGATAAAATATTAGGGATCCGAAATTACAGAGATACATCAGTTTCAATATCGAGCTCCTCAAAAGCAAGAAAAAGGTGTGTATTTTTTTTTAAATGCATAAGTCTTGTTTGAAAAATCAATTTGAAGTGATTACAAGGGAATATTAAAGCGTAGATATCAATATTGGGTTCTAAAATTCCCCCCAAAAATAATTACACACCCATTAAGCCCTTAGAAGTCTCTACTATGACTCATGAAGAGGAAGAAGAAATGAATCTGACCATATCCTATAATGCATTGGCAGGAATTACTACTCCTCAAACTCTCAATATAGAAGGACATATGAAGAAGAAAAATATAATAGTTCTAATTGATTCAGGTAGTACCCATAATTTTATTCATTGTAATGTAGACAAGGAATTGAATTTCTTCCTATACCCAACACTGGAGTGTAAAGTGATGGTTGCAAATGGAGGAACTATAAATTTCTCTATAAAGTGTCATAATAAGAAACTACCCATGGGGGAATATATATTGAATATTCCAATGCTCTCCATCCCAATGGGTGGTGCTGATGTTTCACTATGAGTACAATGGTTACAATATTTGGAGACTATAGCTTTTAATTTTCAAGAACTTTTCTTAAAAAAAAAATTGTTAGGAAAGGAAGTTGAATTATGGGGTATCACAAGAAGGCAAGAAAGATAATCAAATCTAATTTCATGGAAAATATTCTGAAGAAAAAACAACGAGGTTTAATTGCACAATTATGCTCACTACAGGTTCAAACATCAAAATCATATATTTCTCTCGATCTCCAAAAATTCTTTGACAATCATTCCTAGGTATTTGATACTCCCAAAGGACTCCCACCTATTCGTGTTCATGATCATGCTATTAATTTGATTTGAGGAAATGTTCCTCCAAACATTAGGCCTTACATATATCCTTATGCTCAAAAGAGTGAGATTGAACGTATGGTTGCAGAAATTCTAGAGGCTAGTATAATTCAACCTAGTCAAAGTTCTTTCTCTGCTCTAGTAGTATTGGTGCACAAGAAGGATGGATCATGGCGTATGTGTCTAGATTATAGGGAGATTAACAATATTATTGTTAAAGATAAATTTCCCATCCCCGTCATTAATGAATTATTGGATGAATTACATGGATCAATTTACTTCACCAAGATGGATCTTCATTTTGGATATCATCAAATCAAAATGAAGTCTGAAGACATTCTGAAAACAACATTCAGAACTCATGATGGTAATTATGAATTTTTGGTCATGCCTTTTGGCCTTATTAATGCACCTTCCACATTTCAAGTTTTGATGAATTCCATTTTCAAACCCTTCCTTAGAAAATTTATGTTAGTATTTTTTGATGATATACTAATCTACAACAAGTCTTGGAAGGATCATGTTCAACATGTTGACATGATGCTCAAACTATTGGAGGAGAAATAATTATGTGCAAAAACCTCCAAATGTTTCTTTGGAATACAAGAGGTGGAAAATTTGGGTCTTATTGTATCTCATGAGGGTGTTAAGGTAGACCCTAACAAAATTAAATAAATTAAGGAATGGAAAATCCCTACAGCCATAAAGCATATTTGAGGATTTTTGGGGTTAATAGGGTATTATCGCAAGTTTGTTAAGAATTATGGGAGAATATCAGCACCTTTAACTTCATTAATGAAGAAATATTAATTTTCTTGGACTCCAGAAGAAACTAAGGCCTTTGAACATATTAAAGAAGTAATGTCCCAATCATCAGTCTTAGCTACGCCAGACTTCACAAAAACCTTTATTGTGGAATGGGATGCCTCTGTGAAATGGAATTGGTGTGGTTTTAATGCAAGAAGGAAGACCCATTTCTTTTGAAATTCATCCAATAAAAGGAAAGTGTTTACTGAAACCTATTTATGAGAAGGAAATGTTGGCAATACTACATGTACTAAAGCAATGGCGACCTTACCTAATGGGAAGACACTTCAAGGTAAAAACAGATCATGATAGCCTTAAATCCTTTTTGGAAAAAATATTATCTTCAGAAGAGAAGCAAAAATGGGTCACAAATATGTTGGTTTATGACTTTGAAATCATCTACAAAAAATGGAAGAAAAATGTTGTTGCAGATTCACTCTCAAGAAATGATGAGGATGTAAAAGCATTACTTTCTTCCATTTCTATTATCCAACCTTAGTGGATAACCGAAGAAAGGGATGAATGGAAGAATGATGAAGAGATGTGGACACTCATTTAAAAGTTGTAGCAGGATCCCAATACATCTGAAACATTTAGCTGGAAAAATTATTCATTATGGTAAAAAGATCACTTATATATTTGTAAGAATCCCCAAATCAAACAAAGTATTCTTTTGGAATTGCACACCTCTCCCTTAGGATGGCACTCAAGATTTTTAAAAACTTACCATAGGGTCAAGAAGGAATTTTTTTTGGATGGTCATAAATCTGATATTCAAAATTTTGTGGCAGAATTTTTGGTTTTCCAGCAAAACAAAGTTGAGATAATTAAGACTCCAGGTCTGTTACAACCTTTATCCATTCCAAGTCAACATTGGGAGGAGGCTTCAATGGATTTTATCACAAGTTTACCCAAGTCCGAAGGAAAAACTGTCATCATGGTGGTAGTTGATAGACTTAACAAGTATGCACACTTTTGTGCATTATCTTGTCCACTTAAAGTCGGTACAATTGCTACAGCATTTATGGAAACAATTCAAAAGCTACATGGAAACCCAAAGATTATTGTAAGAGAAATAGATCCCATTTTTATGGGAAAGTTTTGGACAGAAATATTTTCTTGTTTGGGTACTCAATTAGTGTAGGTTTTAACCCTGTACAGAAATTATCTACAAACGAATCTTAAAAACAAAAAATAAACAATAGAGAGAGCATAAAACATAAAACATATCTACACAGAGATTTTCCCTTAGATCCCAAATCGGGACGACCAGCTTGTTTTTTCATTATATTTCTTTTAGTGTTACAACACACATATATACATGTCGAAGCATACATAAACCCCAATCCATTAACCCTGGATTAGAACATAACCGTAGTTCCCTTAACCGGATCTACAAAATACCAGGGGCCGAAAACCCTCATGCCCCAAAACCATGTGCAAACCCATGCACAAAACCATGGGCGGGTGCGCCCACCAAAAAATAAGGACCAATTTTTTTTTCGTGGGCCGCTGCCCCAGAACCCGAACAGGGGGGGCTGTCACCCCCCTGTGACCCCCCTACTGCACCCAACGCAACGTACAGGAGGGGCTATCGCCCCCTCGCGCATGACTAGCCGTGGAAATAATATAACACATACCCAACATTCTCCCACTTGTTGTTTTCTTTCCGTAGGGGGCCACAGGATAGCTTAGGCATTAGCCCAACTCTGCAACACCCATTTTTTCTCTACACCAAGAGAACTTATGAGTGCTCACAGACTTTTTCAATGCATCTGCAACATTCTTCAAGGTGTCCACCTTTACCAGCAAAACCCTTTTAGCCTCAACCATATCTCTCACAAAGTGATATTTAACATCAATGTGCTTTTTCTTTGAATGATAAGCAGGCTTTTTAGCCAAGAAAATTTCACTTTGGCTGTCACAGTCTATCCTTATAGCTTGTTGCACCAACCCCATACTTGAACACAATCTCTGCAACCAAACTGCTTCTTTTCTTACATGAGTAGCTACTATTTATTCTGCCTCTGTAGTTGAAAGAGACACTACAGACTGTATTTTACTCATCCAATTTACTACACCTCCTGTAATGTTCCAAAATGGGATTGCAGCAATATGTAAACAATACTGTAGCAAAATAATGCAATTCATCCAAGTAGGAGCAGGAGGAAAATATGGAGGCTCAATATTTACATATACATCAAAAAATAAGATTTACAATGAGGCCCATACAATGTATAACATAAAATAGAAGACTTAAATAGAAGAAAACCCTCAAAAGAGGTGCTGCAATCACATGTATTCACTGAAAAAGGCTTGACAGTGTTACTTTATAGAGCATACAACAGCTGAAGATTACACTTTAGGTATAGAGCATATAAGTGCATGAAACACTAGATCTATGACATATCCATACACTATAGAGGCTCCTCTTTCAATCCCCCTTGGTGTTTTGAGAAAAACACCATGTACATGAAGTAGATTTAAGATCTAAGTTATAGTTCTGCAGAAATATGTAGTGATTTAGGAATTTACAACAATATGCATATCAAATCTGATATGAACATGAATTAGATCTTCTCCAATAGATCTCAAAATGTGATGGGAAAATCCCCAACACTTCAAGCCCAGCTCCCCAAATGGTATGATAAAACTCCCTGCAATAGCACCTACAGGAAAAACACAGATCTGGAAGGAAAACCGCATTGTAGGCTTTAGTACATGTTTTTCCTGATGCCAAGATCTGAAAATGCAGCTCCAAAGGACCAATACACTCTTGCCAATGGGATCGGAGACTTTCCCACTAAAAAGAGGCACTAGAATGGCCTATATCTGAGTAGATCTAGCCTCCACTTGCTGCAACTTACAAAGACAACCAAACCCTCAACAGGATCTGCGTTGTAGTTGGAAGAAGAGCTTGGCCAAATGCCTGATAGTGGACAAGAAATTCAAGACTCCTCCAAGAGCTACTCAAGGAAGGAGGTGGGATTCCCGATCAGGAACACCCAGTGCTAAACAACACTATTCTCTGCTAAACAACCAAGAGAATAAGAAATGTCTAAATAGACAAATTCTTCAGAAATCTGATATCAATCAACAACCTTCTCATGTTGCCATCCTCCTCCTTTTATAATTTGAGAGCTTGCAAACCCTAAACCACCTTCATTGAAATGGCTCCTTTCACATGAACCATCTCCATCTAAAACTGTGTTGTGCATCATTGATGGCCACTCCTCCAAGACAACGTTGTTGATTTGGTCATGGTTGACCCAGTCAAAAGTTTCAGCCCCTTTCCCACCTAAGGGTGCTCATTTACATAGCCCAAATTTAGCTTTGTTCACATGTGGCATTGATTTATTTACTGTTTTTATGATTTTTATGATCCTCCTTTACAATTTATTTATAAAATAGAAAAACAAAGAAAATTTGAATATTCCCCTTAGCTTATGACTAATTGGGAATATTACAGTCCTCCCCTCCAAAATGTTTCTTATCCTCAAGCAACTGATAAGGTGAGTGATGCAACTCATCTCTGCCTCCTTTGGTGACACAAACATGAGTTAAACTTCCTCCATAAGCCAAGTGTTTACCAAACCATTCCTCCATGACTTGCTCCTCCAAAGTTCTCATGGGATGAAAATGGCTCATCCCATAAGGAGACAATAGATCACATGAAACAAACATGGTTTGCCCAATGTTCTCCCTGAAATATGAAACATAAGATACATGGAAAATATCCATCCCATAGGGCACATGCATACCTTCCCTACTTCCTCCATACATCCCCATAAAAATTACAAGTACATTATCAATGTACGAGATCAAAACAATATACATACAAACAAAAATTTGTACATATGGAGGTGGGTCATGGTCCCACATGTGAAACCAGTGCAATACATCTCCTGCCTGCATTAGATCTAGATGTGGCAAGTGGTTTTCCCACCACTTAATTGCTGCCCATACCATCTCACCATAGCTAAAAGTGTGAAATATATTTGGTGCCTTGGGAAATCCACCATCACGTTTCAAAATCTCCCTCTTTCCTCCAAGGGAGTGGCCAAATTCAGAACTTTTTGAGGCCCAATATTGGCCATGAAGTTTACAAGATATAATACTCCTCCATGGATCCATGGCCTACATAAACATGGTGAAATAATGCATAAAATCATAATATAAAACATGTGTAACAATGGAATGCTTTTCACCAACAATTCTCCTCATATCAATGGAGTTGTGCATGGACCTATCCCCTTCCTCAAGAAGAGAAAGAGAGGGTTGATTTAACTCTCCCATAGAGTTATGTTGCTACTCCATCTCCACATGGTACATGCATCTTTGACAATGCTGATATAGTTCTCTCTAAAAGCCCTCCCAATAGTAGCTCCTCAAGATAATATTGTTGAGCTTCATGGAATATGTTTGGCTGAAATAGAACTCTTCATAGGCCCTTTGTAGCAACTTCTTCTTAAGCTTGGAGGCTCTAGACAAGAAGATCCTACCATGTTTATAGATGACTCCCTCTAGGATTTAATAGCTCCCATCATGTAGCAAGTCATCAAGAACCATGCATGTGTGAAGATCCTTGGAATATTCCACCAGCAGTTAGGATTTCCAATATGGATCTAAACTCTTTAACAATGACAGCGCCGATAATGTGTCAAATGAATTTTATGCCATGTTGCTTCTCTCCTCCTTGACATTTCCCATGCCAAAGGTGTATGTTGGAAGGCCATGCCTCCCAATCTTCTCCTCCTTGGCATCTCCCATGCCAAAGGTATAGGGTGGAAGGTTTCTATTCCTCCCTTGTTGCCCTTCTTGCATAGGCACATGCTCAAAAGAAAGTGGAAGTTCTCAGAAGTTAGACTCCCATGGAAAGCTATCATCTATCCAAAACCTCCTTGGTTTTTCCAAAGTATGCATGTGTGACCACCACCTCTCATCATATATGGAAGAGTGCTCTCCAAATGAGTTTGCCTCCTGATTCTTCATAGTCAAGGATTGCCTTCCTTGCTCCATGGCGGTGTCATTCTTCATCCTTGTAGCATCATTTCTTAGCGCAGTATGAGATGAGAGAATGGATAATGGTGTTAAGTTAAAAATACTTTCCCTCTCCTTGAGTTTTCCCCATACTCTCAATGTTGAAGTATGGTCTTCTAGTGCTCCCTTCCTCCTTAGATCTATAAAAGGAGCACATGTGCATGAAACATATTTCACCAAATCTGAATCAGGTAGTCTCCCAGGTGGTTTACCACAAGATAATGACGTCTCATGGCTCATTCCCATGTGAATAACAGATGAGAATATCTTATGACTGCTTCCACTGCGCAAGTCCATCTCTGATTTTTGTGTGGAAGTCTCATGAAAATGGGGTATCACTCTTGTTAGTCATCAGTATTTTTCACCTGTTGATGATGACTAGTTGTTAAAGCCAAGTTTTCTAGCAGCTGATCTCCAATTTGTCAAATTTTCCAGCTGGAAAACACCCATAAACATTTTTTCCCTCCTACCTTTTTCAATCAGCCCATGATGAGATGAAATCTAATTGTCAAGCCCTATCTATCCTCAGTCATACAAAATTGTCCATAAGCTCCAAAGAGAATACTCCAAATCTGTCCAAAAAGTCTCCCCTAAGTTAGGTAGTGGCACTTTAGGCGATTTTCCCTTGGAAAACTATCCTGAAGCCAAAATAACCTCTATATAATATCAACCAGTCCTAGATGACCTTCCTATTTTGAAAATAAAGCTTGATTACACCCTTAGGTCGTGCCACTAACAAGCCTTGAGGTCTCAGCAATACATATGCCACAGTTCAAGCTGATATTGGGTGGATGTACAGTGTTTCAATGTCTTTTTCAAAAAGTAGAAGTGTACTAGTGTTCCAGAAGACAGTATTAAACTTAACATGAGAAGACAGTTTTTCTTATGTGGTTTTGAGCCTGGAAGGCAAGTACTAAATAGAGAGTTATTTCAATAAGCTCCTGCAAACACAGTCAAAAGGTTAGTGACTTATGAATAACAAGTAATATTCTGTAGATACTGGCCAGGTTGCATATGATGTCTAAAGATGCATAAAGGAATGTTAACAGCAGGATTACATGTCTCAGAGTAATGCCCCACATGGCATTTTGTCAATTTTTCACTTTTATTTGCTTAAATATGAATAGGCAGTGAAAGGAAAGGTGGCAATGCTTGAAAGCAGATGAGATGGCATCATTGACTGAGGAAACCTCCTCCAAACATGAGCAGAGGGTTGGGTCACCTATTGTAAAACCTCCTTCATTTTACAAGCAG
The DNA here is from genome assembly GCA_034641835.2 of Pinus albicaulis. Taxonomy (NCBI): domain Eukaryota; kingdom Viridiplantae; phylum Streptophyta; class Pinopsida; order Pinales; family Pinaceae; genus Pinus; species Pinus albicaulis. The sequence continues at coordinate 658,037,598 of CM076579.1, read as the reverse complement.
AGGGTTTGGCAATGTGATAAAGGCCTCCTTCATCTAATAAGAAGAGGGCCAGGAACATAGGTATGGCCTCATTTAAAGGGCACAAGGCTAAAAATGATGCAAACTACCTGAAAAACTTGTTTAACACCTTATCTCCAATAGATTCAAAACCACTAACACAGCAGTGGTGTTTCAAAGATTGACTATAGGTTTCACTGATTGAAAAGTAGGTTTTAAGTGTAGTGGGAAAGCAACTGAAGGTTTATGAATATAAAAATGGTGTTAAAAACATAGGGAAATCAGTGGTGTTTTAAAAGGTGCTTACATGAGTTTCACTGTTAAAACACAGAATGAAATACAGTGTGAAACTAATTGGATGATTATGAATGGAGAAATATTGTTAAGCAGTAGCCAAGGAGTGATGTGTTGATGATTCAAAGAAACTTTTCTCTTCCTGTCTATGAATATATTTTTCAAAAAACTCATCAAAATGGGCAAGAAGGTAACCTAAGCCTGGATTTTGATGGAGGCTTTTCAAATAGACACATAGGTTCATCAATGTGTAAGAAAGGATATCGCATGTGTTTCAAATTCAGGAACAACACTCAAAGCAAATGAAGCATGCCACTGTCACAAACAAAGGCATGTTCCTTATGAAAACATGTAAAAATACCTTGATGTTGCATTTGATTGTAGGAGGGGTTTTTTAATGAGTTCCTTTTGATAAACAGATGATGGTAAAACCTAGGTGAATGCAACTAAGATTTACCCACAATCAAAGAGAAATGTCATGCAAAAGATGCATCTACAATCATTTATTTGTCTTTGAGAAAGGTTTTTCTTTTAAAAAGTCAGCAATAGGCAGAAGTGACAGAGTTTCTTCTTTAATAAGAAACAATGAAAAGTCAGTAGAAGGGGTTTGTAGCTTCTTAAAAAGGCATTTTTACTTCAACGAGAACCATCACTATGTTGCCTTTCAAAAGTCGACCGCAGCATCTTGTCAAAGGAATTGTTCAAAGATGAGTCTTTATAACATTTTAAAATGATAAAATTGCAAAGGCAATGGCTCATGTTTTGACAAAACAAAAATTATTTTCAAACACATAAACCCTCTAAAGCATTATATGAAAACGTTCGATTTTTTCTTTCATATAAGAGGTGGGAAGACCGTTGCAAAGCTCATGTTTCAAATTTAAAACTCACCAAGTGCTCCCCTAGCTGTTCCCTAGACGGAGCAATAACTTTCAAGCCATTTGCAGAGTGTTTTGAGGCTTAAAGCCTGCGTGGAATGCCTAGAAAAGTGTGTGGTGCGTTTAGAAAAGAAAATACAAAGGCTTTACACTGTGGCATGGCATGCCTGTAGTGGCACGCGGCGCACCTGTGCGCGCGGTCAACCTTTACCTGAAGGCCGACCCGACTCCTCTATGCAGCGCGACGCTCTTTCATATGAACATGCCGCTCACTCATAAGGCACTCGAAAAGCATATTTGGAGCTGCCAAATGATCAAAAAGGGCCCGTGATAAGATTGCAAGACATCTCCATTGCTCCTTACTAGTTTCTGAAAATCTGAAAGGGGTGACAAGGTTATTTTCACAAGACAAAAACAATGGTTGGAGAGTAAGGTTTTTGAGCAAAATCCAAAGTTTTTTGTTGCCATGATTGCCCAAGATTAGTATAGTGAAAGGTGGTGTGTTTGTATCAATTTCAAAAGGCCTAAAACTACCTTCAAGAACAGTGATAAACCATAACACTAATTGCAAGGCAAAAACACAGTGGTATAGGTGTTCAAGTTACTGTAAGGTGTCCTAACAGTGATAAAACAAAATTAACCTCTGTCTGCAAAATCTAAGGTGAAAGCACCGTTTGTAAGGTGAACACAGTGTTTGTAAGGTGAAAACAATGGTCTTGGTCTAAAGCCTTGTAATTTTCAAAAAGTCCTCTCTGTGTGATGAAACAACGAAATCTGTGTAGCCTCCATTGTTCCATAAAACAGAGTGTGGTGAGAGATTTTGCAAGGTCAGTTGAGGGTGTTTTTTTTCTACCTCTGTAAAAACAGTGAATAGTAGAATATTTTTGTTTGGGGAAGGGTGATTTTTTTTTTGTATAAACACAAGGATATCCTTGTTCTAACAAGCAAACATAGACACCTCTTTTCAATACCTTGCCCAAACACAGTAATAAGTTGACTGTGTGCTTTTTATTTTGACAAATACTTGTTGATTAGCATCAAAGAGGAAAAACAGTGACTAACAAGGAGGACAGAGGTGTGGTTGAGAAAAACTTCTCAAGGGCCATTTGAGACAGCTTGTTTTTGCAAAGAACATTCAAAACAAAATGCCTCCCAGGCAAGAAAGTAGGAGTGGCATTCACAGGAGGTTTGAGCCTATTTCTGCTAAAGAGGTAAATGCTCATCCATCAGTCCTGTTTAACTTCCATGAGGTTGGGTGTCTAGAGTTTTGTCAAAGGGTGCAGAAGGTGAAAAGCTATTCCCCTTTGACACATCTTTGTGCTTTGAGATTTCAAGAGAGGCATTTTCATCTGGCAGGCTTAGATTTCAAATTCTCTCCAAGGTCCATTTCCAAGGCCACCAAAATCTCTTATGTCAGAGAGAAGTGGTTTAAAAAAAGCCACGTAGACTCAGAACAATACAAGCCTTTTCTGAAGCCTGAGCATAGAGATTCATGTCCATCCATTTTTCCCTTCTCGTATCAATTAACTAGTTATGCCCCTCTCATGAAGATAATCATGAATTACTTCACTTGCGAGGGAATATTCTCCTGAGTCTATGCTTATCATGTCTGATTGCTCATGCATTTCACAAGAGCCAAATTGTTAAATCTCCCTTTCTTCCTACATAGAAGTATTGAGAAAATGGCCTCCACTATTCAGAAAAATCCTCCTTCTCAGTAGACAGCCTACCTCTTCCATCACTCCCTCATCAAGGTTATCATTCTTCATCAGCTTGAGAAGAAAGAAATCTCTTGGGATACTTTCATTACACATCTGGATTTCGCCACTGTCCCTTCATTTCATACATCTCCTTCACCTTTCACTCACCACCCTTCACCTTCTTCAAGCAAGCCCATTCCCAAGAAGCTCAAATTTCCCATTCAACAAGAAAAAGAGCATGATGAGGAAGAAGAGCATGAGCAAGAGGAGGAACATGATGATGAGCAGCATCATGATGAAAAAGGGCAACAAAGGGAAGAAGAGCACAGTGAGGCAGAGCAACATGATGAAGAAGGGCATGATGAAGAGGAAGATGATGATGAGCCACATGATGATGAACAACAACAAGATAAATAAGGGCAGCATGATGAATAGGTGCAGCACAGTGAGGAAAGGTAGCCACATGATGATGAACATCAGCCTCATGAAAAAGAACAGAAACATGATGAAGAGGTGCAACACAGTGAGGAGGGCAGCCCTAAAAAAGAAATGAAAGAGGACAGTCGAGGAATCCATGAAGAAACTCAAGATAGTGGCAAGAATGATGAGGAAAGTAATAAGGGCAGAGGGCCAATAGAGCATGTGCTAGCTGCCTCGCCTAGGCAAGGGGCCATGCTCTCTTCTCCAAAAGTGGCCAAGCCCCGGACATCAAAGAAAAGGGTGCCTAAAACTGTAACTCTAAACATTACTAGGGACCTCCAAAGCAAGGGGAAATTGCCCAAGAAGCCCATTTTCGAATTTCCTAAGAGGAGGAAGACTAAAAGAGCCACCCAAAGAAAGGGGAAGGAGAAAGAAGAAAGCTGCCATGAAAAGGAAAGGGAATTCGACATCATTCAAATCCAAAGTGATGATAGCAACAATGAAGCCTAGATCTTAAAAAATCTCTTGAGTAATAGAGAAAACCAAATTGATGCTCTGAGGACTGATCTAGAGAGGGCAAGAAACTTCAATCACTTTTTTCAAATTCAAAAAAAATAGATCAGTGTCCATATGGTAGTATATGAGACACAGGCCATCAAATACAAAAAAGAGGCTTCCAAAGCACAAGTGAGATTGGAAGAACTCATTGGTGAGTTCGATGAGAGCGAAGATGAAGATCAAACCAGAAGAAAGAGGCAAAGAACCATGGGGCAAGATCCCTTGAGAAACAAAAGGAAGAAGAAGTTGCCCTTCTCCAATCTACCCCTCTCACTACATTGTTCACACAAGAGATAAAGAAAAATCGAGAAGCATGGCTTGAGAGGGTTAATGATCACTTGGAAAAGAAGTTGGAGAAGGAAAATAGAGACTTGGACCTTCAACGGAGGATGACTGGGCATTATAAGAAGCTAAATCAGTTTGCCCGGGGGAAATTGAAGGCCACACAGGAAAAACTCAAGGAGGCTCAAAAGAGGTGCCCGGCACCAAAATTGAGGAAATACACCTCAAAGCTCCAAATTTTGGCCTCAGCCTCATAGCATGTTTCTGAAAACCCCTGAGGGTCATGCTCGCCAAAATTGGGCGAAATTCGACAAATTTTGGTTTTTTGTCATTTTTTGGGTTTTTGGCTAAAACTCATGGGCATCGCCATTTCAGTTTAGAGCATCCTCAAAGGATGAAAATGGTATCATTGGATGCCATAATTTTAGGGGCATATACTCAGCAATTTTCAAATCAATTGAAGATCATTTTCTCCCCCAAAATGGTGAAAAACACTCGCTTTTTCTACACTCTGCCCCGTTTATCATCACGGCCTATTTTTTGGGTTTTTACACACATATCAGTTTTTGGAGGACTTCTAGAGGTCATTTTGGAGAAAACTAAGCATTTTCAGAAAATAGACATTCAGAACTTTCCAACGAGCTATCACGAGCCTCATTTTGACATCGAGAAGGCCTCCAAAAGTTGTTGGCAAGTCAGAGGACTTTCTACTGATGTATTTCTCAAGTATTTTTGAGAAAAATGTACCTTTCAAAAGTGACTTTTCCTCATGTGCGTTTAGCTATTTTTGTGCATGGTTAGTTAGGAAAAGTCAATTTATTTTCCCTTTTTAGCATTTTTGAGATATTTTATTAGATATTTTGTGCCTTGGGCTTTGCAAAGCCTCAAGGACAAATCGAGATATTTTGGATAGGCCAATGAGATTGCAAGTTGAACTAGGAGGTTTTCTCTCATATTGGCCTATATATTCCAAAGGCTTTCATTGTAAACAGGGCTAAACTTGATGAATAGAAGCAATATATGGTTATACAAGCTTGGAAGAAACACTTTTCTCATGTATTTCGAAAGTTTCTTGAATGCTTTTGGATGATGAAAGAGGATTGTTTTTGGATTCCATGACTTGGTAGAATGGTATAGTGTCTCTCTCCGTTTTGTTTCTTAGTTTTCGTTCATAATTCCATGTTCTTTCTTGCTATAAGACAGTAGAGAATAGATTTGAGACATGCCCTTGGAGGCACACTAACATTTCTGTTCTTTATAGCTTCTATGTTTTCTTCATTCTTAGTCATATTAAAGAATCCTTGATTGCTCTTTGATAACTGAAGAATATTGTTTTCTTGTTTCATTTATGGTTTTATGCATGCTAAGTATGATTCACGATATGCCCTTCTTACTCATGGCTAGTCATAGCTCCACCTCTAAAACCTCTCTTTGATTTATTAGATTGTCATTTGTTGAACCAAGGAGGTCTTGTACTGATCTTTCCCTTTTCCTAAAACTATGCAATCTTGCTTCAAAGTGCCCAATATCTTGAAATACTATGTTTAGGCATTCCTTCATAGTGATTTGAGTTGTTTGTTTGTCTTAAATGTATTTCCCCAAAGTCTGATATCCATTTCCTAAAGTTAGAGAGTCATAAATCTCTATGCATGGCTTGAATGTTTATTTCTATGCATTGATCAGTTTATAGTTACATTTCTCATGATTAATGGTTAGCCCTACCATGTTTATGTCAGCTATTTAACTATTTATGTTTGAAATCCTTTGTTATTCACAAAATTAATGTCCATCTCACTCCATTTTACCCAAATATTCATTTTACCTCGAATTAAATCGGCCCTTCAACAACCTTGTATCACCATCTGACAGCTCTCATGACCTTTTCGACCCCATAGCCCAGTTTATCTTACATCTTTTTACCTATCTTAGTCTTTGATCAGTTCATCCCTCACAACCTAAAAACCAAAAAACTATTTCATAACTAGCCTAAAATCAAGAACACAATAAGCAAACACACAGATATCCCTTACACAAATAGAGAGAGCCTTCTCTGAGTCCAAGAAGGCTAGGTCCTTGATCTCCAAAGATTGGTTTGATGTTACACTGTCATTTGGCTTGCCAATAAGCCAAATCATGGGACACTAACATAATGGTGATCACGGTGGGAATTTGAATCAAAACATCCTCAATATCCCTTAGGATCTCTCAAAATCTCAGTCAAAATTAGAAAACTTAGGTATTGTCTGAAGAGTAGAAACTAGCTCCTTCACCATCTTAGCAAAATGTTGATTCAGTTATAGGAAACTCTTCCAAACCTCAAGGCTACATATAGGAAGCTTAGAAAACCCAAAAATATATCTAGATTGGTGTTTATCAATATTGGTGGTGGACCATACACATATACTCTCAAAACAACTTAAAATCCACCTGACGACTCCACTAGCCTCTAGTAGGCCTTACTACTTTGCTAAATTTTAGAATACTATCCGATCAGCCACCTCATCACCACACTAACATAATGGTGATCATGGTGGGACCTTTCTAAGTTCATTTTAATCTGAGTACCTTTCAAGACTCATGGAAAGCCCCTTTTTGAACTAAGCACACCTACCGTTTAGCCACCTCATCGCCACACTAACATAATGGTGATCAAGGTGGGACTCTGAGTGAAAAACAAACCAAGATTCCTAAACTTTCCGGTGGCAACGGAATACTATTTGATTGACTTATCCCACCACTCACTAACATAATGGCGATCACGGTGGGACTAACTGAGTACATAACAGTCTAGCAAACTCTTGTAAATTCATTAGTCTTTAAAAATTTAAACAGGCAAGCAGTCCATAGAATCATTTAGAGTAAACTCTTTTTGTTTTCACCACCCTAGAAAAGTGATGAATCAGGTCTAGAATGCTCTAAAAAACCATCAGCTGCACATAAAAACTAAAAAAACCCCAAAAAATTTCCATATTGGCTTTTCCCTAGTTATTGGTGGTGGACCATAGCTACATCTTTACAAAAACAACCAAGTTCGACCTGGCAACTCCACTAGCCTCCAGTAGGCCTAAAAATCCATTAAAAAAACAAAAAATTCATAAACCATACCCTTCTGTTGCTTCATCCTTTCCAAAACTTAAAAATTAAGGTAAAAACCCTGTAATTAGTGACAAACTAAGTATAACTTAGTGATTCAAAAGAATTCACCTAAACATAGGAGATAAATAGAAATAATCTTGCAAATAGAACCATTAGCTTGTCCAAACAACCTAGCAAATTGTTGAAACCAAGTGAATCACTCTTCCTTGCAAGTCTTCATCTCAAAGTTTGCTAGAAAACAATTTCCCGAATGCATCTTTGATAGTGTTGGTGGTGGACCATAGATCTCAAAGAAATCCACCTGGTGACTCCACAACTCTCAATAGACCTAAAGACTCCACTGGAGGAAGAACCTAAAACATGACCAGTCATCCTAGAAAGAAAAAGCACTCAGGCCTTAGTTTGATTCAAGAAATTATTGTCTTTATCTATAACTATGTTCTATCCTACTTTGAGCCTGATCAAGAATACACCGATGAGATCTACATTGATCATTGGAAATATCTCAAACCTCGAAAAGCTAAGCCTCAAATTTCAGACCATGAGTAGGCTTATACACCTGTGCTTACCCCAGATTCACCTATGGAAAACCTAGCAAAACATGAGCCTCATGATACCTTTCCCACTCTGGCTGAAACCTCAAACAGTCATAAATCTCTTTTTACACTACCTATATCCACAAAGGTCCCAAAAATATACAAGCATTTGGTTTTACCTCCCATCTTCCGAGCCCTCCCTGCAAATCTTCAAAACAAATTACCCAAATTTTATGGAGAAACCTCCAAAGTCACCGCTGAAGAGCACGTCCAAAATCTTGAGGATTTACTTGACCTTTATGAAATAGAAGAAGATGATGTGCGTATTAGAATTTTTGTCTTATAATTACAAGGAAAAATTAAGAGTTGGTTTAAAGACCTTCCAGCTGCAAGCATTACCAATTTTCATCAGTTCACTCAAATCTTCCTAGATAGGTGGGTGGTCATGGGCAAAAAAGTTCTCATCATAAAGGAATAAAATCAGTTAAAAATACAACCAGGGGAGACAATACAAAAATTTTCAGCTAGGTTCAATAAAGTATACCATGCAATGCCTGCTAACATAAAGCCACCCCTCGGATGTGCACTCTTGCACTACCCAGATTCTTTTGACCCAGAGATGGTTTTCCGAATAAGAAATAAAGATCCTTTGACCCTAGAAGAAATGAAAAGGATAGCAGTTGATGTAGAATTAAACATACTAAATAGGGAGGCACAACTAAGAATAATAGAGAAAGACAAAGCAAATCAAGAGAGAATAATATCTTCAGAGGAAAAGTTGGAGAAATTGGTATATGATTTCACCAAACTAGAGCATCTACTTGACAAGAAAAGAGAAAGACACAAAGTTAAGGTTAACACTACTTATTCAAACCAACCTACACTTCTTCCTCAAGATGAACATAGTCAAATATTACAAGACAAGAGTTATAAACAAAATGTGCCTAGTGAGAAATTTGCAAATAAAAACATAGAGGAATGCTCTAAAGAAACAATCAGCCATTTTGAAATCACAAATTCTGAAATGGAAGAGGAATCAAGACCTTTAGGTTCTCTACCCTTATGCTTTAACTCATTCCAGACTTTAAAAGAAAATTTGCATCCTAAATATCTCTTAGCAGTTTTTCAGGAAGCCCCTGCTCAAGTTAATTCTCACCTAAATCAAGGAAAGTTGATTGAAGAGGAATTCAAATCTGAAATAGAAGATAAATCAAAGCCTGTAGGATCTCTACCTTTATGCTGGGAGTAATTTGAGTTCATAAAATCAAATTGGCCTCCTAAGAATCCATTAGAGGAAACTCATGAATCCCATGTTTATTATCCCAAGCATCAAGAAGAGTTGAGTGAGGATGAATTCAGATCCGAAATGGAAGATAAATCAAAACCTGTAGGATCTCTACCTTTATGCTGGGAGTCATTTGAGTTCATAAAATCAAATTGGCCTTATTGGCCTAGAATCCATCAAAATAACTCATGAATCCCATGTTTGTTATCCCAAACATCAAGAAGAGTTAAAGGTGAGGATGAATTCGGATCCGAAATAGAAGATAAAATCCGACTTACTGTGGGATCTCTTCCTTTATATTTGGGAGTCATTTGAGTTCATACAAGCAAATTGGCCTCTGAAAATCTTTCATAAAAAACTCCTAAATTACATGCTAACTATCCTCCAACATCACAAGAATTGATTTGAAAATTAAAACAAACAGAAATCGAAGAAAACCATGATATCTCTAAAGGCACATAGTGATGATTCATCATCTCTCATAGGTGAAGCCGAAAAAGACATTCATCCTTCAAATCAGATTTCCCAAGAGAAGCAGGATTATTGTAGTTATATCCGAAGAGAAATTAAAATGCCTCCCTTTTTAACTGAAGAGGAAATAGATCAACTTATAAACATGAAAAAAACCTCTGAAACTTCATATAACCACAAATTTTCTGATCTTTCTCCTGTTAATCTTGCATACCATAAGTCAAAAAATAGATTTGTAAATCAATTTGAAGAAAATCAATCTGTTAGTCCCATATGCATCGTTGGTGACATTAATTATAATGATGATTTTCCAAGGTTTGTTCAATATGTTGATAATGATGATGATTTCCAAACAGAAGCTAACTTTGCAGAGTACTCATTTTTTTATTTTTGGGATGAAGCTTAGTTTCATAAACTTGAGGAAAGTAACCAAAAAAAACTTAGCAGCTATGAAAGTGATGAGGAAAGCTAAGAAAATTTGGAATCAAATGAAGGCTTGAAAATTGATGATCACAAGAAAGTTGTTGCTCTTCTTTCTCAAGAAAATTTGTTGCCAAAGAGTATCCCTACCCATCAAAGTGATGACCTTCACACAGTTTTCAGCCCGCTCTATCAAAACACATCAGCTTGGCAAGAGGAATATACTATAATATATGATAAGTCTGACAGTTCAAGTAATCATGAGGGAAAGGAAGAGTTTCTTTCCCAAGAAAGTCTCAAATATAGCCAAGTGGAAGAAAGAGTAGTCCTGAATGAAGCCTATATATCAAATCCTCTAGATCAGCTATTATTCCAAGATCCATTTGTTGTTTTCCTTGAGAAATCTGAAGGAGTAGTGGGTTCTATCATGAACAAGTTTCTACCAAGAATGAGAAAAAACTTAAGCACTACTGTCTGAAAACAAGCCAAATGGAAGTGGCCTTTTCATTACTTCAGCATCATGAAAGAACTAAACCAAAGTCACCCATGTAATCATCTAGTTGACTGGTTACATTGGAAAAGAGAGTTCACCAAATTAATGTCTATTGTGTATAGATTAGATTAGGATAGATAGACAGCAGTGGAAAATAAGCTCAGCCTTGTGAGCATCTTTTCAGTTCTAGATTGTTTGAAGAAAAAGTGAAAAAGCAAAAAATACAAAAACAGTAAAAAATAGAAAAAGAGGGCAGTTTATAAAATCAATGGTACAACCCCATATCCAAAAATAGTCATGCTGAAAGCGAGCAAGTCTAAATGCCTCTACTAGTGCTCAAAATTCTTGTTCAGTTATCTAGCCTAATCATAACTGAACATGTTTTAAATTTATTTGCTGATAAGTTAGTGAGAGAAGAGATAGTCAAATTGTGTAAGCTTGACTTGTTGACGCAACAAAACTGAATTTTGGACCCCTAAGGAGAGATGGTCAATCGTAGTCGTGACTCTGTCAAAATTTCCCTTTGTTTACCTCCACGTGGCTCTTTATTTTTTTAGGGATTTTATTTATCAAATTCGAGGAATTTGATAAATAAATATTATTGACTTCCTTTGTGATTTAAATTATATCTCTGAATTTTATATTCCTCCACCCCCCTACCATAAGGTTGTCAACCGGCGGGATTTTATTTTAATAGCCCAACACTTTATAGACAATTGACTTTGCAATAACCCGTGGCTCCGGGCCCCACCTATATATCAATGGTCCAATCAAGTTCACACCCCATACCTGGTTATCTTCTGCGCATCTATAGCAAGCAATCACCGTCTGATGGCCCCTTCCCAAATCAACGACATGTATGCATATCGCTCGGTGTCTTGATACGAAATTTAACGTGCGATGGCGCGCAACAACGGTGTTTTTCCGTGGGTCTCCCTCGCCACATGTCGACTCCTCTATGGAATCACTCCCCAACCAGGAAATACCGCTTACTCACCAAAAGCGATGCAATATGGGCAATCCGCCTTTGTAAATCCACTCATGATTTTTGAACAGTGACTAACCAAGGTTCATCCGACGTTGCGCGATCCTTTTGGGTCCTTAACTTAGGTCAGGGTTCCGATAGTAAAACGAAATTATCTCGTTGTGAAGCGGGATTATGTTACCATTAAACAGAGTTAAATGACCGTGGGTTTTCACAGACTTCTTTTATGAGTGGAGATTTATTCAACAGAGTCTGGTCGAACAACTTGAGGAAAATGATAGACAAAGATATGCAGAATCTATACAACAACTCAACTCAGTAATTATATGCACACAGAGTTCAATCACCTCACAATTAAACAATCTCTTCACAATCAAGGATTTGAAACAACTCTGAGGCCAATGCGTACAGAAATTATTTAACTGGAAGCAATTGTGAACACACAGATTCTATTTCAGAAATCTCTCTTCTCATCCACTCCCCTCCTCAATGCATCCGAGGAATACAACTTATATACATCAATATATGACTCTTTGGTTCCTCTGAGAGGACTGTTCTAGAATTCAAAGGTCTAATTACAACTTATTCAAATAACTGAACTGACAGACGGATCGAATCCAACTATTCGACTTCTACCAACCCTAACTAATCTAAATAAAAATAATCAGCTGAGGTATTGACACCTAGCTATTACAATTCAAGGATTTCGAACCCTCCTAGCCACAACATGTGGACAAACCTCCTACATTGTTGGCTAGTGTCTAATGCCCCTACATCAGACTCCCGAGGGAAATCTTCTTCATGGGCTCCTGTCCATGAGCTCTTCCACTGATCTGCCTATCTTCTGCAACATTCCTTCAGTCATCCAAGTGGCATCTTCCTCTGGCTTGTCCCTCCATTTGATCAAGTACTGAAAGTACTCTTGTCCTCTGGTCTTCCTGAATATTCTTTTGTCCAATATCTTCTCTGGTTGCAATGGTTGTGCTGGAGGTAGCTGCTCTTTCCACTCAATCTGTCCCATGTCTGCTGATCTTTCTTCTGCACCATCATCTTCATACTTGTACAAATCTGCAACATTAAAAATGGGAGATATTCCAACATCAGGAGGTAATTCAATCTCATAATCATTTGCAGAAAACTTTCTAAGTATCTTACATGGCCCAATCTTTTTGAACTTCAGTTTATTATACTGCTTCCTTGGGAATCTCTCCTTTCTCAAGTGTGCCAAAACCAAATCTCCTACTTCAAAATGAACTTCTTTTCTGCTCAAGTCTACTCTTATTTTGTATCTGATGCTGCTGCCTTGTAGTTGTTGTTTCACCTGTTCATGTATGGCCTGGATCTCTGAAGCAAATTCCTCACCATCTGCACTCCTTAGCTCTGCCTTTCCCAGATTTCTTAACTCTGATGTTCCTCTGGGGTGCATTCCATAAAAAATATGAAATGGAATCTGCCCTGTGCTTCTGTTTGGTGATTCATTATATGCATATTCTACCTGGGGGAAAATATGGTCCCACTGTTTGGGATGCTCTCCTGCAAGACTTCTCAACAAATTTCCCAGACTCCTATTCACTACCTCAGTTTTTCCATTAGTTTGGGGATGATAAGATGAGCTGAAACTCAGTTTGGTACCAAGTCTCTTCCACAATGTCCTCCAAAAGTAACCCACAAATCTGGTGTCTCTGTCTGAAACAATACTCTTGGGCAACCCATGCAATCTAACAAATTATTTGAAAAACAAGTTAGCAACATGGGTGGCATCACTAGTTTTATAGCATGGAATAAAATGTGCCATTTTGGAGAATCTGTCCACCACAACAAAGACTGCATCATTCCCTCTCTGAGTCTTGGGCAATCCTAGAACAAAATCCATACTCACCATGTCCCAAGGCCTATCTGGAATAGGCAAGGGAGTGTACAATCCTGCATTCTGGCTCCTTCCTTTAGCATATTGACATATTTTGCAATTCCTCACAAACTTGTCCACTTCTGTTCTCATCCTGGGTCAGTAATAGAAGTGACTCAGCTGCTCATAAGTCTTATCAGTACCAAAGTGTCCAGCAATTCCACCACTATGCTTCTCTTTGATCAAGTTTTCTCTCATGGAACATTTTGGTACACACAGTTGGTTTCTTCTAAATAACAAGTCCTCCTGCAAGAAATAATCCAGCCACTGGCTTCTGTCTGTTAGAACAGGGTTACAACATTCTTTAAATGCTTCCTTAAAATCTGGATTATTTTATACAATTCTTAGAGAAAATCAAACCCTACAACTTCAAAATTAGTTTCTTGAACAAGCATGCGCCTCCCACTCAAAGCATTAGCTACTTTATTTGCTTGGCCACTTATGTGTTTCAAAAAAAAATTAAAACCTTGGAGATACTCAACCCATTTGGCATGCTTATGCTTTAACTTGGGCTGTTGTAGAATATGCTGCAAATCATGATTGTCAGAATATAATACAAATTCCCTGGACATCAAATAATGTCTCCACTTTTTCAGGGCCTGAAAAATTGCATAGAATTCCTTCTGATAAGAAGAATAATTTCTCCTGGTGTCATTCAGCTTCTCACTAAAATATGCTACAGGTCTATCATCCTGACTCAACACAGCTCCAATGGTCTCTCCACTGGAATCACATTTTACTTGGAATGGTTTAGTAAAATCAGGCAGGATCAAAATAGGCTTCTCCATTATCTTTTGCTTCAAAACTTTAAATTTTATTTCTGCTTCAGCATTCCACTTAAATGGTTGTTTTCTCTTCTTTATTGTCTCAATTATGGGTGCATTAATCTTACTAAAGTTTCTTATAAACTTTCTGTAAAAACTAGCAAGTCCGTGGAAACTTCTTACCTCAAAAACATTCCTGGGTGAAGGCCACTCCACAATTGCCTTAACCTTTTATGGGTCCATCTTCAATCCTTCTGCAGAAACAACAAAACCAAAATACACCAACTCTTCCTTCATGAATGAGCATTTATTTAAATTTATCAGCAGTTTCTCTTGGTGCAGCTTCTTCAAGACATGATTAAGATGCCTTAAATGTTCTTCTTTAGTGCTGCTGAAAAATATATCATCCAAATATAATATCACAAATTTACCAATAAATTCCTTTAGTACTTCATTCATAAGTCTCATGAAAGTACTAGGTGCATTTGACAACCCAAAAGGCATTACCATCCATTCATATAATCCTTCATTTGTTTTAAAGGCAGTTTTCCACTCATCACCCTCTCTTATTCTAATCTGATGGTATCCACTTCTCAAATCTATATTTGAGAAATATTTAGCACCACTCAAACAATCCATTAAATCCTCAATCCTGGGAAAAGGGAATCTATACCTAATTGTTATCTTATTGATTTCTTTAGAATCAGTACACATTCTCTAGCCTCCATATTTCTTTGGGCTCAATATTGTTGGTACTGCACATGGACTCAGACTTTCTCCTGATTTCTTCATTTTATGGGGGAGTCATTCTATAGGCTGCCTTATTTGGCAAATTTGAACCAGGGATAAAATCTATCTGATGGCTGATCTTTCTCACAGGTGGTAGCTCATCAGGTAAATCATCCACAATAATGTCACAGTAATTGTCTAACATCTCTTATATTTCTACCAGCAAATCAGAAATTTTTGTAGAAGTAAGAACTACTTTAGGTTTTCAAACTAAAGCAAAACTTACCTCTTCTTTGTCTATCTACTGTAGATATTCCTTCCTGCTCAGCAACAAGGTCTTTGGATCAATCACTTTACTGGATGGTTCTCCTTCTTCCATGGGTATCAATGTATGGTGTACCCCATCTTTGAAGAACTTGTAAGTGTTCTTCTTGCCATCATGCACTACTGCTCTGTCAAACTGCCAAGGTCTACCCAGCAGTATATGGCACACATCCATGGGCATTACGTCACACATGACCTTATCTTTTTATTTTTCCATTTGCAGCTCTATCTCACACTGTTCTTTTACAACCAGCTGGTGCCCTTTATGCAACCAGGACACCCTATAGGGAGTTTGATGCTCCCTTGTCTTCAGTTTCAACTTTTCTATCACCTCAGTGGAAACCAGATTTTCTTTGCTGCCACTATCAATGACTAGCTGGCAACATTTCCCTTGGACTTTGCATATGCTCCTAAACAAAGTCTTCCTTTGTGTAGGCTCAGTGACCTCTTTGGATTGCTTCAAGAGGACCTTATTTACCACCAAGGACTCTCCCCTCTCTGGTAGAATTTCTTCTTCAATTTCTGCCTCTTCTCTGGCCTGGGAAACAAAAACATTTCTTGGACTAGCACCCACATTCTCTGGACACTCATAGTGCTTATGTCCCACTTGCTGACATTTATAACACCTCAACTCTCTACCTCTGCCCATGTCTCTGCCTCCTCTTCCTTTTCCTCTATAAGAACCCCTTCTGCCCCTTGCATCCTCCTTTTTAGATGCATTCTGAGGTGAGCTACTGTTAGCTCCATCCCTGGGTGTAGTAGGCTTTCCTCTACCACCCTGACTTCCCTTTCCACGGAAAGTACCTCTCTTCTTGGTAGACTGTTTCCTCAGGAGTTTCTCCTCTGCTTTCAAGGCTCTGGTAGGCCTCTTCTACTGTCTTAGGAGACAGGAGACCAATCTCATCTTGGATCTCCAGCTTGAGACCATTCACATATCTAGCAGTCTTCTCTGGTGTGTCTTGAAATTGCCCAGCTCTTATGCTTACTCTGTAGAATTCCTCTGTGTATTCTTTTACTGTCAGCAACCTCTGTCTCAAGTTCTGCATTTGCTTATACAATGTCAGCTGATAATCACTAGGCAAGAATTTACCTTTTAATTTAGCCATCATTCTGGTCCAGCTCTTGATAGGTTGCTTGCCAACTCTCCTCCTTTCTGCCTGCACTCCATCCCACCAAAGTGCAGCATGTCCCTTCAGCTTTGTCACTGCAAACTTGACCCTTTTATCTTCGCTTATTTCTTCATAATCGAAGCACTTGTTCATTTCATTAATCTAGTCTACTAGTTCTTCTGGATTCAGTCCCCCTACATAACTCGACACTTCAATTATGGGCTTAAATGCAGACCCCAGAACAATTCTAAGGAGCCTCATGTCAGGAGGAATTTCAACATTTTCTTCAACTTCTTTTGTTTCAGGTTCGCTGATGTCTTCAGGATCTCTGGTCTGTCTTTGCTCCACGGCATCCACTCTGGCTTCGAACCTCTACAAAATCTCCAACACCTCTGTGTTGGCAACAGGTCTCCTTCTGCCAGCACCTCTGCCAACTCGAATTTCCATGTCAGCTCTTCTGCAAAAACAACTTAGAAACAACGGCTCTCATACCACAAATGATGCAACAAAACTGAATTTTGGACCCCTAAGGAGAGATGGTCAATCGTAGTCATGACTCTGTCAACATTTCCCTTTGTTTAATTCCCAGTGGCTCTTTATTTTTTTTGGGAATTTATTTATCAAATTCGAGGAATTTGATAAATAAATATTATTGACTTCCTTTGTGATTTAAATTATATCTCCGAATTTTATATTCCTCCACCCCCCTACCATAAGGTTTTCAACCGGTGGGATTTTATTTTAATAGCCCAACACTTTATAGACAATTTAATTTGCAATAACCCGTGGCTCCAGGCCCCACCTATATATCAATGGTCCAATCAAGTTCACACCCCGTACCTAGTTATCTTCCACACATCTATAGCAAGCGATCACCGTCCGATGGCCCCTTCCCAAATCAACGGCATGTATGCATATCGCTCGGCATCCTGATACGAACTTTCACGCGTGATGGCGCACAACAACAGTGGTTTTCCGTGGGTCTACCTCGCCATGTGTCGACTCCTCTATGGAATCGCTCCCCAACCAGGAAATGCTGCTTACTCACCAAAAGCAGTGCAATATGGGCAATCCGCCTTTGTAAATCCACTCGTGGTTTTTGAACAGTGACTAACCAAGGTTCATCTGGGGTTGCGCGATCCTTTTGGGTACTTAACTCAGGTCAGGGTTCCGATAGTAAAACGAAATTATCTCGTTATGAAGCGGGATTATATTACCATTAAACAGAGTTAAATGACCATGGGTTTTCGCGGACTTCTTTTATGAGTGGAGATTTATTCAACAGAGTCTGGTCGAAAAACTTGAGGAAAATGATAGGCAGAGATATGCAGAATCTATACAACAACTCAACTCAGTAATTATATGTGCACAGAGTTCAATCACCTCACAATTAAAAAATCTCTTCAAAATCAAGGATTCGAAACAACTCTGAGGCCAATGCATATAGAAATTATTTAACTGGAAGCAATTGTGAACACACAGATTCTATTTCAGAAATCTCTCTTCTCATCCTCTCCCCTCCTCAATGCATCCGAGGAATACAACTTATATAAATCAATATATGACTCTTCGATTCCTCTGAGAGGACCGTTCTAGAATTCAAAGGTCTAATTACAACTTATTCAAATAACTGAACTGACAGACGGATCGAATCCAACTATTCGACTTCTACCAACCCTAACTAATCTAAATAAAAACAATCAGCTGAAGTATTGACACCTAGCTGTTACAATTCAAGGATTTCGAACACTCCTAGCCACAACATGTGGGAAAACCTCCTACATTGCTAGCTAGTGTCTAATGCCCCTGCATCACTTGTTTAAGAAAATATATTAGGAAAAGATACTGGTTCCACATGCTCAAAACAGAACCAAAGAGGAAAACAGGGATGAAATACAAACTGTGTATCCTAGCCCTGATTTTTCTAAATTTCATTTTTATGCAAAATAATATTTGTGTGCAGCTTGTCTTTCATGCCACAAGTACATGAAAAATCAGACTGTCTAATCCTAATTTGGTCATTTTTCAATTTCATGTTTTAGATTAGAGAATAAAATCTTGTCAAACAGCTTAACCTTGGCAGTCGATCTAGCATAGGTAGAGAAACAAAGGAGTTCATCAGCTTAATCTAAACTCCCGGCGGATATAAGTGTAGAACTAGATAGTGTCATTTTTCAAAAATATTATGCCAAAGGGTTGCCAGTCCAAATTCACCCTAAAGAAGAAAAAATGTTAGGAAATATAGTGGGGTAGGTATAAATATCATTGATGCTAATCATGCTGTCAATTTTCAGAAATAGCATCAAGGAAGAAAGAAATTTGCGCCAATGGATAAAGGCACTGGTCTTCAAAGAACTGAGATCTGAAATTCTGGACACCTCCTGAAAAAGAGCTGCCCTCCCCAAATGGAGCCACTGTTAGTCATCAGTATTTTTCACCTGTTGATGATGACTAGTTGTTAAGGCCAAGTTTTCTAGCAACTGATCTCCAATTTGTCAAATTTTCCAGCTAGAAAACACCCATAAACATTTTTTCCTTCCTACCTTTTTCAATCAGCCCATGATGAGATAAAATCTAATTGTCAAGCCCTATACAGCCTCAGTCATACAAACTTTTCCATTAGCTCCAAAGAGAATACTCCAAATCTGTCCAAAAATTCTCCCCTAAGTTAGGTAGTGGTGCTTTAGGCGATTTTCCCTTGGCAAACTATCCTGAAGCCAAAAGAACCTCTATATAATATCAACCAGTCCTATATGACCTTCCTATTCTACAAATAAATCTTGATTACACCCATAGATCGTGCCACTAACATGCCTTGAGGTCTAAACAATACATATGCCATAGGTCAAGCTGATATTAGGTGGATGTACAATGTTTCAATGTCTTTTTGAAAGAGCAGAAGTGTACTAGTGTTCCAGAAGACAGTATTAAACTTAACATGAGAAGACAGCTACTTCTCATGTGGTTTTGAGCCTGGACTGCAAGTACTGAACATAGATTTATTTCAATAAGCTCCTGTAAACACAGTCAAAAGGTTAGTGACTTATGAATAACAAGTAATATTCTACAGATACTGGCCAAGTTGCTTCTGATGTCTAAAGATGCATAAAGGTATGTTAACAGTAGGATTACATGTCTCAGAGTAATGCCCTACATGGCATTTTTTTCAATTTGTCACTTTTATTTGCTTAACTATGAATAGGAAGTGAAAGGAGAGGTGGCACTACTTGAAAGCAGATGAGATGGCATCATTGACTAAGAAAACCTCCTCCAAACATGAGCAGAGGGTTAGGTCACCTATTGTAAAACCTCCTTCATTTTACAAGCAGAGGGTTTGGCATTGTGATAAAGGCCTCCTTCATCTAATAAGTAGAGGGCCAGGAACATAGGTATGACCTCATTTAAAGGGCACAAGGCTAAAAATGATGCAAACTGCCTAAAAAACTTGTTTAACACCTTGTCTCCAATAGATTCAAAACCACTAACATAGCAGTGGTGTTTCAAAGATTGAATATAGGTTTCACTGATTGAAAAGTAGGTTTTAAGTGCAGTGGG
Organism: Pinus albicaulis; assembly: GCA_034641835.2. Taxonomy (NCBI): domain Eukaryota; kingdom Viridiplantae; phylum Streptophyta; class Pinopsida; order Pinales; family Pinaceae; genus Pinus; species Pinus albicaulis. The sequence continues at coordinate 658,017,796 of CM076579.1, read as the reverse complement.
AAAGCAACTGAAGGCTTATGAATAGAAAAATTGTGTTAAAAACAGAGGGAAATCAGTGATGTTTTAAAAGGTGCTTACATGAGTTTCACTGTTAAAACACAAAATTGAAATATAGTGTGAGACTAATTGGATGATTATGAATGGAGAAAGATTGTTAAGAAGTAGCCAAGGAGTGATGTGTTGATGATTCAAAGAAACTTTGCTCTTCCTGTCCATGAAGATCTTTTTCAAAAAACTCATCAAAATGGGCAAGAAGGTAACCTAAGCCTAGCTTCTGAAGGAGGCTTTGCAAATAGACACATAGGTTCATCAATGTGTAAGAAAGGATATCACATGTGTTTCAAGTTTAGGAACAACACTCAAAGCAAATGGAGCATGCCACTGTCACAAACAAAGGCATGTTCCTTGTGAAAACATGTAAAAATACCTTGATGTTGCATTTGATTGTAGGAGGGGTTTTTAAAGGAGTTCCTTTTGATAAACAGATGATGGTAAAACCTAGGTGAATGCAACTAAGCTTCACCCACAGTAAAAGAGAAATGTCATGCAAAAGATGCATCTACAATCATTTATTTTTCTTTGAGCAAGGTTTTTCTTTTAAAAAGTCAGCAATAGGCAGAAGTCACAGAGTTTCTTCTTTAATAAGAAATAGTGAAAAGGCAGTAGAAGGGGTTTGTAGCTTCTTAAAAATGCCTTTTTACTTCAACGAGAACCATCACTATGTTACCTTTAAAAATTCAACCGCAACATCTTGTCAAAGGAATTGTTCAAAGATGAGTCTTTATAACTTTTGAAAATGATAAAATTGCAAAGGAAATGGCTCATGTTTTGACAAAACAAAAAGTCTTTTCAAACACATAAACCCTCTAAAGCATTATATGAAAACGTTTGATTTTTTCTTTCATATAAGAAGTGGGAAGACCATTTTGAAGCTCATGTTGCAAATTTAAAACTCACCAAGTGCTCCCCTAGCTGTTCCCCAGACAGAGCAAGAAGTTTTGAGCCATTTGCAGAGTGTTTTGAGGCTTAAAGCCTGTGTTGCATGCCTGGAAAAGTGTGTGGCGCGTTTAGCAAAGAAAATACAAAGGTTTTAAACTGTGGTGCGGTGTGCCTGTAGTGGCGCGTGGTGAGCCTGTGCGCGCGGTCAACCTTTGCCCGAAGGCCGACCCGACTCCTCTACACAGCGCGGCGCTCTTCCATCTGAACGTGCCGCTTGCTCATAAGGCCATCGAAAAGCATCTTTGGAGCTGCCAAATGATCAAAAAGGGCCCGTGACAAGATTGCAAGGTATTCTCCATTGCTCCTTACTAGTTTCTGAAAATCTGAAAGGGGTGACAAGGTTATTTTCACAAGACAAAAAAAGTGGTTGGAGGGTAAGGTGTTTGAGAAAAATCCAAGGTTTTTTGTTTCCATGATTGCCCAAGATTAGTATAGTGAAAGGTGGTGTGTTTGTATCAGTTTCAAAAGGCCTAAAACTACCTTCAAGAACAGTGATAAACCATAACACTAATTGCAAGGCAAAAACACAGTGGTATAGGTTTTCAAGTTGCTGTAAGGTGTCCTAACAGTGATAAAACAAAATTAACCTCTGTCTGCAAAATCTAAGGTGAAAGCACCGTTTGTAAGGTGAACATAGTGTTTGTAAGGTGAAAACAATGGTCCTGGTCTAAATCCTTGTCATTTTCAAAAAGTCCTCTCTGTGTGATGAAACAGCGAAATCTATGCAGCCTCCATTGTTCCATAAAACAGAGTGTGGTGAGAGATTTTTCAAGGTCAGTTGAGGGTGTTTTTTGTCTACCTCTATAAAAACAGTGAATAGCAAAAGAGTGTTGTTTGGGGAAGGGTGATTTTTTTTTTGTCTAGACACAAGTAGATCCTTGTTCTAACAAGAAAACACAGATACCTCTTTTCAATACCTTGCCCAAACACAATAATAAGTTGAATGTGTGCTTTTTATTTTGACAAATACTTGTTGATTGGCATCAAAGTGGACAAATAGTGACTAACAAGGAGGACATAGGTGTGTTTGAGAAAAACATCTCAAGAGCCATTTGAGATAGCTTGGTTTTGCAAAGAACATTAAAAAAAAAATGCCTCCCAGGCAAGATAGTAGGAGTGGCCTTCACAGGAGGTTTGAGCCTATTTCCACTAAAGAGGTAAATGCTCATCCATCAATCCTGTTTAACTTCCATGAGGTTGGGTGTCTAGATTTTTGTCAAAGGGTGCAGGAGGTGAAAAGCTATTCCCCTTTGACACATCTTTGTGCTTTGAGATTTCAAGAGAAGCATTTTCAGTCGGTAGGCTTAGATTTCAAATTCTCTCCAAGGTCCATTTCCAAGGCCACCAAAATCCCTTATGTTGGAGAGAAGTGGTTTAAATAAAGCCACCTAGACTCAGAACAATACAAGCCTTTTCTGAAGCCTGAGAATAGAGATTCATGTCCATCCATTTTCCCTTCTCGTATCTATTGACTAGTTATGCCCCCCTCATGAAGATAATCATGAAATAATTCACTTGCGAGGGAAGATTCTCTCGAGTCTATGCTTATCATGTCTAATTTCTCATGCATTTCACAAGAGCCAAATTGTTAAATATCCCTTTCTTCCTACATAGGAGTATTGAGAAAATGGCCTCCACTGTTCAGAGAAAGCCTCCTTCTCAGCAGACAGCCTGCCTCTTCCATCACTCCCTCATCAAGGTTATCATTCTTCATCAGCTTGAGAAGAAATAAATCTCTTGGGATACTTTCATTACACATCTGGATTTCGCCACTGTCCCTTCATTTCATACATCTTTTTCACCTTTCACTCACCACCCTTCGCCTTCTTCAAGCAATCCCATTCCCAAGAAGCTCAAATTTCCCATTGAACAAGAAAAATAGCATGATGAGGAAGAAGAGCATGAGCAAGAGGAGGAATATGATGATGAGCAGCATCATGATGAAACAAGGTAGCAAGGGGAAGAAGAGCACAGTGAGGCAGAGCAGCATGATGAAGAAGGGGATGATGAAGATGAAGACGATGATGAGCATGAAGATGATGATGAGCCACATGATGATGAACAATAGCAAGATAAAGAAGGGAAACATGATGAACAGGTGCAACACAGTGAGGAAAGGCTGCCACATGATGATGAACAACAACCTCATGAAAAATAATAGCAGCATGATGAAGAGGTGCAACACAGTGAGGAGGGCATCCCTAAAAAATAAATTCAAGAGGATAGTCAAGGAATCCATGAAGAAACTCAAGACGGTGGTAAGAATGATGAGGAAAGTAACAAGGGTAGAGAACCAATAGAGCATGTGCTATCTTCCTCTCCTAGGAAAGGGGCCATGCTCTCTTCTCCAAAAGTGGCCAAGCCCGAACATCAAAGAAAAGGGTGCCTAAAAATGTAACTCCAAACATTACTAGGGCCCTCTGAAGCAAGGGGAAATTGCCCAAGAAGCCCATTGTCTAATTTCCTAAGAGGAGGAAGACTAAAAGAGCCACCCAAAGCAAGGGGAAGGAGAAAGAAGAAAGCAGCCATGAAAAGGAAAGGGAATTCGACATCATTCAAATCCAAAGTGATGATAGCGACAATGAAGCCCATATCCTAGAAAATATCTTGAGCAATAGAGAAAACCAAATTGATTTTTTGAGGACTGATCTAGAGAGGGCTAGAAACTTCAATCACTTTTTTCAAATTCAAAACAAACAAATGAGTGTCCATATGGCGGTATATGAGACACGGGCCAACAAATACAAAAAAGAGGCTTCCAAAGCACAAGTGAGACTGAAAGAACTCATGGGTGAGTTCGATGAGAGCGAAGATGAATATCAACCCAAAAGAAAGAGGCCAAGAACCATGGAGCTCAAAAGAGCCCTTGAGAAACAAAAGGAAGAAGAAGCTGCCCTTCTCCAATCTACCCCTCTCACTAAATTGTTCACACAAGAGATAGAGAACAATCGAGAAGCATGGATTGAGAGGCTTAATGATCACTTGGAAAAGAAGTTGGAGAAGGAAAATAGAGACTTGGACCTTCAACGGAGGATGACCGGGCATTATAAGAAGCGCAATCAGTTTTCCCGGTGGAAATTGAAGGCCACACAGGAAAAACTCAAAGAGGCTCAAAGGAGGCGCCCGGCACCAAAATTGAAGAAAGACACCTCAAGGCTCCAAATTTTGGCCTCAGCTTCACAGCATGTTTCTGAAAACCCTTAAGGGTCGTGCTCGCCAAAATTGTGCAAAATTCAACAAGTTTTGGTTTTTTGTCATTTTGGGTTTTTGGCTAAAACTCATGGGCATCGCCATTTCAGTTTGGGGCATCCTCAAAGGATGAAAATGGTATCATTGGATGCCATAATTTCAGGGGCATATACTCAGCTATTTTCAGATCATTTGAAGATGATTTTCTCCCCCAAAACGGCGAAAAACACTCACTTTTTCCACACTCTGCCCCGTTTATGAGCAAGGCCTATTTTTTGGGTTTTTACACACACGTCAGTTTTTGATAAACTTCCATTGGTCAGTTTGGAGAAAACTAAGAATTTTCAGAAAAGAAACATTCAGAGCTTTCCAACGAGCCATAATGGGCCTCGTTTCGACATCGAGAAGGCCTCAAAAAGTTGCCAGCAAGTTAGGGGACTTTCTGCTGATGTATTTCTTAAGTATTTTTGTAAAAAATGCACCTTTCAAAAGTGACTTTTCCTCATGTGCGTTTAGCTATTTTTGTGCATGGTTAGTTAGGAAAAGTCAATTTATTTTCCTTTTTTAGCATTTTTGAGATATTTTATTAGATATTTTGTGCCTTGGGCTTTGCAAAGCCTCAAGGAAAAAATCAGATATTTTGGATAGGCCAATGAGATTGCAAGTTGAACTAGGAGGTTTTCCTCACTTTGGCCTATATATTCCAAAGGCTTTCATTGTAAATAAGGCTGAACTTGATGAATAGAAGCAATATATGGTTATACAAGCTTGGAAGAAATACTTGTCTCATGCATTTGGAGAGTTTCTTGAGTGCTTTTGGATGATGAAAGAGGACTGTTGTTGGATTCCATGACTTGGTAGAATGGTATAGTGTCTCTCTCTCTGTTTTGTTTCTTATTTTTCATTCATAATTCCATGTTCTTGCTTGCTATAAGACAGTAGAGAATAGATTTGAGACATGCCCTTGGAGGCACCTCAAATTTCCTGTTTCTTTATAGCTTCTATGTTTTCTTCATTCTTAGTCATATTAAAGAATCCTTGATTGCTCTTTGATAACTGAAGAATATTTTTTGCTTGTTTCATTTATGGTTTAATGCATGCTAAGTATGATTCACGGTATGCCCTGATTCCTCATGGCTAGCCATAGCTTCACCTATGAAACCTCTCTTTGATTGATTAGATTGTCATTTGTTGAACCAAGGAGGTCTTGTACTGATCGTTCCCTTTGCCTAAAACTATGCAATCTTGTTTTCAAAGTGCCCAATAGCTTGAAATATTGTGTTTAGGCGTTCCTTCATAGTGATTTGAGTTTTTTGTTTGTCTTAAATGTATTTCCCCAAAGTCTGATAGCCATTTCCTAAAGTTAGAGAGTCATATATCTCTATGCATGGCTTGAATGTTTATTTCTATGCATTGATCAGTTTATAGTTACATTTCTCATGATTAATGGTTTGCCCTACCATGTTTATGTCAGCTATTAAACTATTTATGTTTGAAATCCTTTTTTCTTCACAAATTTAATGTCCATCCCACTCCATTTTACCCAAAGATCCATTTTACCTCGAATCAAATCGGCCCTTCAACAACCTTGTATCACCATCTGAAACCTTTCTTGACCTTTTCGACCCCATAGCCCAGTTGATCCGACATATTTTTACCTATATTAGTCTTTGATTAGTTCATCCCTCACAAACCTAAAAACCAAAACCAAAAACCTACTTCATAACTAGCCTAAAATCAAGAACACAATAAGCAAACACACATACATCCTTTACACAAATAGAGAGAGCCCTTTCTGAGTCCAGGAAGGCTAGGTCCTTGGGCTCCAAAGACTGGTTTGATGTTACACTGTCATTTGGCTTGCTAATCAGCCAAATCACTAGACACTAACATAATGGCGATCACGGTGGGACATTTCTGAGTTCATTTTAATCTGAATACCTTTCAAGACTCACGGAAAGCCCCTTTTTGAACTAAGCACACTATACTATTGAGCCACCTCATCGCCACACTAACATAATGGTGATCATGGTGGGACTCTGAGCGATGAACAAACTTAGATTCCCCTACACATTCCAGCAGCCTTAAGAATACTATTTGATTAATCTATCCCACCGCTCACTAACATAGTGGCGATCATGGTGGGACCTTCCGAGTTAGTGACAATCTAAGTACTCCTTAGTAACTCTCGAAATCTCAATCAAACTCAGAAAACTTAAGTTTTGTTTGAATATTAGAAGCTAGCTCTTTCACCATCTTAGAAAAATGATGATTCAGTTATAGGAAACTCTTCCAAACCTCATAGGCTACACAAAAACTTAGAAAACCCCAAAACATTCCTAGATTGGCTTTTCCCTAGTTATTGGTGGTGGACCATAGCTACATCTTTAAAAAAACAACCAAGTTCCACCTGGCAACTCCACTAACCTCCCGTAGGCCTAAAAAACTCCATAAAAAACCAAAAAATTCATAAACCATACCTTTCTGTTGACTCATCCTTTCCAAAACTTAAAAATTATGGTGCAAACTCTGTAATCAGTGAAAAACTAAGTATAACTTAGTGAATTAGAAGACTTCACCTAAACATAGGAGATAAACAGAAATAATCTTGCAAATAGAACCATTAGCTTGTCCAAACAGCCTAGCAAACTATTGAAACCAAGTGAATCACTCTTCCTTGCAAGTCTTCATCTCAAAGTTTGCTAGAAAGCTTTTTCCCAAAAGCATCTTTGATAGTGTTGGTGGTGGACCATAGTTCTCAAAGAAATCCACCTGGCGACTCCACTAGTCCTCATTTTTGTTTTGACCATCCTTCACATTAGTAAACCCCTAGAGAGGACATCCATCTGAAACAGTCATAAATACCATCCTCTCTAAACTCTGGATTCAAAATCTGGCTTCACAAAGAATCAACACTAGATCTCATCCAGACCCAAAACCCCCTATCATAGTAGATGACCCAGAGAGGATTCTGTGGCAAGCTTCCAAAACTGGCAATTTAGCTACCGATAGGTCCATCCGTAAAGCAAGATCAATACCTGAACACCTCACAGCCTTGCAGGATTCCCCATTTGACTTAAAATCAACAAAAAACCCTTTTTATAAGCAAGTCACAAAGTAAGGTAAACTTTGACAATCTTGAGCCCCTAGATCTGCCACAGAGTCCTAGTAGAGAAGCCTCACCTACTACCCCTCACGACTTCCAGCTTCTCCATCACTTTGGCTCCTACCACCCCAGATCTGCTCAAAATTAGATCACTAGTCCAAGTACATCTGCCACACCCATCCAAACCACTATTGTTCAAATCACCTTAGCTCATCCTACAAGCCCTCATTTTGTACATCATCCATTAGCTCCTACCACGGCAACTTGGTATGCACCCTTGGTGTTGCCACACCCTTTGGCTCCTTTACAAAATGACTATCAATCCAAATCCCACACTTTACTAGACTTGAGTCTACTACCACTCAACAACATGTAGATAGAATTAGCGATGCCTTTGAATACATGGAAATAGAGGACGAGACTATCAGAATGAGCATGTTCACCCAAAGCTTGGGCGGAGAACCCAAAAAATGGTTTAAAATCTTAACTCCAAACAGCATCCACAATCTCCTAGAACTTTACCAAACCTTCATAAATAAGTGGGAAATCCGAAAGAACCCCATTCAAATCCTGTCAGAGTATAACAATCTAAAACAGGAAAATGGGGAAAGTGTCCAGGGATACTACACTAGGTTCAACAGTGTTTATAAAGCCCTCCCGCCTCACTTCAAACCTCCACTTGGCTCAGCCTTAGAAAATTTCCCCGAAGGCTTTGACCCAGACATGACTTATCAACTAAGAGACAAGGACCCCCCTACCTTAGAGGAAATGAAAAAAGTGGCCATAAGTGCAGAAGCCAACTTAGCAGAGAAGAGAGCTAGGACCAGATCAGAAAGGAAAGTCACATACCGGGATGAGGTCTCCACTTCATCCCCTTCCTTAGATCCTAGAATAGATGACTTGGTTAGATCCATGGCAAAAATGTGGGAAAAGATAAGTGAAAAGACCCCTCTTAGGGACAACCAGCCAAACCATCCAAACAGAAACCAGAACCAAAATTTTAGGAGGGAACAACCTCAAAACAAACCAAGGGAAAATGACCAACAAATTAGGCCACCCTTTAATGAAAATTATGTGGAAGAAGATGAAAGGGATACAGAACCCATTGATGAAAATCATTTGAACCTCATAGGTTCTAATAACGAGAGTGAGGTTTACCTCACAGAAGAAGAACAAGCGTTCTTCTCTCAGAATCAAGATGAAACCAACTATGAAGATCCCAAAGATCCTGCCATAGATTTTCAGAATGCCATAATAGAAGCTCACATGCAGTATGACCTTAGAAGTAGAAAAAAACAAGACAACTCCAAGAAAGGTAGCTCGGACACTGCTAAAACCCCTGATACCATCCTTAAAAAAGCAGTGGATAGCAACAAAATCATGGTCAAGAAAACTGACCAAAACAAAGATAAAGCTATTCAAACAAGTCTTGGCTCAGATGCTCCTAGTACCTCCATAAACATTCCTGAGATGGCTGTGTCAAACAAAATCCCGAAACAAAGTCAGCAAACTCAGAACATAGAGAAAGTCATGGCTAAAAAAAATGAAGCAAACCTGTCTAAACTACAAGCACCCTTCAGTTTTGAGGGAGAAATCGCCAAAATAAAGATTACCATGCCTCTCACTGAACTTATCGCCCAAAGCTCTTATAAATCCCAAGTGTTAAAGGTCCTGAATATAGGAAATGATGCAAACACCCTTAATCTAGCTGATGACACTCCTGAAGTGTTGTTTGGTCCAAAAATAGAAGGGAAATTCCAAGAAGGAACCACTCTTCCCTTTTACATTAGTTTGAATATCCATGACCAAATCTTACACAATGCCATGCTAGACTCCGGGGCCTCGCATAATCTCATGCCGAAGGTTGTGATGGAAAGATTAGGCCTAGAAATCACAAGACCATATAAAGACTTATATTCATTTGATTCGAGTAGAGTCAAATGTCTAGGCTTGATCAAAGATCTTTGTTTTAGTTTGGCCCAAGTACCTGCAAAACACCTGATCATGGACATAGTGGTAGCAGACATCCCTCCCAAGTATGGAATGGTTTTATCCAGATCTTGGGGAGCTAAGCTTCAGGGAAATATTCAACTTGATATGTCCTACGCCAGTATTCCTGTATTTGACCAAACTAGAATACTCTATCGGGAATCACACATGAAATATATGATCAGCAGCCAAGAAAGGCCAAATAACATCCCGATGTACTCCTTGCATTCTGATCTGAACTCTTTCATTTTACACACTGATGAGGACATTGAAGAATAGTCAGAAGGATTTGAAACAAACTTAGACCCACCACATCAGCTGCCCCAAGTTCTCTCTGATGAACTAGACACTCAAAATTATCATGACCATGAGCAACTATGTCTTGAGAAAAGAGAGCTTGTCCCTTTTGAAACAGGGATAGAGCAAGAAGCACAAAACATTATGTACCATCAAGAAAATTTCTCAAACCTTAGGCCAACAACAACATTAAAATTAGGAAACTTTTTCAGAATAGAGGCATTAGAAGACTTACATATCACAAACCTCTTTGGAACTCAGGGGCAGGGAAGCTTAATGTTCTTACCATACCTTAAGGATTTTCCATCACATAACACTACCCCTTCAAATGCAACCTTGACTATAGCCATAACAGCTCCAAACGTAGGAAACATGTCTAAAAAACTTCTTATGAAAGGATATGATGACTGCAGTCCAAATATACCTGAATTGTTTGAACTAGCTAGCATTCTGCTACTACACCAAAGACTTAGAACTGCCAGAATTTGCAATCTTGTTCAAAACACTACTTCATGTAGGGAAAATAGTGAGAAACACTATGCCACCACCATCACTCTAGCAAACAACTTCGACAAAAGAAAATACAAAAATCTGGACCAAACAGTAGTAGTCAAAGGTAAAACAGTTGGTCATAGGATTTGTTTTGATTTTAGAAATACTAATACACACCCTTGTGACAGCAACTATATCCTTCCTACCCAACACCATGATATACCAATGATAAATGATTTTAATCATGTGTATTTGCAAAATAATGTTTCATGATATAGCCAAATAATTCCTTTGCAAAGAACACTTCTCCAAGAATTTTTCAATTATGATGGAAGTAGTTCCATTTTCAAAACCAGAATTGCAAAACCACCGGATATCAAAAACATGCTCCTAAAACCCATGTTTCCGGTTCTGAATTTCTGCATTCTGACATACCTTGATGATGTCATCATATACTTCAAAAATGACAAAGAATATCTGCACTATGTGAAAAATATGTACAACAAAAGTAGGAGTGGAAATCAAAGGTACAAAGAGGTACAGCGGGAAAATACAGGGTGGTTCAGAGATTCATGCATGAATCCTTATGTCATGCTTGAAAGAGAAAATTTTCCAAATTTTTCTTTTCAAGAGCTGAGTGGACCAAGAGTGGTAGGAGATCCTTATGAAGATAAGATGCTTAAGTTTCACCATTTCCAAGATTTCTGAGTTAAAACTTTTTCAATCATTGTATATACCATTGTTTGAAAAATAAATCTGAAAAAAACAGAAAATTCAAAAACAATAGAAAAATAGAAAAAGAGGGTGGTTTGAAAAATAGAAAGAAAGCCCCATGTTCAAAAAATAGTCATTCGGAAAGCGCGCAAGTCTAAATGCTGCTACTAGTGCTCAAATGTCTTGTTCAGTTATCTAGCCTAATCATAACTGAACATGTTTTAAATTTATTTGCTGATAAGTTAGTGAGAGGAAAAGATAGTCAACATTGTGTAAGCTTGACTTATCAAAGAGAGTAGATTAGGAAAAGATACTGGTTCGACATGCTCAAAACAGAACCAAAGAGGAAAGCAGGGATGAAAAACAAATTGTGTATCCTAGCCTTGTTTTTCTAGATTTCATTTTATGAAAAATAATATTTGTGTGCAGCTTGTTTTTCATGCCACAAGTACATGACAAATCAGACTGTCTAATCTTGATGTGGTCATTTTTCAATTTCATGTTTTAGATTAGAGAATAAAATTCTGTCATATAGCTTAACTTTGGCAGTCGATCTAGCATAGGTAGAGAAACAAAGGAGTTCATCAGCTTAATCTAAACTCCTAGCGGATATAAGTGTAGAACTAGATAGTGTCATTTTTCAAAAATATTATGCCAAAGGGTTGCTAGTCCAAATGCACCCAAAAGAAGAAAAAATGTTAGGAAATATAGTGGGGTAGGTAGAAATGTCATTGATGCTAATCATGTTGTCAATTTTCAGAAATAGGATCAAGGAAGAAAGAAATTTGCGCCAATGGATAAAGGCACTGGTCTTCAAAGAACTAAGATCTGAAATTCTGGACACCTCCTGAAAAGAAGCTACCCTCCCCAAATGGAGCCACTCTTAGTCATCAGTATTTTTCACCTGTTGATGATGACTAGTTTTTAAAGCCAAGTTTTCTAGCAGCTGATCTCCAATATGTCAAATTTCTCAGCTAGAAAACACCCATAATTTTTTTTTCCCTCCTACCTTTTCAATCAGCCCATGATGAGATAAAACCTAATTGTCAAGCCCTATCTAGCCTCAGTCATACAAACTTGTCCATCAGCTCCAAAGAGAATACTCCAAATCTGTCCAAAAAGTCTCGCCTAGGTTAGGTAGTGGCGCCTTAGGCGATTTTCCCTTGGCAAACTATCCTAAAGCCAAAAGAACCTCTATCTAATATCAACCAGTCCTAGATGACCTTCCTATTCTGCAAATAAAGCTTGATTACACCCTTAGGTCACACCACTAACAAGCCTTGATGTCTCAGCAATACATATGCCACATGTCAAATTCATATTAGGTAGATTTACAAGTGTTTCAATGTTTCTTTCAAGAGCAGATATGTACCACTGTTATAGAAGACATTATTAAACTCAACATGAGAAGATAACTGCTTCTCGTGTGGTTTTGAACCTGGGATGCAAGTACTGGACAGAGAGTTATTTCAATAAGCTCCTGCAAACACAGTCAAAGGTTAGTGACTTATGAATAACAATAAATTCTCTGCAGATACTGGCCAGGCTGCCTCTGATTGTCTAAGGATGCATAAAGATATTTTACAACAAGATTATATGTCTCAGAGAAATTCCCTTCATGGCATATTGTAAATTTGTCACTTTTATTTGCTTAAGCATGAATAGGTAGTGAAAGGAAAGATAACACTGTTTGAAAGCTGATGAAATGGCATCACTGAGAAAAACCTCCTCCATACATGAGTAGAGGGTTGAAAGACTGAGAAAAACTCCTCGATACGTGAGCAGATGGTCAGGCCATTGGTTGAAAACCTCCTTCATGTTACAAGTAGAGGGTTTGGCAACGTGATAAAGGCCTCCTTCATCTAATAAGTAGAGGGCCAAGAGTAGAGTGGGAAAGAAACTGGAGGCTTATGGAGAGAAAAATGGTGTTACAAATAGAGGGAAATCAGTGGTACTGTAATAATCAAAGAGGTTTGACTTGTCTTCTATCAGATATTTTCTCCGAAGGCCATCTGAAGCCAAAATGAAAAAACCCTACTGAGGTATGTAATCTCATTAAGAGTTTCCAAAGATCCTTCTCCTTGATCAACATGCATGAAATATAGCCATTGTTCCTTTAAAAAACAGAGTTGAAATTAGTACAAATCCATTCAAGGTTTATGAGTTGAGAGCTGGGTTAAACATAGGCCAAAGAGTGATGTTGATGTTCAAAGAAGCTTTGCTCTTCCTGTCCATGAAAATATTTCTCAAAAAAAAAACTCATCAAAATGGACAAAAAGGTAACCTAAGCCTGGCTTCTGAAGGAGGCTTTGCAAATAGACACATAGGTTCATCAATGTGTAAGAAAGGATATGGCATGTGTTTCAAGTTTAGGAACAACACTCAAAGCAAATGAAAAATGCCATTGTCACGAACAAAGGCCTTTTTCTTCATGAAAACATGTAAAATACCTTGCTGTTGCATTTGATTGTAGGAAGGGTTTTTAAAGGAGTTCCTTCTGATAAACAGATGATGGTAAAACCCAGGTAAATGCAACTAAGTTTCACCCACAGTCAAAGAGAAATATCATGCAAAAGAGACATCTACAATCATTTATTTGGTTTTGAGTAATTTTTCTTTTAAGAAGCAGATTTAGGCCAATAGTGAGAGGGTTGCTGACTTTGTGAAATTTTTCCTTTAAAGGACAGAGATAGAAACAACGAAAAGGCAGTCAAAAGGAGCCATGACTACATTGTCATAAAAAAGCAGCCCCCACAGCACTTAAAATCGAAATATGGGCCTTTGTAATGTTAAAGGTGATTTATGTTTTTTATATGACAAAGGGGGGCCTTTTAAAACTCTAAACCCTCACAAAAGAAAAATACAAAGAGGTGTTGGCCTTTTCGACTTTAAAAGGGGTGGGGAGACCGTTGCAAAGCCCATTTGGCAAATTCAAAACTCAACAAGTGTTCATAATCGCTCTCATAGCTTCTCACTAGACTGAAACGAGATTTCAAAGCAAATTTGTAGAGTGTTTGAGGCTTGAAGCCTGCACGGCGCGCCTGGAAAATCGCACGGCGCATTCAGTGGAGAAATTACAAAGGCTTTACACTGTGGCATGACGCACCTGTAGTGGCGCGGCGCGCCTGTGAGCGCCGGTCACCTTTTCTCGAAGGCCAACCCGACTCCTCTACACAGCGCGGCGCTCTTCCATCTGAACGTGACGCTCGCTTATAAGGCCCTTGAAAAGCATCTTTGGAGCTGCCAAATGATCAAAAAGGGCCTGTGACAAGATTGCAGGGTATTCTCCATTGCTCCTTACTAGTTTTTGAAAATCTGAAAGGGGTGACAAGGTTGTTTTCACAAGACAAAAACAGTGGTTGGAGAGTAAGGTGTTTGAGAAAAATACAAGGTTTTTTGTTGCCATGATTGCCCAATATTAGTATAGTGAAAGGTGGTGTGTTTGTATCAGTTTCAAACAGCATAAAATTGCCTTCAAGAACAATGATAAACCATACCACTAATTTCAAGGCAAAAACACAGTGGTAGAGGTTTTCAAGTTGGTGTAAGGTGTCCTAACAGTGATAAAACAAAATTAACCTCTGTCTGCAAAATCTAAGGTGAAAGTAGTGTTTGTAAGGTGAACACAGTGTTTGTAAGGTGAAAACGATGAGCTAATTTGAAAAACGATAATCATAGTCGAAATGCTTTATCAATTCAAAAGTGTCCCCTTTGAATGGTGAAATAGTGAAAACTAGTGTAGCCTCCATATTTCCAAAAAATAGACTATGCTATGAAGATCTTTTAAATCAATTTGAGGGTGTTTTTTTTCTACCTTTGTAAAAATAGTGAATAACAAAAGAGTGTTGTTTGGAGGAAGGGTGATTTCGTTTTTGTCTAAACACAAGGAGATC